>BMAO01037689.1:0-355721 GCA_019973975.1 Trichonephila clavata | reverse complement strand
AACAGGATTATTATTAATTTTAAGAAGCTTTAAATATTCCACGGATAAAAATTGATATTGGGATTATATTATTATTTTTACCAAAAATAATTAGGTCATCTATGTATCTAAAAATGTAATAATCATTATTAATAATATAATTTATTTTCGTAAAAGTGTAAATATAATTAGCCAAACTATTGCTAGCAGGGCCACCCTGAGGCAAACCTTTGGTTTGTTTATACAGAGAACCATTAAAATTAATGTAATTTTCTTTAGGACAAAATTTATTAGAGTTCTAAATTTTTGTAAATTAATATTAAGGTTATAATTTCTGTAATTATCCAAAAATTACCTAATTAATCATTGATATCAATAGAGTTAAAAAGATCTTCAAAGTCATAACTATGAACTGAATAAGTATTTTTATCTTTAAAAAAATCTATAATTTCTTTACTATTTTTTAATTATAGCTTTATTACATTGCTTATTGATGAATTCTTGCAAAATATTGTGCAGCATTTTACCTGCATCAGTGATATAAGTTTTAAAACCATTGTTACTGTTCTAAATTTAACAGGATTTTTATGAATTTAGGTGTTAAAAATATATATGGAAACTTAATCTTATGAGTGGGAACATTCAATTTCTTGTATATAGCAGTGATTCGATTAGTAATTTCTTTTTCTGACAATTCCAATCTATTGAAAGATTTATTGTTTAAAAAATGTTCATTAATCATAGTATTATAAAAATACTTACAGATAATAGCATAATTACCAGGCATTTTATCTATGTAAACAATGATAAAATTCTTTTGTAAATCATAAATTTTCTGTTTTACATCTTTATAAGTGAGTACTGGTTTAGAACAATAGTTAAATTTCATCAGGTCTTTTAAAATATTGTACTTAAATTCATCAAATGCCCCTCTAAAGGCAAACCATATTTAACTGCAGATTTAGTAATGAAATTATTTATATCATTATTAATTTGATTTTTAACAGTATTATTGTTGCTAGAAATTGTTAATCTAAAACTAGTGCCTTTACTCATGATATCTTTTAAAATTCCATCCTTGACTATATCTAAATTGCCGGTTACTACATGTTTGTGATAGCTATCAATAAATTCATTATAGTTCTTACATTTACAGTCATCTATGTCAAGAGAAGGTGAGCTATTATTGTAATTAAAGATAAATCTGCCCATTGTTTTATTATATTTAAAAGCTTTTTTAACTATTACATTCCTAACAGGAAAAAGTGACAAATGTCTATTAAAAACACTAGAAAAATTAACTTTATCAAATGTATTATTCATGAATAATAAAGTGCAGTATTCTGTAGTAGGTTTATTAAATTTATTGACATTTATATTGAATTTATTAAGTAAAAAATTATTAATGTCTTTTTATGATGTGAACTGCATATATATATATATATATATATATATATATATTGAAAACAGGAACTATTAAAAGGCTTAAAAATAGTTACTGAATTATTGCGTAGCTAGTGCATTTGATTAAAGACATTTAAAAAATGCTGCTTTTCTTTATTTTATCGTTTTCATAAATTAATTGTAAATGAATCAGAATTGGAAAACATAGATGTTCCTAAAAATAGAGTTGTTTCTTCTTTAAACTAATTATATTACAAAGCCTAAACCGTCTATAAAAATACCGTAGAAATAACTTATCATATTTCTATTTATATATTCATAAAAATATGCTGTTCGAATTTTTTTTCCAAATAACTTCTCTTATTTTTCGATTATTAAAATTTATTACATTTGAAATATAAAACAAATCTCTTGTGACATCAAAACAAGAAGAAAATTAATTTCGCAGTTTTTGGGGAAATATAGCTTTTAAGATATGTTCTAAAAATAAAATTTTCGAAAATCACCAATTAATTGATTTAATTTAATTTAGTAAAATTATTAGCCTAATTTTCCACTCATTTTGCATATATATACAATCAACATAATATTAATTTTTTTTTATTATTTATTAAAATTTTAATACGAGTAAAAGACTTGAAATACTCAAATTCGTTCTAGATATTTTAAACAACTATGCAAGAAAATTAATGAACTGTTTTATATTTTTTGTTGAAGGCACAACTGTACTAAATGTACATATCACATTTCATTAATGTCATTAAATTTATTAAGTTTCTATGTTCGTTAATTATTATTATTAAATCTTAAAAATTTTCAATTACTTTAATCAAAACAGTACATTTTTTTCAGTTCCATAATGCTTTATTAGAAAAAGAACACTAAAATTGAATAAATCTACGATTTAATTCATTTAAAAAAAGCTTTAAAAAAGTTTTCAAATAGTCTTCTAAGATTAGTTTGTATTTAATTTCCTCTTAGCGGGGCTAAGCAAATAAAAATTGCCATTAGAAATAAATTGTTCGATTAATTTTATCTTTTTGTGAGTTAAAATACCAAAATAAAATTTTAAGTAATTTGAAAGAATGCAAGATAATTAATTTCCTCGTGTGTATGTTCATCAAAGAATATTTTTTTATCCGTTCTTGTAATGGAAAAGTTTAATTTTCATTGCAGAGCAGATTCAAGTCTGGGAAGCATGTAAATTGTAAATAAATTGAGGAAACTATTAAACTAGTTCATGTTACCTAATTCGATAATTTTTTTATGCGAAAAGTATTTTAATTAGTAATTTGATAAAATGGAAAAATGCCTTTTTCAGTATAACAATTCCTACGCCAGCTACAAAATGAGATGGGAATGAATCCATGCAATTAAAAGATGTAGGTATGAAATAACAAAATACATGGAATTTGTTATGTTGATATTTATAAAACAATTTACCAAAATTGAATACGAAAAATTGCTGGAAATATGGATAATTTGAAAGCTTGGAAATGTTTAGAAAAATACATATCACTTATAATGTGTGGTTAACAAATAATTGAGTTTTATTTTCGAAATTATGACAGTCTGGCGACAAGTTTCGTACTTCATACCCGACGGGGCTCTTTGATTCGAATCTATTTTTTTTAACACGCTTTTACAAGTTTCACTTGCATGTAACGGAATCTTAGAACTGGATTTTTACCCACTTAAAAAGATCGGATTCATTCGAAATTTCGCACACTTGGCAAGGACCGATGACAATACAATAATTTTATAATTTTATTCCATTGTCCTTTTCAGGATCGTCAGGAATAAGGAAAATCAGATTTGGTGACAAATTCATATATCACGTCCAGATTTGGGCGACTTATTGCATATATCATTTTTAAATTTGGCGACTAGTTCCATAGACCATTTTCAGACATGGCGACTAATTTCCTACATTAATTCCACATTTGGCGACTAAAAAAATAAGGTGTAACACTAAAGTGTTTTGAATTTAACGCTAATTATATATGCAAGTATAAAATACACTTGCGGTTAAAAGAAATAAAACAAACAAAAGAAGTGTTCTGTATCTGAGAAAGTGGAGAGTGAGTGTGTGTTAGCAATTTCTAACCATAATATAAACATTTTTCTGAAAATGAAAATAAAAAAAAGGCTCGAGCATGTGAAAAAAAAATAATTTGCGTTCTAACGGCTAAATATTTTTCTATTTTTATAAAGCAATAAGCTTAGAAATGATGATACGAATTAACATGAAAGAAACACGTTTAAAAGGTGAAAAAAGATTGACACTTAATTATTGCTTTCTTTAATGTTTTGTAATTGATTTTGAACTGTGTGACTTTAAAAGAAGCTAGAGACTTGAAATTCGGATTATAGCTCGGAAGTGGATGACAATGCATGAAAATGTGCAAAAAGAAAACAAAAATAAAAAGGAGGAATTTTATAATATTTAATCCTTAAAAAAACATGATACATTAAAAATGTTTGTAATTCGAACTATTTTTTCTTTACACACTTTTATTTGTTTGACCTGTTCAAAAGAGTTGGAATCTAATATAACGATCCAAGGCCTCTTAAACGGAGAGAATAAATACACTTCAGACCCGTTAATTAATATCCGTTGAAGAGCGAGACTAATTCCACAGCCACGTAATTCCAGCTTCAAATATCAAGCTCAAGGATAAATTCAACAATGAATAAATGATAGTTTAAAAAACTAAAAAAACACGCTTTTATTGTAGTTCGAACTAAAAAATGAAAAATAAATTATAGTTTGAAAAAAAACTAAAAAACACGCTTTTATACTGAATCGAACTAAAAAGTAAAAAAATAATTCTTAATAAAGAATAAAATGATTAACGAGAGAAAATGATATGTCATTGGGGTAAAAGCGTGGGGTGTTCTATAAATGTATCAATTGTTATAATTTCTAACTTCTATTCCGAAAAGCTGAATTAGTGTAAAAATGTAGTACAAAGCACCCCACGCTTTTACCACAATGACATTCATTTTCTCTCTCGTTAATCATTTTATTCTTTATTAAGAATTATTTTTTTACTTTTTAGTTCGATTCAGTATAAAAGCGTGTTTTTTAGTTTTTTTTCAAACTATAATTTATTTATCAAAACTTGTAAATTGTAAGGATAGAAATTATGATGACTAAACATTCGTACCATCTGAAGTGTTCTTTATGTAACTAGGAAACTGATCACAACGTAAACATTCGCTGTTACTTGTGATTCTAATACTAGGTTTAACTCACTGGGCTTTCTAATGAAATGTTGTAGAACACTAATATCGCGTATTCAAATAAAAAAAATGTTATGCTCTTTATATACAAATCTGATTCATTACCCTTTTTAACAGACATTTAATTATGTAATAAATTTATCTTTTATCTTAAGGGATTTTTACAGAAAATATGTCTTTTACATCATCTTTTTGTTCTATATTTTAAATTTAAGGATCTATATGATAGTCTTTATATGTAAAACAATAATTCGAATTCCTTAGAGCATTGGAACATTATTCCAATTTGAAAAAGGTTCCTAATTTCCAACATAAAATTAAGATAATATTATATTCAGAAATGTGTTTATGTATTGAATTATGTTTGTTACCATATAATATACAATTATCTACTTTTAAAATTTAAAAATGAAAACAAGAGAGTTAAGATATAACGCAGCTTTTATCATTATACCCTTGTTCAAGTTTTTATCATTATACCCTTAGGAAATAAGTAAGAATACGACAGGAAAAAGGATATATGTTTTTAATCTTTGAATTTATTGCTGCGTGTCTGTATAATGAGCGGCAAACCTTGTTAATACATAAGTCATAATTAAGATAATCCTCAATAATTACTATTTTTTTCGGTCTTAAACATTGTTAAAATTACAAGAAAATGATCTAAGAAAATTATTTTAAAAAATCAACTAAGTATTGCAAAATAGATGCTACCTTTTTTTTTTCAAAAAATAAACCTGTATTCTCCATCATTAATTTGCGAAAATGTTTCATTTTCATCCTTACATACAAGCAAACAAGATTCTCTTCGAAATAGAACAAACATACGAACAACAAACCTCATTAATGAAGTAACTTCGAAAAATAGGGTGGGAAAAAAGAACAGAAGAAAAAAAAATAGAACGGTTAAGAGAGGGGGGGGATCTAATTTCTTTTCTACCTATCAGAACTAAATATTAAGTCTTAAAAGATATTCTCATTTTCCGAAGTACTAATTACAGCAGCTACCCGATAAAAAAAACACCATTTTACTTTTAATTGGGAATAAGAACTATGGAAATGAAACAGAGAAAATGTGTTTAATTTGAAAGGAAATACCTTCTGTCTACAGAAACTTGTTATGAGAATTATTAGCATTTCGCCTGGGAATTTCTCTGAACGGTTTTCTTTTCGTCGTCTAAAATCTCATTTGTGAAAATCAAAAAGAAATCAATGGTATGGTTTAATGAGGAGTCAGTTATATATTTCTAGGAGCGTTCGTTCATTAGTGCAGTTTTTCAACCGGAGAACGGGATTTTTAAATTTCAGTTAAATTAAATTGTTGAAGGGGAAATTATTGTTGTAGATGATGATGTGGATGCGTTTGGAAAGAAATAGCTTTTGTTGTTATATCTTTAGCGATATGCTGATTTGCATAAATAATAGTTTCATATTTTTCTTATGAAAGGGGGAACTTGCGTTGTAAGCGTTAAATAACGTACTGAAAATAAACATTCTGTTCATAATGATGTTAATAAAAGATTACTGGGTTATTTTTATTTACATAGCATCGAATAAATTATATCATAATTTGTTTTTGTGTTTTATCAACCATTCTTCTTATTCCCAATACAAAACGATCTATAATTTTTTTCTTTTTCTATTCTGTCTACTAAAGATGACTATTATTTTTTTCTTTAAATCCATAGTAATATGAATCTAAATTTCGTAACCAGTAGATTTTGAGTTCGAGTCTTAAACCTACTGCCTTTTGACATAAAATATAAGAAATTTGCGGCCCGGTACGAGTACAAGGTTATTTTTTCGACTTACACAAGAAAAGAATTTTTGGGGGAGCGAGTGAAGTTACTCAAAGTATCCGACTACCCTAAAACTGTGAATTTTGCCAAAAGTTGACAAACTTTTTTTATGATTTTATTTTATGGACCATCTTATTAGCTTTATAAAAATACCAAGTGTATCATTTTCCGTTTACTAGAACAAAAACTACAAGTGTTTTAGTATAAAAGCAGATGCCATTACTTTTAGCAAGATGTCATACTTTAAAACACGTTTTACTCGAAACGTGATTTTTTGAAAATAATCAAACGGGGTCAGCGATTGCTAAAACAGTTTTGAACGTAATTAACTGAAACTTTTTCTGTAAGTTCTGTGTAATAGTAGAATTGTTTTAACCTTCAGATTTATCAATCACTGTTTTATTACAAAATTTACAGTCCCTTATGTGAATATAATCGCTGTTCTTTTAAGCAACTTCGTATAATAGCTAAGATAAAGTGCTTTAGTTTTAGTAAAAATTAAAATATCTCTTATCCTGAAGGTCATTTCAAAATTGAATAATATAGTAACACATTAGTTTGAAAAAAATTTAAAATTTGTTTATAAACCTTTGGTGCAGAATGAGCCACGTTTATGCTACTTTTTGTCAATTTTTACCTATTTTTCCCCATTTTAGTTATAATAATTTTTTTTTCTCTTCTTAATTTTAGCCGATTTTTCTTAAAATGCCCTAAACAAATATAAAAATAACAAAAAAATCCCCATATATCCTTTTAAAAAAAATTGTCGCAACCAGTCGGATACCTTAAACATCGCACTATAAAGCAGCTGAATGGCTACTGAGCACGAACCTCAAAATTTGGAACCATGGTCAAGTGATGAGGACAACACCACAGCTGTGGCACCTCCCTTTCCTAATTACCACAACACATCAATGGGAGGACGTTTAACCATCGACAAATTTAACACGTAGAGGCCTCCTCTACTTGACAGGTCTTCAATGGCACTAGGTTTGATCTCATGACATGCCAGCTACGAGTTCAAGACCTTGACCACTAGGCTCCCACGGCTAAAAATATTTTGGGAAACTGCAAAGTAAATATTACTTTATTGGTGTAAATTTATATTTAAAAACATCGTTTGGTAAAGTAATATGTGGAGATTCTCAAATGAGCATCAATGTGGAATTTTATAGAATTTTAAACTGAGGTATAATTCTTAACCAATTTTTTTATCACAAAATTTTTCACCGATATATATATATCTAGAGGCTCTAATTAGCTTCCTTAAGAACTATCACATATATACAAATTTATCTTCATTAGCAGCAGTAGTTTCATCAAGGAATGGCATTTGATAAATTTTTATTAAGATTTTTTTTTGGCAATGCGCATTTGAATAAAATGAAGTTCTGCGCTTGCCTCGTCATCACAGTGGGCAATATCGTGTCCAAAAGAATCGCCAGTTCATGTTCTAATTTTTTTTTGTTGCCGGCTGGGTGGCGTAGTTGATTTGTCGCTGGCCTTCTGCACCTATGGTTGCAAGAGGTATAGTTCGACCCCGGCCCAAGTCGGTGGATTTTTATGATACTGAAAATAGACAGTGTTCATGTCGTATGATTATGCGGTATGTAATAAATCCCTTAAGTGTCTATTTGGCTCGGATGCTCTCGACTAAATAAAATCCCTAAGTACAAATTTCGAATCGGCAGAGCTCACGTGCCGCCCTCTGGGGAGAAAACTGAGCGTCAAAATTACTTGCTGCAATTCGTATCACCTATATGATGCCACACTAAAAAGTTATACCAGCTCCTGGGGAATGTACTAGGTCTGTAAAGGTAGAAATACCAATTAGAGAGAAAAAAAGTTCTCATTTTAGTGAAAGCTTTAATAGACGCTGCTTCTTATTGAATTTCTAGGCCATCCTGCAGTGAATCTTCCCTTTAAAATCTGTCCTAATACATGTAACAGAAATAAGAAAGTAAGGCACCAGCCCCGGGGATTTTTAACGGCACCAAGACTCGAGCATTGCCCTAAGACACCAATTTAGACAGTTAACATTTGATGGTACTTTTTATTATAATTTATTTGAAGCATTATATAAAATAAATTTTCATTGATAGTAAAATTAATGTAGTAAAAATATATAATATGCATGCATATATACTAATTATTCTAAAATAATAATCTCACCATGGTTTACCCCTTAATTGCCACCTGCGTATATATCCGTCCCTCTCCACCAGTACGTTAAGTACCCTGGACGTATAATTACGTCTTTCCGAAATACGATTTTTTTCTTAGCGTAGCTATCAGTAAAACTATTCCGAAGATTGGAATGCAATAAAATGACCTTGGCAGTATTTGAAAATAGTTTACTTGCTTCTGGAAAAAATTTGCTCTATGTCCCTTTCATTTTCCCCCAATGCAACGCGTACGCATGCCTATGTGAAAAATTGTGGCACTGGGGAACGAATTGCATAACTTTTAATCTGTAGTTAAGGGGCTTATGAAACATTGAAATACAGAATTAAATATATGTAAAAAATAAATGCTTTTTAATAATTTAATATGTCATTCATGTAATTCAAAAGGTATACATGTCACGCAGATATGGATTTCAATTTTATTGGAGGCTAATTTTTGGATTAGGTATTATACCGGAAGAGCCAAAAGCTCGTTTAAACTTTAGAAATTCATAAAAAAAGGAAGAAATGTCGATTAATAAAGTGCAATTGACAAGAAATAGCTCACTAGGAAGTCGGATTTCTTTTACCACCAAAAATATTTTTATTCGTGCCTGCTTTAAATCAATGAGGTGTGTCATCTGCAATAAGCTTCACGTAGAAGAATGTACCTCCATACTATACCAATCCAGTTAATGATTCCTATTGAAAGAGTCATCGGTCGTGGTTAAAAGATCCATGGCCTCCTCAGTTGTGTCGGACTATACTCTGGACTTACTTTGAACAATTGTTATTGCAAGAATAAGTTTATGGATCGAACTATTGTCCTGTACATTGTGTTTCGAAATGCCAGCATCCTCTACCGGGATTTTTTTGCCACATAAAAATTTCCATTTTCTTGTGATCACTTTCTTTCAAACTGCCCTTCTTTATCGCCATTTCTTTCTTTTTTATGATTTTTTAACCGGTATTATACAAGTATCTTGAAAAATTACGAAAATAGTATTTTCTGATTAGGATTTGTTTTTAAAAATATGTAGCAACATGTAAACTGTTACAAAAAATAGGAATATAACGAAGTAAAAATCAAACACCAAAATCTTACTTAAATGGAACTTATTTTTGATTTTATGTTGCACATATGCCGGCTAGGTGGCGTAGTTGGTTTGTTGCTGGCCTTGTGTACCGAAGGTTGCTGGTTCAACCCCGGCCCAAGGCATGATGCAGAAAATCGATAGCGTCCATGTCGTATGATTATACGGCATGTTAAAGACCCTCTAGAAAGCTTGTTTGTCTTATGTGCTTCTCGACAAAATTAAATACCTGGTACGAATTCGCATAATCAGAGCTCAGGGATCTCTCTCTGGGGAGGCATTAGGGCCTCAAAATTAGATTGTGGTGATTTGTATCCATCTATACGGGTGCCACACTTAATAGAGATATCAGCTCCTGAGGAATGTACTAGGTCTGTATTGGTGAATGTACTATTGAAAAAAAATGTTGTAAATATCCTGAAAAATTGTATTAAGTCTCCCTTTCTGATTAGATTCAATTTTCGGTAAAATATAGCATCATATGAACTATTGCAAAAACGATGGGACTCTAATTAATTTAAAAATTGAATATCAAAATACTTACTAACAATTCTTGACGTTAATGGGAACACGGGGCAATTTGGATTCATTTTTCATTTCTTCCACTTTGATTCCGGTTTCTGGAAATTTCCATTATCCGACGGAAATTGCTCATCCTAAAATTTCTCAGATATTTCTTCCAATAGTCCCCCTCAAGTGTCCCAACCTATTTTTATTTAAAGTGGAATTCCCTGTTTTTGTGTAGAAGATCGTTATCGACTGAAGCGATATGCGAAAATCGGATTTGCCATGGATTGAGCATAATGTGACATTCCAGGAAAAACCTTTTAACCGATTTCTAATACTTTAAGAAGAGAAGATTTTTTTTATTATATCGTTTTTCCTTGATATGGGACTAGGTGCTAACGGATTTCCGGTAGAGGAAGAGAAGGATTTTTTTTCAAGTGGAATTACTAAAAAGTGGTAATTTTTTTTGGAAATTTGCATGGATTTTGAATTTTACTTCTACGTAAGAAGGTTAAAGGATTATGAAAATGAGATTCACAGGTAGTGTAGTTGCTAAAATGTGGAAAAGAACAAAATGACGTACATAGGATTGTCGAGTTGAAATCAACTGAATCTATAAGATAAGAAATAAAAGGACGAAAAATTCACATTTTTAGTAAAACACTTAGAAAAATTCATTTGTTTAACAAGATGAAATGTTAAACATATAAACTGAAACAAGAATCTAAACCAGGTCCGGTGAATTCAAATGTTATGTACGGTGACAGTTTGAAAGTAAAGTTAGAAGTATTTTGAGTAAATACGTCCAGTCATAAATTAGAAAAGACACATAATGTATTAGGTCTACCGGAAAACTCTGTTCGTTTTTAAAATGAAACAAAATAATGAATTTTCATAAACTGAATGAACTTTAATGAATAATATAATTGCCATTATTATGCATATATGTGTGTGATTTCTTGCCAAACAGATGGTAATTTGTATATCCCATTTTTAATACAGGCCTTATTCCAAGAGGTGAAAAAGTGAACCGAAAAGTTTGCCTGATTTCTTCGTTTTTAAATTTTTCGCCCCTCAAATAATTTTGTAAAGACAGAAAAAAATGAGATAATCGGTAGGTGCTAAATCCTGGGTAATCTATCCTTCCTAGCTTTGCGAGTTTCTAAAGAGTCCACGAAGTACCATGTAATTAGGCATTATCACAGGTAATATGATGTCCTTCCTATTGATCAACGCCGGCCATTTTTTCTAGGAGCGCTGTTCTTAAATTATCCATTTGTTGACAATATCTCTCCGAATTTAGCTCTTCGTTCTGTTTCAACTAGTCAGAAATTTTTAGTCCTCGAATGTCCCACTATATATAACCCTTTCGCGACGAAGGCCGAAAACGCGTGTGTACCGCCAGGGCCGGAGGTTTCTATCGCGAATGTCACTCATAGGCCGGAGGGTTTTGTGTAGTTAAGCCTAAATCCATAAAAATACCGAAATATAAAGGCGTTTTCAATATTTTTCTGTATATTATACGAGCGGCATATGCTTTATATCTTTCGTATTTAATATACTTTATTTACTTCAGCCACTTTCTATGTACAAGTTTTTAAACAATTTATTGTAAGCATTTGTAAAAGTCGACCTTGTACAAAAAGTAAGAAAAAAAAGACAAATTTTGTCTACCAGATCTAATTATTCATAAAAACCTAGACTGCAAACCCAAATCAAATGCTTTAGCGAAAATAAATCTCTGATCTTCACTGTAAACAAAAACCACATGTTCATTTAAAGAGCAGTCGTAAAGCACTCAATTCGAAAACATTCCTTTCCCCTTATGTTTATAAAACAAAAACCTCTTGTATGTGAGTAATATTTCTCTCATTTCGAATAGAAGGTCATATTTCCATGTATCTCAAATCTTATGAACATAGAATGCCATCTATTGCCAAAAAAATGAGCTTAAAAAGTGTTCCAAGTGCTTGGCTCGCCGGTGGGACGCTAGGCTGCGGACGGTGTTTCATGCCGGTTCACGGGTGCGACGCTCGTCCCGTAGGGAATATATAACATCCTCTTAGGAGGATGGAGGAGTTAAGGATTTCTAGGTTCACAATATGCCCTTATCTATACGATGTTTTCATAGGATATACCAGGGTTTCTTAACGTTATTCCCCGTCTAGTTGCATTTGACAAAAAGTAGACTGATAGTGGGCGCAGTTAAAAAAGTATAATGATTCTTAATATTTACTTACATAATTGATATTGGAGACATCATAAACAATATTTTACAGTAAAAAGGTAACAAAAAATACAAAATAGTTACATTTAATGCAATTTTTGGCATTGCATATTATCCACCACGTTTCAAAGTCAGGCGTATAAGATGATATTCCAAATCTTATAGCATCTTCAAGATAGCATTAAGCCGAGATCTGATTTTTGACTTAATTGTGCTCATTGTTGAAAACAACGATTCACATAAATATGTGGAACCAAACAGGATTTTAATTTGTATAAGCTCATCTTCGGCTTGATTCCAGATATTTTCATAATTCCGCCCAACTTTAATACAACATCAGTCTGAATATTTAAAATCTCATCTTCAATTGAATTAAGGCTTCTTCATAAACAATTTCCCCCATGGAATTTGCAACTTCAGAAATATTAATTTAAGGATTGAATGTAACAGCGGACAGTTGCAGGTGCACAAAAATAGTTTCGAGGGCACATTGGCACCCACGGGCACGGGATTAAGAACCCCTGGGATATACGATCTTTTCAATCGGTGCAAAAAATGTTCCGTTTTGTGCTGTTCAAGCAGCAATGCACATATAATGACACTAGCATTCAAAATCTCCTCACTTAACATGTAGTTCCGATTTTGAATATTCCCACACCAATCCTAATATCCGAATATGGTCCGAAATAGTTTGTTTTAGCTGAATAAATCCTTTCCATAATATTCTATGATGTCAGAAAAGGATTTTGCTCTAGGAGAGAGCAGCTTACCAGAAAGGTAGAAGTCCCCAGCTTTAAGTCTTTCAACCTAATTTTTAAGAATGTTCTATGAGAAACTGTACCTTCACCAAAGACTTTTAATAAGTTTCTATGCTCTTCTGTAGCATTTCTTCCTTGTTGGAACACATGCAAAATACAGTGCCGTAAATGAATTTCATTGTTGGGGGCCAATGAGAGAGACGACCAAAAAGTCAAGCAGGGACCCGAGTCGTCTCAACCGGAAGTCCCTTTGACCCTCAGAAGAACAAAGAGCATTATTTTAACACGCATTGATAAATACACTACCGTGACCCAAAATCCAAGAGCCTTGGAAAGCCATGGGAAACTCTGGCCACCGTGGGTTCAATCTCGAGGCACCTGGAGAGAGCCGACGCTGTTGACCTCTTTCGCCTAACCACCGGACATGACTTTTTAGGAGTACACTTCTATGGGCTTCACCTGTCTGCTGACGAGGCCTGTCCTCTCTGCGACCATGTCAGAATAAATGGTAACCACCTGCTCTAATATACTAGACTCGATAAATGTCCGACTGACGACGACGTCAGTCAGTACTGGGAGGCTCGGCGTCAAAAGGTCAAGAAGCCAAGCAGGCGTTGGATAAATAAATAAAAATAATAAATAAATAAGTGAATTCCTTTAGTAACCACAGGTACATATTCACGTTTCACTTCATACTGATACGAATCATCTTCGTTTCAATCAGTTTGCTAGGTCAGTATGTATACATTCACTGATAAAAAGAGAGTGCCAAATATGCACGAAATGAATATATGCACTCTTTTTGAAACTTTTTAAACCTGAAGGGATAGAACTATCCGGTTTACCTAACAATTAGGCTTGTACGCGGCTTCCGAATTTTGCGTACATTTTTGAAGTAAAAGTGCAATCTACTTGTTCATAGATCGGCAGATATTCGGAAATATACCGTAGTTAATTGTTTAAAAGACTTTCAATTACTTAAATAAATTATAATATGGGATTTTTTATACTTATTAGCTTTTATATATGTATATTTAGTTTGCTATTTTTTTATTATTATTATTTCTAACTTGCTATGATAAATTTGAGAATTAGAAATCCACATCAAATTAACATTTTATTTGTTTCTCGATATCCATCAAAGAAGCAATGCAGCCTCGAACGAATCCAAATAACGTTAGCTTCAACTCGATTTAAAAAGCAATTTTATCCCCGTCTTCTAACGATGTTTCGGAATGTTGATAAAATCCCTAACTGTAAAAATTCTATTGTACACATTTTTTTTTTTTAATTTCTCGAAACAAAGTATAATAAGAAGTCAAACTCTATGTAATCAATATTCCAACTGCCGATTGCGCTTATTAAAATTGGAACTGAAAGGGGGTGCTCCAGTCGAGCATTCGATCGTTTGGCAAAGGAGAAGGAAGTGACATAATTAGAAATAACTTTTCAAGAGATGCATTGATAAAAGGCTGCCAAATAAGTTGCCCTCTTTTCATTTTGTTTCCTCATTTTTTTTCACTTACAATTCATTTTTTTACTCTTCAAAACCTCCCTCTCAAAATTGATTTCCGTTAACATAAGAACGGAGAAGAGGCCCGAGTTAAAGGCGGGAGAATAAAAAGAGAAAGTAAAAATCTTAATCGTTAATTACGTTTAAGGAGCACTCCTGTGCCAATCTGCAACTCGTTTTCAGTTGAAGTAGCGTGTGAAGGGAATGAAAAAGTTTCGAGCATTCGCTGTACCGATGTGAAGGAGAGGAAAGGAAAGAATGGGCATTTGCGCATGCCCACAAACTCAGAAATATTTTCATTTGATTAGTTATGAGAGAATTGAAATCTAATCATTTATTCATTTGTTAACTATGATGAGTTCATATAAAATTCAAATAAAGAAATACCACCTTTCACGAAGCTTTGGTATTAATTTGATTTAATAACTAGACATGAACATTCAATAAATACTAAAAAAATAATTGCTGAAAATACTGGTTTGGACGTACACCGTACGGGCTACCGAAAGCTGACCTGAACCAGTTTGTCCGTACGCTGCACGAGCACTGGTATTTTCATCCTTTGGTCTTTGATTTATAGATATTTTTGTTATTTTATAGAGGTTATTAGAGCCAGTGTTTTTAAGAGATGTAGTTTGTCCGTGGTACTGAAATAGTTCTCATCCGGGGTTTTCTTTATGATGATGACAGGAATTTTTCTTGATAATACTCGATAAAGAACAGGTAGTGGAAAGGCAATGTACAATGTGTTGCTTGAGAATAAATGAAAATTGAAAGATATTCCAAAATAGCCGATATTATCTATGCACCCATGTTAGTGTAAGACTACACTATGCTTCCAATATGTATAAGTGTTCTGTGGCGCACACATACATACCCTGGATCCGGACCCCACTCCCCCAAAGCCTTTTATTTTTTTTTTCAATTTATTATAATCCTAAGTATATAGTACGTAAAATTTTATTAAGTATTTGTTATTAATAATTAATTTTATTAATTACAAATGTTGGGAGGTGTATTGGAGCATGATACGAGAAGGGCGGACTTTTGACCTTTGAACCCCTCTCTTCTTGAAAAATTCCTGTGTGCGCCACTGTATGTGTGCATTCATATATATACACCACACACATACAAAATCCTCAGTCGTTTGAAAAAGAAGTACGACCCTTAAATTTTTTTGTAAATATAACATAAATTACATTAAGATATGCATAAAACATTTTTCGGTAGCATACAGAGGGTACTTATAAAACGCTAATCTTAGGTTTTTTGTGTTAATGTGAAAACCTCAAAATTGAAAATTAAAATAAAATTCTTCCATTTTCGCATTTTGTTAAGTATTATGCTTAGTTACATGCAATAAAAACTGGGCCTTTTCTTGGAACATTTTGGGTAAAAAAATTGACCGCTGAAGGGGTTGATGTAATACTGTCTGTAAAGAGACTTATAATTGCAATCGCTTGTTAGTTAGCAGGTCCGGATGCAACTTTTTCCGTGTCTTTGTCTTTCTTTCTTCCGTGCATCTCTCAGGGAATGGGGGGGGGGGGGATCAGTCGAAAATGATTTCATTGCGTAGTCTTTGAGTCAGTTAACAATACATTCCAAAATATGGAAGAACTGTTAAAGGATTAACACTAGCAAAGTACATATTTCCTTAATTTATATTAATTCACACAGAACCAAAATCAGGTTAATCTCTTGTATTTATAAATTTTGAGATTCATTATTTGAATACTGAATACATTTTTGAGTTTGATTGATTGTATTATTAAAAGCAAAGCAACATGACAGATCTTAATTCTGAACCCTGATTAAGTGAGAAGTATTACACTTGAACATACACAGCAGTCTCCAAACTTCCTCATTATAACAACGTGAGAGGATTTTGAATCTTGATAGTTTTAACAATCAACATCCCATCTGTTTTCTATACCCTTCACTTAACTGTGACCAAACGCGCCATATTTTCTCGAGCTTCCTACCCCAACTTAACTTTACACCCCCGCACCGGGGCATTCTGACTGTTAACAAGAAGTACGACGGAGGGACGCAAGGTCTTTGCCCACACCAATCTGCAGCACCTTCAAAGGTGTTATTTACACACATTTATACCCGCATTACTTCTTAAAATTGTGTAAATTAACTGTAAATATATTTTCTGTAACATAAACATTTGTGTTATCTCCATCTCTGGATTTTACTCCAGCTCAAGCAACGGCGTCAGCCTCTACACGGTGGATCTTTAGATATACCCCAGTACTCTAACCCAAGGCTAGGCAGAAATAACGCCACCCACGACCAGGACCAGCCAGCTATGTCGGCCATCTTAAATTTATGAGGGTGGTTTTGTACGTAAATGAAAGAATACACCTTGACAATAGTAATAAACATAAATTTTGTAGATCCTTAGTAAAAATGTAAATCATTAAAATAACTCAAAGTAAAACTTAATTTTTTTATATAAAATCTGTGAGCTTAATTTGAAATTATTTTAATGGAACAACAGAATATCTAAACTTACAAGGTGTGACACAAAGAAAAAACGATACTAAGTAAGTAGCTTAAAAAAAGAGTGGAGTTGGCATCAACGGTTTTGGTGACATTATATTACATACTTCCTCTATCCATGAGGTCAGTTTCGTCTTAATCTATCAAGTCCGTTGAGAGTATTGCGTCATTGAATGAACATGTGCAACTGCATTCTGACGGAAAAAGGCCGACTCAACACCAAGTTTCTTGTGAAACTTCAGAAATCAGGCACAAAAACATTTCAAGTATTAACTGAAAATTATGGAGATGAAGCTGTGCCTTGTGCACATGTGTTTGAATGCTATAAGAGGTTTTCAGGGAAAAGGTCAGTGTAGGAGATATATAATGAACCTGCTGGACACCCAAGGTCAACGGTTACGGACCCAAACATAGCCAAAATTCATGATAGGAGTGGGTTCTTACTCACATCAGTGGTGAAACTGTTAATCAACACTACTAAAAACTATTACTAATAAAAAGACTTCGTGAAAAAATCAGGGGAAAAAAGGCCAGAATTGTGGAGTGATATATCGCTGTGGCGCTGATCGTCTGTGAGCATTCGCTCACATATCCCTATCTGCCAAGTAGTTCCTGACCAGCAAAAATATTACTATGAAGATACATCCTCCTTATTCACCTTATTTGGCCCCATGAGACTTTTTTTTATTTCCTGCAGTTAAATTTTGCTGAAAGGGAATTTATTTTGCCTTAGTTGAAGAGGATCAGGCAAAAACGGAAAATCTCCTAAAGGGACTTCTAAAAACCTCGTTCTAGAACTGTCATCAGCAATAGCAGCACCGAATGAAGAAGTATGTGAATGCTGAAGGGAACGAATTTGAAAGTGATACTGTCACGGAGAACCGATTCTATAAGAACAATGATTTATTGGACAAGTCTTGTCTTTTTTGATTCACACCTCGTATCTTTGCAATTAGCTACTGGCTCAGAAAACATTTTGGACCGCATACGTGTGAAAAGATTTCTGTACTGTTTTTATGTCTCGCCCTATGAAAGCTTTGGTTTCAATTATATTTCATTTCTAGCTCTCCTTTTAAGAAGATATTCAACTCACGAGTGAGTAATGTGTACAACGAGGCTCTTAAAAATGATGAAGGTTGTGGTAACGTTCGAGTACCCCATACATCCGAACCCTCTGGTCTACTTGTAAACCCGGCTAGATGTGTAGGAGGAACAGAATTATCTACAGACATTATTTCCAATCTAATTTGATTTATTAAATCTTATTAACAATTGTGAAACAAACACAACACAATTCTAATTAAGGTACATTAATTATGGTAGAGTGCTGAGGTGAGATTCTATAACGCGGGGATACTATTAAAGACCCTCAACTGAATCTAAGATAGCTTAAATATGCTTAATTATAACTACGTCGCACACGAATAACTCGCTTCTACTTAATCAAATGTACAGTTCCTGAACCTTTAATACATCTGATCCTACACTGGAAACTTTCACGCACTCCTTTCGGCTTGATCAAATGACGATGGCTCCACGCTCTATAATCTTTTATTAATTCTCAAACTTATGATACTCCTATTTGCATACCTCCAACGTATTAACTTCAACGTGTCAACAACAACATGACAGCAACTCGCTTTCTACTTCTTCACTTCTTTTCTTACTTTCTTTCCTCTTGCCAACTCGCGAAAACCGAATTTATGTAATATAACTCATTTACATAAATGACGTTCGCTTTCTCGATGAAAGTTGGTTGAATTAAATATTTTGTTTAAAGGAGAGAGGAGATATTAGTAGAACCGAGTATAGATCCGCACAAAGCATTTTTTTACATATCGACTGTCCTTCGACAAAAATAATTAAAAAAATCATGTTTTTGCCTGGGTTTTATTAATTATTTACTACCAGTATTTAAAACATAAAATCTAAAAAGAGGCGTATGGATTTTTAGAGAGGAAATAAATCTAATTTATCGATTTCATTTCGTTTTATCTACTCACAGAAATCAGCATTTTTTTAAATCTATGATAGATCACTGTTGTTGTTAGCGTGTTTTTAACGTAGTGGAACAAAAGCGCTATTAGGACGCAAATTTCGTCTTCGTCTTCGTTCCATATTTTGTCGTACCTTTTTCTCAGCCAATAAGCAACCAATTGACCTCGGGTTTTCGGCATTGGATCGCATTTGTGCCCTAGATGAGCCGAATCATATTTAAATTTTCCCATAGTTTTCCCGAATTTTCCTACAAATTTTCCTGAATTTCGCTAGTTTATAACAAAATCTTCTCAAATTTTTGCTTTTTATAGTGCTGATACATATTTGTGTCATTATTTTTTTCCAGCTCAATAGTAGTACATTTAGAGGAGTGATACAGTACACTACTTTCTGTTAGTAAAAAGTTCATTAGTTGCATTATTGTAAAATATATACAACATGTGAAAAACGCGCTAAAATTACTTGGCCATGCCAATGATTGATATCTTGTTTTTAAATCGTATTGCCGTATGACTGGTAACACGAAACTCTTTCGAACAATGCATTCGAACGTTCTACCTATTTCGTTGCCTTTCCGATGTTCATTTTGTCTAATTCATTGGGGGGGGGGGGAGTTCGCTATTTCTGAATAATTTAGTTTGCAATACAGTTGGTATAATGCAAAATTCTTCAGATCACTACATAAGAATTTGTCTCTGCACACAAAAAGTACACCGTAATTTTTTTTACAAAGACTTTTGCTTCAAAAACATTAAATTACAATAGAAGTAGAATTTCAACGTAGTGTCGTTTGTTTCGATATCAATCGTTTTCGAATAACAGAAAAAAACAAAACATTAAATGTGTATAATGTTTTTAAAATACTTTTAAAATTTATATTCAAACGAGAGAGTATTTCTTCGTGAGAAAGTTTGAATAAAGATATGAAATTTGCATTTTTATAAAATACTAATATGTTTTCATATGCTTTATGCGTCTCGAATACCATTTACATTTTGAACTGCATAGTGCCTAATCATTCTTTTTAATTAAAAAATATTTTAATACATCCTTATTTAAAAGGGAAAAAAATTATCTTTTATCGAGTACAATATAGAACTAAATTATATTAAAAATATAAAAATATAACTTTATTTTTTGGTCTCGACATTGCTCTAAAAAAATTAGAACTCAAAGTTCTTAAAGATGTATATGAAATAAATTGTTCGAAGAAGGCTATATATATGGTGAGAAATTACTTGTGTTGCTATATATTCAATACAAGAACAATAAATCAATCAATAGTGAGAAATTAAAGGAAACAAAAAACTAAAATAAAAACAAATAATAACTTAAAGATCAACAGTTGCAATAAAATTAATGAGACAAAAATATTTAAGAATTAAAATTATATTTGGAATAGCAAAGTGTTTTTTTTTTCAACCTCTTCTCTTTCAAATAGACAGTCAAACCAAAATATAGCAAACGAGTCTTGTGATAAAACAAAATTGTTTGCTTGATCTTTAATATATTTATTTATTTTCGATAATTATAAATCCAAAGAATTGAAACCAAAATTAAAAAATAAGTAAAATTCAAAATTCTGGCATAAATAATAATTAAATAAATTAGATTATTATGTGGAAGCTTTTCCGATTTATTGAAAACTTGGTCAAACACATACGCAGATCAAATCTTTTATTGATTATATTCTAAAAAGAGTCAATTTAGTTTTATAACCTTACAAAGATAAATCTAAAAAAAAGATTATCAAGTTAGTTAAAAAAGAAATTTCTCCATTTTGCAAGAAACGGGAAATTATTTCAAATAGAGCAAAATAAAAATTTCTGCGTGCGCATGCGTAATAATCCAGCTTTTACTACCTAATTTATTTTTTTCACCATCCTTTCGAAATGACTATTCACTTTCAACGTTGAGTAAAGTTTTTATGCGCATTTTAATGATGAAGTTATTGAATGACGTTATGCATAATATAAAAATTAAATATTTCCCCTCGTTTCTGCTGCTCAAGAAAGTGCGGTTTTACTTTCGAAATTAAATCTAATATACCACACAATTCAAGTGAAGCGAATTGAAGTGGAAACACTCGAAAAATGTTCTTAAAAATGAGATGAGAGCGGTTTTGGAAGAAAAAAGTCATGAAAGATTTTGAAACCTAATTAGGAATAAATCAGTGGAAGTGGAATTTTGTTGAGGGTTATTAATCATTCATGTAATTATAATTCTTTCATTTTCTTGATGTATGAATCTTTTACTAATGTTCCGGAAAATATTTTTTTAAATTCATAACTGTTTGTATAACTTCATTACAAGCACTGTTTTACAAATGACCTTAAGCATTTTGTGGAATAGTTATTTTTATTGAGTATTTTCAAGAAATATTTGTTTTTGTAGATCGAATAAAATTTAATATCGTATATTTTTCTTTCAGTCAATTTGTAAAATTTTTAAACCTTTCAATCATTTATATTTTTAAATCACTAATTTTTTTTTTAAAAAAATTGTTTAATGACTCGTCAAATATAAATATTTTTTTTGCTACAAAAAATTCAATAATTAAATATGAAATATTATCTTAAATATTTAAAAACAGAATATTGTTAGTATAAAAAAATTAAACTTCCAAATTGTGTTATAAAAAAACACAATACTATAAATGTTATAGATTTTCTTCAGGTTTAAAATATTTATATAATAAATTAACCAATATCTACCACAGTGAACTTTTTCTTACTAATAATAATTTCCTGTAAATTTTCATATTTTTATAGTCATTTTTAATATTTATGTCTTATTAATAGAAAAAAGAAATCCAAACAATCTTTTCCTTCGAATCTAGAGTTTTTATTCCTTGAGATTTCCTTTAGACATCATAAAACATTTAATTGTTATTTTGTTTAAATTTTAAAAATTAGATTTACTACTCATTTTTTCTGCTATTTCTGCACTATTTGAAAAAGACAACTGCAATAACATTACATAAGGTCTAAAAGGATAATTTCATTCCTTAAAACTGATTTATAAAAAGACTGATGATGATTTATGAGTTTATTTTCATTAAAATTTATTGCTTACATACATTTTGAGACCGTAAGGAATTACAAAAGATTTTACATCGCAAAACGATTTAAAATGTAACATAAAGGGAAGAAAAATTAATACTAATAATCAGGTACAATGATTAAATTCAAAAGGATTCATCCTATTCAAAAATTATAAATTTTTGTAGAAACAACAGAAGTAATTTTTTACTGCATTCAGAACAAATTTACTTACTGCCTTTACGTGAACAAGAAATTTACCAAACCAACAAAACATTAAATCTTAATTTAAATTTCATTTTTATTTTCATTCATTTTTAGTACATTACCAATCTAAGTTTCTCAAAAAAAATACCCAATACTTTTTAAACTTCGCGAATATTGTTTCGATTTTAAGTTTTGGAAATTACAAGTTGTCTGCATGTTTGAGAGAGTGAAATTTAGTTATTCAAAAATTGCGAAACTATAAATTTCGTGACAATAATGTTACGAAACGAAATAACGAATAATGACCGCATTTTAATTCATCCAGAAAATTATTGCAGTACAACTCTGCCTTAATGCCAGATTTTATTTAGTAAATGTTCCTTTTAAAAAAATGTATGTGTTATGTAATTAAAAAATTATTTTTTTTCTACTTCATAATAATATTTCATATCTTATGAAGAAATGTTAACAAAAAAAATTTAAGAGATTCCCTATATATATATATATAAATAGAGAGAGTCAGGAGTTATTTAGAAAAAATATGGGATTTATACGTTTCTGTGAGGTACTGTATGATCTTTCCACTAGCTAATGGTGTTTTAGTCCCTGTGATGCGGTTGTCAGCAACGCGTCCCCAGGATTCCTAAATGATCTTTTCCTGTTGTTTTTCCTGTCTTTCTAACCAACCAGTGGCGCACACAAGGGTCTTCGGGTCTGAACCCCCCCCCCCCCCCAGAACTCTTGATTTGTTTTCAATCGATTATACTCATATGTATATAAAACGTAAAATTTAATTGCATTTTTGTTGTTTTTATTAATTTTATTAATTCATACTAATTATTTATACAATAATTAATTTTTTGTTGTTTTTTGTTCCCGAAAATACACACAAAATCAAAATAGTATGTTGGGTGGCGTATTGACACATAGCAGAATGATGGACTTTTGATCCTGCCCATCCCACTGAAAAGTTCCGGTGTACTCTACTGTAATCAACCTATACTACTTTCTTTCCCTTTATCCGTCTTACATTAAAGTTACAAATGTAAATTTAGAGAGTTTATTTAAGTGACAAACTTAGTAGTTAATAAATTAACAAATATCTTTCGTTGTAGACAGTCAAATATGGCCTTGTTCTGACGAATTCCATTAGGCAACAGAAGGATTTACTAAATCTCATATATGAGAGAACTACGCATTTTGGCTTTAAAAGTATCTTTACTTGTGCTAAATTATAGATATGATTAATTATTTAGGAAATTCGTATTGAATGTAACATATAAAGAGAAATTAACTGTATATTTTGAGGGAATTTGGACAAATATTAGTAATAAAATATATTTATTCAAATCATTATTCCGTTCGAAGTTGCATTACTTTTATTGTATGTTAAATTATTATAACAGTGCTATGTGTTATCTAGATAATATGGCTTGGTTCACACATGTAAAACCCCTTCATTAAATCATAAGATATCAATCATTATTTATATTGAAAATACTTGTTTGAAAAAAAGAGAGTTTAGTTTTTAACAATTAATAATGTATGTTTTAGTTTTTTCTTCAATGCTAGTATAAATTTAATCTGTTTTACTGATAATTTAAAAAATAGTATTGATTCAAGCATGGTGATATTCGTAATATTAATATTAAAATATACAGTATTTTACACATTTAAATTAATTCATGAGCAGTTAGATTAATTTTAAATTAAATAAATTGTTTCAATTCTAAATAAAATAATCTGAATTTAATAGAATAATCTGGATTTACTAAAACTGAATTCACTGCCCATTTGCACAACTTTTGTTATTTTATATCTAAGAGTAAAATTATTTGAAATATTCTCTTATTATATAAAAAATTTATACTTTTTTAATCTTAATCTTAATATTATTTTTAATCTTAATGTTTATTATTACGTACATGTATTTCAATTTATAAAAACTACATCTTTTGCACTAACATATATTTTTTACTCCTAGAAAGAAAGGGTCAAATTTATAAAATACATTCAAAAAATTAAATGCTTATTGAATTTTATAGTTTTTTTTTACTTTTATTTATTTAAAGTATCTGAAACAGATTCTGAAACACAGATATACTTATAAAACAATTTTATTTAAATTTAGGAAATATTTCAACTTAATAAGCTTTTGAAAAGTTAAACATATTCCTCCTTTAAAAAGTACTCTGAAACTTTAGTGCGGTATAAAGCGCCTTTGTAATAACTCTTTGAAGCTGTAATTTATTTTTTTCAGTACACATAGCGTTAATAATATTAAATAATAAAACTCCACGAAGTTTTTTTTTTTTTTTTTTTTTTTACATTTTTATTTTTGTCGACTGCATTGCGTTTTCTGCTTTTTAATAATATAAACCTCAAATTGAAAAAAACTTATTCGTGATTCTTTAAATTACTGTGGTGTATTTTTCCTTTAAAAAATTCTAGATATGTTTTATTTGAACTATATAATTACATATCTTTTTTATTTTTATTCTTAGATATTAAAAACATAAAACGGAGCTAAACTTTTAATTTCTTAAAAATGTGTAGATTTAAGAATTCTATATTTAATCAAACAATAAAAATTCAATAAACGAAATAATTCCATTACTTTTTTAATTGAAATGTTAAAATATTCAAGATGGCAGACTTCGTTTTTCGAGTTAATATTCTAACGATAACCTTTAAGAAAGAAAAAAAAAAGATTCGAAATAGAAGCAATCAAATTTGCTAATTTCTGGACTGTAAAATAATGATTTTCCATTCTGGTTCTGTGAGTTAAAAACTAAAAAAATACACGCTTTATTTTTATTTCTACAAATCATCACTTCATTGTTCAAATAAAAGTACAACTAAGATGTACTGCAGTAGAATGAAAATTAAAATTCGAAAGAAAACATTATAAATTTAAGAACATTCGACAGTAAAACCTGCTTAATATGCAATTAAATGAAGCGCAAACGCGGGAAAATTTCGTCATTACTGATAATTAACCGACGTTCTTTGAAGTTTTCCCTGGTAGAAAAAATGGAAGTGAAGTGAAAAAGGAAAAAAAGGAAGAAATGTGTATCGCGTCTGCAGCTTTAAATTGTAATTCGGCGTAAAACCGGATGAGCAAGCCGTAAAAATGAAAATTTCTAAGATTTGTCACGTGAAAAAAAAATTAGAATACTCTAAAAATCCCTACGTGTAACGACTTTTAGAACATTAAATCTGCATTAAAATCTTCGTTAAGAACTGGGATATGTATATATATATAATGCAGAAAGTATTTCATATCCAAGAAGGAAGTAATTGCTAACGAAATTGCAGGAAATTATCGCAGAAAGAAAATATTTAAGTGCCATAAAGATTTGACGGGAAATTCGATTAGGCCTAAAAGAGTTCCTTAAGGAGAAGATTACGTGAGACTGGCAACGATCCAAGCAGATGAGCAGGGCGCCCCCTGGTGTTGATGATTAAATTAATTCGCAATGTATGAAGAGATGATTTCAGAAACAAACTAACTGAGGGAAGATGGTCTGTTTTACCATAATTTAATCTTCTTTAGAATATTTTTTTTTACTTCTGAGGAAGTTTGCGAAATGAGCTTATTCTATTGGAGGTTTTCTTACAGAAGACGTTTACACGAACAACATATGAATTATTAAATAAACCTCTAAATTCGTGTAGAGATTCTGGTTATTTATAAAGCGAGAAAAATATATTTCAAAACGGGATGGGAACGAGTGTTTTAATTCACGGTAAATATATCACTTTATAATTATAATGCAGAGTTTACGCAGCATAAAAGAAATCACATAGAGAAACGAGGTTAAAGAATACATAAATTTTATAACATACAAAAAATATATATAGTTAGGCAATTTATGCTTTTAAATTTTTCTGTTTTATTCATTTCGTAGAGAAAATATAATTTGTACTTCATTCTATGTGAATTTATTGAAACTGTTGGTCTAACATTAAGAGTAGAGTAATGGAGAAACAATTTATGGATGATGAGATGTTTAAAATTAAATGTGGAATTATTTTAGATGCACTCGCTCAATCTATTTTCGGAAAGAAATTAAAGCATTTTAAAACTAAATATTTTATTAACTATTACAAAATTTAAAAGCATTTTTCAGTTTTTTGAATGTCTACCCGAATACTTCAAATAAAAGCTGTGCAATTACTTAATGGGTTTTTCATAGAAATGAGAAAAAATCTGTAGGTGGAATGAAAAATACCAAGACTATTTTCGTTCTCGTCATTTTCATTTTATTGAATTTAAAGCTCAAAGTATAATTATGAGTTCAATTTATTTTGGAATTTTACCCTTATTTTTTCGTTATCTATCCGCATTTTTATGAAATCTAAAATATTAATGATGTTTTAATAAATTAAATACTAAATTATGTCCCCCCAAAAATAGACTACTTGGAAAACAAGCTTCTTTGTGATGACAACAACTTTGAATGTAGTTTATTGACATATTTTCTGTGTCTATTTACTAATAAGTAGTACGATCCAAAATTTTGGGACTGCGTCCATTGCTGACATCAAAAGAAAGTACCTAAATTTAAACCACTTGAAATGGATTCTCTCAACCCTCCCCTGTCTAGCCAGGTTGGTTTAGTCCATGTCATGAACCCAACCACAAATGCAGCTGTTATATTCAAAAGCTATTTACCTTTGTTCCACGATCTAAGAAAGATGGCTTTTCTTGAACAGCGGTGAACATTAAATTCTATCAACTCTTAGGTACAACACCAATGCAGTATTTGGAAATGCTAAGAAATGTGTATTGTGAATCCACCAACGCGAGATCCCAGGTTTACGAATGGCATCGGCGTTTTAAAGAGAGCCGAAATTCTATCGAATACAATAAACGCGTTGGAAGAACTTCGACTACTTGGAACGCGGGAAATGTTCTGTTGGTGTCTGAATGTTTTCGAAAAGATCGTCAATAAACACTTGAACAAATCACTGAGGCTACACACTTCTCAAATACTTCGTTTGAGTGTATCAATTCGTCGTAAATGGCTTCTGTTCTGACAGCATGACGACTGGTATCTTCTGCATGACAACGCACAAGCACATCAATCCCAATTGGTATAAGACGTCCTTGCCAAAATTCACACTAACGTGCTTCCACATCCCTCCTATTCACCAGACTTAACCCCGTGTGACATTTACCTGTTCCCATCAATGAAAAACATTTACAGGGACGACATTTTGTTTCATCAGATGAAGTGAATGTAGCATCGCAGGAGGCCTTACGGAAGGTTGCAAAAAATGGTTTCCAGCTGTGCTTCCAGAAGTTACACGAACGCTGGCAAAGTGTATCATTGCCCAAGAGGACTACTTTGAAGGTGGATGTGCTTCGGTGTTGCGAACTATTCAGGGTAAGGTTTTCTACACCTTGTACCCAAACTTTTGGATTATACTACATAAATTATACAAATATTCTACAAATATTGACCACAGTAATTCATATCCATAATCACAATTACACATGCGCAAATAAAACGTAACCTCACTGTTAAATACTTGATTTCCTTGTTGCTTTCTTGCATGGTTTTTAATTTTAAAAGAAACTTCGAAAATTTTCTCGTCAAAAAATCAATCTAGAATATGTTGGATTTTTTTTATGCATCTATTTTTTTAGGCCAAATTTTGCAACTTGGCGAGATTTGGTTACAAAATTTTCACCGCGTTAACTCCTAATTCCCTAAATTTAAGTGAAGAATTATCTCTTTTGACTTGCAAACGATCTTTTCAGTAATAATATTTTTTAGGCAGAGAAGCAAATGAAATTTCTTAACAGTAATAAATGAAACCTTACTTTAAATTATGTTTTGTAACTTATTATAACGGATTTATTCGTATGAGATCCCGTATAAGCCTTATTTATTATGATTATAGAATGGAATTTTCTTCAAAAAAAGTCATGATTACTGTAAAATTAAACGCAAAATATTCTCATTGGACTAATGAGCTATTGGTAAATACATGATAAAACGATAACTTATTAAGAAATTTACATTAATGTGAAATAACTTAGAATTATTATTATTATAAATAAATAACAGTTCTTGAGATATTTTGTGTAAAAAAAGCCCGTTTACCTTCATTAACGCTGAAGATAAAAAGCAGTTTTATTTAAAAAGAAAGAAGGCTATTGTATAAGCCCTTTATAGTCAAAAGCTCATTGGGAAAAATAGACATACATTCCCACTATTTTAGGTTAGGTACTTGTACTAGTTAATCCTAATTTATAGTAATACATAGTTTTACATACGTTCATATTACAAACCATAAAGTTTTCAATTAATATTATTTTTCTTTTTTTTTAAACCATGCAGTTGAACAGGAAATTATTTTTTCTTAGATTGTCCTTGAGAAATCTTAAGTAACTAAATACCATTAACGGTAATCACTACGTAAATAATGTCGTCAAAGGTACAGAATTTAAGTTTCTGATACACAGAAATTAAACAAAAAAATATTATAAGTAATTGGTTAGCTTCATTTAAAAAATTTTGTTTGCCCTTACAATTCCATTGCAATTATTAAATGATACTCTTATTGTAACACTGATGTTTGAATTTGAACGGGGAAAAAAGATAAAAATGAACAATCATTGTTATACAAACAATTATTTTATTTTTGTGTGCACTTTTTAAGTTTTTGTTTAACTTAGCGACATAAAAACATTTAAAATTATGATGTTCAATGATGAATATTTATTTCAAGTCGAGGGAAATATTTACGAGTTAATTTAAACGAACAACTTCAAAGGAATTCTAACCGAAAACCACATAAAGAAATTACGATTAAGCTTTGAAACATTTGAAGATAGATTTTTCAAGTAGTTCAACAACGGTTACTGTATAACAAAGGAAAGTACTCCGCATTTCTAAAATGGAAAGTTAAGAATTCTTTTTTTTTCCCTCTGTCTGGTCTTCTAAAATTCCGGAACAGTTCGTTTAACAGTCAATGTTCCTCCTCGAAGTTTTATAAATTACAGATCGCAAACTATACGACTGAAATTTGATTTTAAAAATCCTTAGCTAAGAGTTCTTCAAGTTTTTCCTTTGTCGAAAACAACTCATCCAAAATCACGTAGATTGAAATCTAATTTTGTATTAGAACTGAGATAAAGAACTTTTTTTTGTCGTACTTTTTGAACGTTCGGGATCCATTTCAGGTCCTTTTTTCTTCTTTTTTTATACAAAGAAAAAATATTTCTTTATTTGAGATTTTTTTTCCATTTGTGTGCATGTCATTTTAAGTCAAAAAGAATAAAGAAAAAGAACAAGAAAAAGTGAAGACATCTTGCCGGAGTTTGGCTACCTGCCATGCCTTCATTTTGGATTCTGTGTCGCGAACTCTCGTTTGACTTAAGGAGTAAGAATCTAGCCTTTATTAGAAATTTTCGTGACTTCATGATTCCGATATCTTAAGCACATCTCCATTATACATTTTCCCATTCTATTAGGATAAAGAGGGAAGAGAACGACGGGAAAAAAGGCCTGACGTTTCATTTTAGAATGTGGGAATAATCTAAAATTTATAGCTTTTTTCTTCGCTCCGTTTTTGAAGTTTACAAATCGTTTTTTACGACATTTAATCTCAACTACTGGATACAGTGACCATTATATGTTTGGTATGTAAACTTACAAAAAGATATATTTAGATTTTTCCTTCAGAAAACATGTCTAGAATTTTCATGTTTGGGCAGGGAAAAAAATATCATGATTTACTGGTTTAAACTATAAGCATTGCTATAACTAACAGAATGTACTGCAGAATAAGCAATATGCACGAATGTTACATGATTCTTAAAAAACTTGTTTTCTTGCCAAATAAAATATAGTTTGAACCATATAAATAAAGAATTTTATCCCCCCCCCCCTCTCGCCTCCAGATTACAGATCACGGATCATTTCTCTTTGATGACTCTCCCTTCTCACGAATCTCTATTCTTAAGCATTAAATAAAAACATGATCAATTGCACATGTATTGAAAAAATTATTTACATTTTAAATGTAATACATGCACTGCTTTTTTCTAAGAATAGAGATTCTTGTGTGTATATCAGCGTTTCTCAGAACTAGGGGGGGGGTGATAACCCAATTAAGGGGTGCTAGTACATCAAAAAATAAAAATAAGCGACTATTTTTTTTTTAAAAAAAACTATTTATTTACTGAAAAGAAGGGAAATAAAATACATTCCGATATAATAAAAAAATAAAATACACATTTACAATAATATAATATACTCATAAATGTATCAGTACTGGTCAATGTAATTGATGATTAATATCTTAATGCTAAGTAAAAAACAAGTCTAATATTTACTAGTGACTTCCATGGGCTTGTCATATAAAAAATTTAATAATTATCTTGATATTTTGTACAGTCGTATTGTAGCTTTAGCGTCAAAGCTTATTACTCAATTTAAAGCACTGTTATTGTTTGGCGAGGGGCACGATGAAAATTATGCTTAAAAACAGAGTCGCTAATGTTTAAAGTTTGAAAAGCTTTGGTGTATAAATAATATTTTAAATACCAACATAAATTCCTGATAATGGCATAAGCAAATTTAAAGAAATTATTGCTCTACAAATGAGAAAACGAGCAATGAAAAAACATCAAAATCCGTAATGGAACCTGGAGTAATTTAATTAAATAGTTTGTCCAGATTTAAAACTGAATAGTTATAATAGTTCTCGCGTAAGTGGAGTCTTAACTCCCATTATATGTATTTAGTTTTGGAAACGCTATACACAAACTTAAATACATCGGCCAGTTAAGGTCACACATTAATAAGAAAGCGATAAAAACCAAAATTGTTTTAAAATCTACAATGTTTTGTGTGTGTGTAATTGCTGAAACAGACTTTCGTATTGCTTTAAAAGAAGCATCTCTGAAATTGAAATGTCTATATTTGGTATCGAATATCGGCTAACTTAAAAAGTAAAAGTTAAATAGACAATACTTATCAAGAGTACGGTCGTTTATCTCTGTTGTGCTATATTAACTTTAATTCGGAAAGTTTTAAGTTAACTTATAAATAACTTTCATATCAAGTGAAGATATTTATTAATGATAAAGTAAGTTTTATGTCTAATTTTTCAGTTCTTTTTGTTTTGATGTTTATGTGCAATTCTTTTTAAAACTCATTTATTTTCATTTCCTACAAATATACTAATTTTCTAATTAACAAACATACTTTTAAAGCATTAAATATATAAAAAATACTGTTGAAACATAACCGTCTTTTATAGAATCTGTACTTAGGATCCAATAAATATAATCTTCTAGAACCTGTAAGGATATCATTTGATGCAGGGTTCAGAGGGTTGGCGTTCGTGAAAAAGTAGCAATTAGTGGTTTTCTGTAATATAAATATTGGTAAGTGTTTTAAATGTTAGTCATGTCTAGATAGACTGAGAAACTTTTGTAAGAAATTTCAAGCAATATTATAAATTTCTAAAGCTTCCTAGTACAAAATTGGATGTATTGCGCTATTCTTAAAGAAAGTGGAGCATGACGAAAAGAAGAAAACATAATTCTTGTCTTGAATAGTAATTACCAATGCTGATATGTAATTCAGCCGATACGTAATTACATATGCTGATATGTAATTTCAATTAAATAAAATTCTAAAAAAATTATTGACCCTTAATCCAATGTGTACGCATTATTTTTGATTTCTTTACTTCTTACTAAGTTTGTAGTTCAGTTTCCATGATTTTACATCTATGTCCTTCAAATACAGCTAGTTTGTGTAAAGATACGAGAATGAGTGAACTAGTGTTTAATAACATAGTACTCTAAAATTTGCCGCATAGTTCCATATGGATGCTTGGAAAGAAAGATACCGATGTTATCATTTACCAAATATTACGAAAAATTACGAAGTCCTTTGTAAACAGTCTTTGTGATGCTGTAAAACAACTGTAGTCCAATCCCACCAATATTTAAAATTGCAAAGCGAGATCTGGAAACTACAAAGTTTCAGGTCGCAAACTATTTTGATTATATAAATAATAACATGCCTATATAGTATATTATTATATATTTTTCTATATCATTTTTAAAGAACTTCTGGTTCAAATATTTAAAGAAACACAATATTTTCTCTCATGATGCGAATGAGAACAACCTATCCAACTATTACTGAACTCTTTAAATGGTTTGCACGCACACCATTCGGGCTACCAAAGACTAGCAACAACCGGTTTGCCCGTACACGGTACGGGCATTGGCATTTTTTTTCTTTCTTTGAATTGCACATATTTTTAATTCTTATAGTGAGATTATTAGTGCTAGTGTGTCTTTAAGAGATGGAGTTAGTCCATGGTACTCAAATAATTCTCATACGGGATTTTCTTTATGATCAAGGAGGGAAATTTTCATTGAAGGCAGGAATTTAAATTCTTTTGATTTGGTAAGGGGTTCTGCAATTTGTTGCTTGAGAAGAAATGACAATAGAAAGACAGTCTAAAAAGCCGATATTATCTCTGTTCCCATTGTAAAAATTCAACCTGTGTAAATTGTAAATCTTCAAATTGTAAAAAAAACGACTTCAATTCTCCCATGCTTCAAATTGTGTGCGCATATATATATATATATATGCACACACGCACACAAAATCCTCAACCATTAAAGAATGAGATACGAACGTTAAATTTTTGTATAAGTATATAAGAGAAATTATTTTAAGCAGAATGAAAGATGATTCTTCATACCACTTATGCCCTGCATTAAATTGTTTGTGCATGTACAAGGGGTGATCAAATGAAAAGGTACGAAACGACATAAAAATGAAACAGTTAAATATTTGCATATTCCGCCAAGGAGAATGTAGCGAGACATCTCGGGATGCCATTGGAGACTTTGACTGGGATCGGATCATGCGCGGGTGCCCGCATGCGCAGGAGAGAGCAAAGGCTCTTATAAAAAGCGGCGTCCAAATGATGCGAGCACAGAATGACTCGAGCACAGAAAAAGCATTAACTCCGATGTGTACTGTGAGACACTCCGACGCCTACGCAGGTCCATCAAGAACAAAAGACCGGGCTGCTCACGGAGGGTGTGGTTCTGCTCCATGATAACGCGCGTACACACGTCTCCAGAGTCACACAAATGGAACTGGACAAGTTCCAATGGGAGACGTTGGACCATCCGTCCTACAGTCCGGACATGTCACCCTGCGATTTCCATGTGTTTGGTCCACTGAAGAACACCTGAAAGGAAAGCGCTTCAACTCGGACGACGTACTCAAGGACACTGTGAAGGACTGGGTCTCATCACAGCCACAGGAATTCTGGGAACATCGTTGTGCTCAGGCCTATGGTGTATATTTTAAATAAAGTCTATATTTGTACCCACCGTGTCGTTTCGTACCTTTTCATTTGATCACCCCTTGTGTATATATATATATATATAAGAATAATTCAATTAGTCCTAAAATTTAATCGCCTATACAACTTTAAACTTTTATTTTCCGTTACGTCTTTAAGCATTAAATTTAGTACCCACTTCTTTCGAAGAACAGATGGCCCTAAACAGAACTTTTATCCCCGACCATTAGATTTCATTATCGCGTATGTCATGCTTAACTTTCAAATATATCTCTTCAATAAGAAGAGTACTTAGAAAACATCTGATTAAATGGAACCAGCCACTTATACTTAACTTGCGTGTCTGCTTCTCTCTCAGATCACATGCTGAAATGCTTCGTTGAATAAAAATCGTTTTTTATAAAATGGCTTGGTGTTGACTCGAAATACTACATATATATATATATATAAAATTCCCGTGCCACAGTGTTTGTAACCAAACTCCTCCGAAACGGTGTGGCCGATTCTTATGAAATTTTGTGCGTATATTCAGTAGGTCTGAGAATAAAACGTAAACTATTTTTCATTCCGATATTGTAATTAGTTAAAAAGATATTAAATAAAAACCTTAAAACGCTTAATTGTCTTAAACCCGCGCGTTATTTTCCCCGCCTAACGTCGTGAATGAACAAATAGTGAAATTTTTCGGTATTCTCGACGTTATTTAAACAGCCAGCCGATTTTTGTTTTTTAAATCAGACAAAAAATAATTACAGAATCGAAAAGATCATTTATTTCGCCACGATACAGTATAATTTTTTTTTTTTTTTTTTTTTTTTTTTTTTTTTTGCAAAATAATAATATTTTCTATTTTTTAAGATTTTTTAAAAAAATAGTTTAAGTTGATGCGTTTTTATGAAAATTATTTCGAAATCATTGCGTATGAATTTATTTTCGTGTTATGAAAACGATATTCTACACTAAATAACTTCAAGTCTTTTTCTTTTAGAACCAGTCATTTAAAAAATAAAATGCCCGAAACTTTTTTTTAAGATTTTTCGAAAAATTGTCGAAATTTTTAACTTAACATTGAATAAATTCGTTATTTATCAAGATTACTATACGAAACTTTTGTTGCGTTTGTAGAATAATGTTATCAAACTTCTGTGCGAAGATTGAAAAAATTGCTTAAAAATTACGGATTTAAAAAAAAAATTGTGATTTTCGTAAAATAACGTTATTGCAAGAAATAATCTAGACAGTTTTTTTTTTTTATTTTTTTTTTACATTTTTTATTTAAAAGTCCTTTGTTTTCGAAATTAATGTGTGAAGTTTGAAAGCAATAACTTAAAAATTAAGCCCTAAAAAATAAAAACTTTAATAAAAAATACGCGATTTTACAGTTTGCCAAGCCTTGGCGTCGAAAAATGGTTTCGCGCCAAATAGCTTTCAACTGTTTCACCTGAAACTTCACATCTAACTCAAGGGTTACACCAAAAAGTTCTGACTTAAACATGCGAAAATCAGCAAATTTGCCGAGTAAAAAAATTGCGAGTGAAAAAGTTATTTTTGCTTCAATTTTCATCATTTTTCTTTATATAATTTTCAAAATTAAATCATTATTGATGTCAGATTAAGATGAAAGAATGTATTCGATGCATTTCTGAGATTCATTTAAAATATTTATCTGTATCAAATCAGTGATTTAAAAAATAAAAAGCCAAATCTTTTTTGAATAAATTTTAATAAAGCACTCAAAATACTTAAATCAATAGTTTAATGATTTCTTCTTTAAAAAGATAATTGCATGAAACTTTATTCCAATGTGTCGAACGTTTCAAAAAATCCTCACAATTTTACTTCAAAATTTAAAATAGTAGTGGAATTTTGTAATTTGAAAAATTTCTACTTTTGTGTCTTTTTTCAACATACAACTATTTTTAAAAAGGCTACATTTTCGTTTCCGAGGACTAAAAAACTGCAACGAAAGAATTGGAAAGTGGTTGAGTGATTTATAAATTCGCACTGTTCACCTACTCGAGAGTTTTTGGTGACGGACTTCGAAATTTTAAGCCACGGTCAAGTGATGAGGACGACACCTGAGCTTTCACCCATCTCTCCTAATTACCACACCAACTTAAGAACAAATTTCGAAAAAGGGAGTTTTTATGACGTAGTTAAAGAAATCACTCAGATCGCGCGCATACACACACACACATAAGTGCTATCGTCCTAAGGGAAACAGGAAATTCCCATGGGGATGAAGTTATTCACTCAGTAAAAGCCCGTGAAACCCCGGGGTAAGCGGAGAGGAAAGAAACAAAGATGTCAAAGTAATTTCGAAAAATAATATTGGAATTGCTGATCTTGTCAAGAGAAAGGAAAATGTTAAACGAGAAAGCCATGATACGCTCTCACGGGCCATGCACTCACATCGTACGTGTCAAACCTACACAGAAGTACTGGCGTCAGAAATAAAGGAGGAAATTAACATGGGGATTAAGTTATACCCTCGGTAAAAGCGCGTGCAACGCCGGTCCGGGTCAGCTAGTATATATATATATATGCATACACATACACTAAATCTTCAACTGCTTCAAAAAGAAGTACGAACATGAAATCTTTTTGTATGTCTGGTAAAAATTATTTTATGGTACATGAAACATTCTTAATGGCATGCAAAGTGTACTTATAAAAATCGAACATTTTGGGTTTTTTGTGTTGCACTTTTGTAAAATAAAAAATAGCGCGAAAACTTTAAAATTGAAAATTAAATTCTTCCATTTTTCACATTCTGCTAAGTAATATGTATAATTATACGCAATAAAAAAACGTGCCTTTTTTTTTGTTTGGAACACTTTGGGCAAAAAGTAGATCGCTTAAGAGATGAAAACATTTACTGTTTCTATATGTATTGTCTATTAAATAACTCTTTTTTCTTTCTTCTGAATTAGATTGTTAAAAACTTTATGTACATCTTGCAAAAACCACTTGTATCAAAGTGACAAAATTTTATTCAGGGAAACAGTTTATTAGAAAAAATAAAATAAGAGAAGAGATATGTTTGCGAATTGATCAAATTAGTTTACTCCATTGGTTTATCGGCAACTGAAAATTGATCCAACAATTGCATGATAAATCTTTTGGTTTATGTAAACACCCATCTGAGCATTTTAGATAGCATTTCAGATCAATGAGCTTTATTGAAGTCATAGTTTCAAACCGAGGCAATTCATCAGCAGGGATTATTTCACATTAGGAAGCATTAGGACGACGCTGCTGTTGAATAATAGCTCGGATAATCACATGTATCTCGACGTTTTCTCTGGGCCTTAAACATTTGCAGGCGTAATACGTACCGGGCGTACTTCATTTACAAAACACTAATGACGAACGTTCTGAAAACATCATTATCTTTCAAATTAAAGTATCGTTCTCTAATGCAAGTCCTATGCAAAATTTTCTCGAGCGACACAAAACCAAAACAAAATTGCGCGCTACTCTTTTAAATAATGCAAAAATAAACTTTTCCCGAAGACCATTAAAAGGTCACCGTAATTTATCATTTTCGATGCGAAGAAGCGGATAATTCAAAATCGATGCGCGCCATCTAGCGGGATCGAAATTCACTTTTTGTTTTGCGAAAAGTTATTTTTGGTGGGAGGGGGAGGAGATTTCAAGATATGTTTAAGGCTGTGGCGGCATCGCGTTTCGCTTGTTTCGTGAATTTCGTTTTTGTTTGTATAGTTTTATACATAAAGGTAATGTATCCTTACTGCGTTATATACTAGAAATCGTTTTTGTCTACAATAGTTGATGTAACTTTTGTATTATAGAGTTACGATTTCGATATTTTGTTGCTTTTCCATCAATTTACTTTGGGTTTTTTTTCTACGTTGGTACCTACGTGATTGATGCGGAGTGATTTTGCTAAAATCAACATCGGAAACTATTATAGCAAAATAACTGAAATTTTACCGACAAGTAAATTGAATCACCTAAAAGCAATACCTAATAGAAAATGGGCCCATACTTTCATATTACATTCAATAAAAAAATGTTTATTTTAACTTGTTTCGCAAAAAACAACACAAATGATTTTATACACGCATTACTTTCTTTAGCTAAATAATACAAATAATAAAAAAAATACATTAATTTAACTTACGAAAATCAAAATGAAGATAAATCTGAAATAAATCACACTGCCAAAGACATTTCTTAAAAGGAGCAAATATATAATACTGTACAATAAAAACCAGTGTAAATTATAAATTAAATGTTTCAGATGTATAAGTTATAAAATGCGTATGTTTCAACTCTATAATTTATTAAATATAAGCAAATTGACGAAAACGCAGTTTATATCTTTATATTATAAAATAATATGTGTTTCAATTCTATAAGTTACAAAATATATGTGCTTCAACTAAGTGGAAGTGTTTCAATCCTATAAGCACTATAAATGTTTTTTTTTTTTTTACATTTTTATCACTGTTACATGGCTCCAGTGCACTAAAAAACAAAATAAAAATAATTATTGAATAAAAATAAGAATAACTGAGAAAAATTTGATAAAATCTGGCTATCTGTTTTAACATAGTAAGATTTACATATATAACAAAAAAACTGTTTTTATACTTTTTTGCTTATAACCTATGCACATGTATTACGTAAAATAGTGTTTGTGATCAAAACACTATAAAAAGATAACCATTATTTTTTTTAAAAAAAAACATTTTTTAGAAAAACATTTAAATTCATGAAGAAATTTTAAAATGCTACTCAGTCTGTAAAATGCTTCTAATCTGCTACACCAAGCTGTGCAAGGTTAACTCAACCTTTCATCCCTTCAGTGGGTCGATAAATGAGTACCAAGCTTGCTGGAGGACTAAACACTGGGGGTTTTGCGACAGATTGATCACCTAACCAGAACATCTGCTCATGCATCTCAGCATTCAAGGTCACGAATACTGAGATGGGCGCAGTAAGCCTTGGCCCTCATGAGCTGTTACGCCACTGAGTTTAGTTTACTCATTCTATAATAATTGACGCGAATACATGAAATTTGATTTACAGCTTCTTCAAACCATCTATAACAAAAGTTAATATAGGTTTTCTGTTAGCATGATGGATATTCGTAAATTACTTTTTTTTAAACGCTTACTGAAAATTCCTTAAAAATGTGTTAATTGTAAATTCTACTTTCTTTTAAATAAGTATTGTTTTTATTCAAAAATTCATACCAACTTTTGTAACATGTATTAATAGCAATAGGTTTAAAATAATTTCGAAGCATTTGGCACAATCGAAAGAAGCCTTAACATTTAAATGAAGATAAACTAGCTATTTTTTTTTCTTTCAGAAATAAATCATTTTAAAGTTTTTATTTGCCACTGAGGTGTAAATTAGACCCAACATTAAAGTTACCTTAACACTGAATTTTTTAATTTAGAGCTTTGAAATTTTGTGAGATAATAGAATAATATGTAGAAAATAATTTGCGTTAAAAAAATTCATTTAAATTTTAGACAGGTTTTTGACAATTGAATCGTACCCTCAAATACTTATTTTCATACGTTTTCAAAATTTGTTTTCTTCATTAATTTTAATAAATGTATGCCGTATGTACGAAAAGTTTGCATGTGTGCGGTAGTTTTAAATACATATATTAATTCAAATCAAAAGTTTTGGAATTTATACAAATGGTAAAAAATTTTCATAAGATTTAAAGTGTCTCCTAAATAAATAATCAAAATCTTTTTATAAACAACTTATAGAGTTGTCTTCATTAGCTCATTTTACAATAGTAGTTTCGAAATCAAATTCTGGCTACAAATTTGAGTTCTTATGTCCCCATAGACTCACATCGTAAAGAAAAAAATAGTTGCATATTAGATAGAACTAAAACCATCACGCAATGTAGTATGGCGGTGGTTCCTATATAAGACACTAACTGCCTCTGGACTGAAGTGATCATTTTGGCCCAGGGGTAGGGTGTGTGCTTTCGGAACGGAAGGTACCGAGAACGAATCTCCCTTCATTGGTGACCCGGACGTGATGCACACACCCTACCCCTAGGTCAAAATGATCACTTCAGTCCAGAGGCAGTTAGTGGCTTATATGGATATCACCACCATTAATCAATTATCAAGCATCGGTTTTCACTTTTTCCGTGGTCTAAAATCTCGAGGTTTATCGCTACTGAACATATATTCAGATACTTAATCAAAACCACCCATTCAAATAATAGCTGCTAAGGATAAACGAAATTTCAAAGCAGCACAATTGGTTTATCTTTTTAATTTCGTTTGATTTACACGAAGAATTGTTTCATGGGACATCAGAAATGTTTTCTTCAAATATTTTGCATCGAGTGAGTGGTTACTAGCTTCACATTTCAAAATCACATGATCACTATTGGTGACGGATTTCGTAAATTTTAATCACGATCAAGTAACGAAGACGACATTTGCACTAGCAAGATACTCTCTTGACTTCCACACCACATCAACGTGAAGACTTTGAATCACGACAGATTTAACGTATGCAATCCTTCTACGCAAGGGGTCTTTAATAGCACCAGGACTAGAACCCGTGACCTGACAAAAGTAACTCCAGCAATGAGTTCGCACCCATGATCACACTGGCCTAACGTTGCCACATGTTCAGGTCAAAGTAAGAAAAGAAGTATTTAAGCTTTACATTAGTTTTGATTGAACTTGGAATAGACAAGATAGCAGTTAAAATTTAACAATCACTTTGAAAATACGGTTAAAGAATTCATTATGCATACTCAGTGTATTAATGCAGTCATTTAAACTAAACAAAAGTGAGCAAAATAAATCCATTCATTGCCTACTGAGTACAATAAAATTCGGTATATATCGCGCACCTGTACTTCCGAGCTGTAATTTTTAGTTTAAAGGTATATTCACTGTACACGCGCCCCCTATTTTTTTTACAAAGAAAACTGAAATGTACGTGTGTGCAATGCTCATATGTTTTGAAATCATTTCTTCGAAATTTTATATATATATTCCCCGCATTTGAAAGAAAAATTATACTTCTGGAACTGTAACACTTTAAGTTCATTAAACAATGTTATTTAAAAATAGAATAAAAACAGCATTTCGGTATATGTAGACGTTTAATTTTTTTCTATGCTCGTCTTTTTTTTTTAAATTTTTGTTTTATTTTTTAAAACTATCGTTTTTATGCCCTGCGTATAACGTGCTCCCGTAAATTTCGTTCTTGTTTTTTGTTCTGAAAATGGCTGTTAATGTCTTACGGTAACTGTAATTATTAGAAAAAGGTTTCGTAAAAGTCGGAAGATTTATTTGTCTCGTAAACAAAATCGAAAACACAATCCATGTATATAGATAGAAAGAAGAGGTGCATTTAAAAAAAAGTATGTAATTTAAATAATTTAAGCGGATTTAAAAATATAAATATTAGAGAAATTCGTAAATCAAACGAAAATCTTGCAATCCATGAAAATGGCGAAAGTATCAAATACCTGCTATAGAATACTTTGAAGTATGATTATCTTCTTTTACTGACCAGAAAAATAATTTGAATATTAATAAAACGTTGAACTTTTCTTTTATAACCCAAATAATCGCATCTTCTTTGAACTATGATTATATATAATATAGTTCCCAATGTATTTGTGAAGCATGGTTACCACATTAGCGCCTTTTATCACGTGATTTAAATCGAGGTCCTTGCTGCAACAGTACCAAATATAATTATACCTAATGGGGCCATTTATTTATTTCTTTATTTTTTTTTTGTCAAAAAGAGACATTTATGGATTTTTAGGTAACAGTATAGGCATTCAATAAAATTCATATCTCTTCATATTTTTTTATTTTTTACTTTTTATTAAAATAATATAAAACAGCAATTGAAAACAAGTAAATTATTTTATCTCTCATTTTTCTAAGGAACAAACATATCTTGGTACTTTTCCGTTTCAAAGGCACAGGCGATGAATTTGTCAAATTGATACAACCGGCGCCTAACGGAAAATTTCCGATAGTTGTTTTTATCAGTAACCTCTTTTTTCAGAATACATCAAAAATTGATGAAAAACCAATGATGACTGATATTTATTAATATTGTTTGATGTGCATATTGTGTGCGGTCGCCAATAGCGTTAACTTGGCGAGATTTGCGCTTGTGAAACGGAAAAATATCCTTATTTTAGTATATTTTTAGTTGATCTTTAATTCGAAACAAATCCTTTGCAGAGGAATTGGATAAATTTAATTTAGTAGTATCGGTACTTACGGGCCTTTTGTCAAATGTAATGCATTAGAAACGTACTGCGCATGCCCCATCATTACCGTGCTAATAAACATCATAGTCACATTTTTTTTCATTATCATAAAATTTTTTTTTTTTTGAAATTTTTACAGCATATTTTCTTTGTTTTCAAATGAGGCATTTCGGTTGCGATAAAAAGACAACAATTCAGAAAACCCCAAAACGAGATAGGAGTTTCTCGCTTTTAAGATCACATTTTAATTAAAAGGGGTGGTATGGTCATTTAGTTATACCTGAATTGATTTTAACTCTTAATGCTTTCGCAGCTTGGTATATTAGATTTATCCCTATTATATATTTCACATGGCAGTTATCGAACTTGCAACTTTTAAGCTACTAAAGCCAGGCACATACCATTAAACTATTACAGCCTACATCAATCTCTCCAAGTTTACATAAGATGAAAAGAACTCACATTTTAAAGTTAAAAAGATGATACAATATCCTGGAAAGTGACCAAAATAGTTTCAATTTTAGTTCAAACATTAAATAAGCATTACATTAGTCTTGAAATTAATTTTTCCGTTCTCCATTCCCAAAAAGCAGATAGCACATTTTTAACAATCTCATTTAACTAAAACCCAAAACCAAAAGATTCCAAAACAAACAAACAAGCAACTTTTCGACCAGCAACCCCCTACGTTCTTACAAAAGTAACATTTCAGTTGCACACTGGCCTGCATTTCCACCATTTACATTTCGTAACCTCCATTTGGAAAGCCGAAGAATAAGAAGTGCTATTCCTGTTGTGAGGGACCTTTTGATAAATCGCCCGATGGGAATCCTTTCGTCTAGACGTTGTCATACTCCGGGTGCTTAATGGGAACCATTCCAACGGAAACTTCTTTTGGTATTTAAATGAGAGCACTTCCCTATATGCTAATGGAGAACCGCTGATAAGGCATAGCTCATCGCAATGTATCAACAATTTTAATGATTCTCGGAACCATTTTTGGGGAAATGGGTTTAATTCATCGGGCCCATGATGTTTCGGATTTCTTGACATGGTTCTCTTTTGTAGATTTCACATAAATCAGATCCAGTGAAGGTTTCTGATCAGAACCTTTGATAGAAAGCTAAGGGTATAAAATATAGTTAAGTTTTCTTTATCTGGTTTTGATCTTTTTTATTCAATTATTGTGCAGAAATTCTAAAAAAAAATGTCTAAGCGAATACACTTGTTTTTTCGTGTTACAAAATACCCTTGTACTTTTTTAAGCGGGTGTTATCAAAGTCAATAATAATAACAATTCTTTGTTGAGTAACATTGGAACAATATCCTGGTTTTGGAAGCTAATCTTCAACAATAAAGACTTCAGTACAAATTGTTATGAATTATCTAAGATTTAATTAATTATTACATGGTAAATCTATTCTTTGAATCATTTAAAGAAAATGTATTTTGTAAAATTCGAACTCATTCAGAAGATCGTATTTAATGACCCGATTTTTTTATCTGTGGTATTGTTTGTTAGCATTTTGGCAGCTAAGCCTCTGCAAACTAGTTAAGTCCTCAATTGTGAGAACCATTTTATTGGTGGCACCATCTAGCGGTGGCTCCCACAACCAAATTTTTGACGCGTGAATTTATTCACTTAAAGCTCTCGTTTTGTGTTAAATATTGATAGGATTTTACTTTAACGGGAGTAAAAGAATCAATTTGATACTCAAAGGATCTTTTACATGCCACATAATCATACGACATGTGTGCCTACAACTTTCACATCCAAAAAATCTATCGACTTCAACCGAGATCGAATCCACAATCTTGGTCTTACGAGGTAGGCATCTACCTCAAAGCCACCGAGCCGACTATATTTGCAATGTAGAATTTATTATCAAGCGTTGTCTACTATAAATGAAGTAAATAAAGATGTGAAATGATAAATATAACGATGAGCTTTAAACAAAGATAACTTGGACAAAAACACGAATTTTTTTTAATTTTGTTACACGTTCATAATGTTACATCCAATCATTCACCAAACTGTTCCAATTTTTTTTTTTTTTATTATTAAATTGCAAAGGATATAAAGTCATAAATAAGATGAAATCGGATTTTTTTTAGCTTCACTAAAAGCCGCCTTAGCAGCAGAGTAGTCAGCGAACTCCATCGAATTCCTATATATAGTAAAGTTTCATTTTTCGAAAGCCATCAACAAACAACTAACATTATAGCTAATTGTAACCATAAAAAAGTTTGGTTCTAATCAAACTTGCATCGTCTCTAATTTAATATAATTAAGAACATAATAATACATAAACTATATTAAAATTCAATTTATTTTTCCGTTAATGAGAAGAGAAAAAGGTTTGTTCACTTTTCCTATATATATCAGCATGAATTTCTATCCCCACTGACCTACCGTTTCAATTCAAACGAGTTCAATTTCCCCAGTTTTACTGTTGCTATTAACAAAGATAACATTTCAGGTAGCATTTGGAAAAGCAATGTTTTTCCCATGACCAACTATATGTAGCCTGATTGGTGTGTCCAATGCCCAAATCTTCACCTTCTTGCAACTAACGGAAGAACATATAATACGGTATACAGTAGCATCTTAGAATAACATTTTGTTTTGAGCTCTTTTAAAGAGGAATTATAAATTAAACGTAGATACTTTCGATTTTTAAAAATATTAATAGTTTAAGTTATTGAATTTTTTTTTTTGTTAATTATTACAATAAATTGCATTTTCAGTTTTTTTAAACTACGCTCAATTTTAAAATTTTATTGGTTCCAGTCAAGCAATAAAAAAAAAATTACCATATTATATTATTTACTTTCTAATGATAATGATTACGATTTTGACAGTTATTTAAAGACATCAACGCGAGCGGAGCCGCGGGTAAAAGAGCTAGTATTATTAATATATTAGCAATTACCTAAATATATTAGCATGCATATATTAACAGGAATTTGAGTTCGAATCATAAAATAACCGTGTTGAATAAATGTTTTAAAATATTTCTCTGAATACCCGTTAATAACTACATGATTATAAAACAATGATGTTTTTTATCTAATGAAACTCGTAAGATTAACATCTTCACAAAATTGATATGTTATTCCATATATGTTATTAATATGTTCGTGCGGCGCCGCGTGCGTGCGTGTGATTTCACACGAACTTTTAATTTGAATAGCTAATCAGAAGCATATTGTTACTATATATTTTTCTTATGTTGATTTTCGTTTTTAAGGCTTCTAAAACAATACAAACTACTTTCCACGGCTGTCACAATATTTTTTCCAGCAATGGTGTATAAAAATGAGGCGCTTATTTAGAATTGAACTAATATCAGAAACATTAGAACATTATAAAGTCAGAAGTTAAATCGTTTCCAAACAGAAAATTGCGAAAACTGACGTTAATACACATTTCTTCTAATTTCTTTGTTTAACCATATAATTGTATAGATCCAAATACAACTTAAAATTCTGAAAGATGAAAACAATTCAATAATTTTGTCTTTTGTTTGTGGACACAAGGACGCTTTTGTAAATGAGCAGGCCGATTTGTCTGTAAAGATCGCCATCAAGCACGAAATTGATATTGCTGTTAATATTCCTAAATTTTTTTAACAGAAGATTATTAGAGAAAGAATGTAGATGTCTTGGAAACACAGAAGAATATTTCATTTCAAATAAATGGACCTTAACAAAGAGGTTTTATTTTCATCAATTCATAAGACGTCATGCATCACTTTTTTACTAATTACAAAATAACCCAATTTCCACGGGTCATGGTAACTTTAAGAGTAATCTTCCTACGATTATAGTATTGGTGGTGAGGAAAATGTAGAACATGCACTCCTTCTGTGTTCCATGTTTATCAAAAAAGAAACACCTGAAGACTGGCTCTCAAGGGCATCAATGTAAATTGACCTCCAGATTTTCACAAAGTTATTTCAGGCAGAACTGCTTTTGACCAGCTTCATAAATTTTTGTAAATTCATAGTAAACACATTTAAAATCCTTCATAACTTTTAAATTTTCTTTTTTTATGTCTTTTATACTTATTTCTGTAAGCTCCATGTAATACTTTGTGGTACATGGAAATTATAAATATTTTCAATGACAAAATAGATATAATTTTTAACTTAAAAACAGAAATTACTTTGATGCAACAGGTACATTTTGTTGCTTATGAACTTGTTAATTATATAATTTTGTTTATTTTATTATCCTTAATTAATCTAGCTTAAAACATTAGTTACATTTAAGACAAAAGTTTAATTACTTCTCGGTATTGTTTAATTATTTATATCTACTTGCGTTTTAATACTATTCATTAATGAACAATAGTTCAGAGATGGTAGCAATTAGATATCCACCTTTGTTTTCATTTGCTATTTTTTAATGTCTTGTTTACACACATGTAAATTCCATTCACACACAAAACATAGCAAGCTTAAAATAATTTTCTACTATATCATCCTTGTTGCAGTAACAGTGGTTAAAAATGGCGTCTCTTCTGACTGCTCTTCATGCAATCGCTCAGGTTACTTTTACGTAACAAACGTATTTTAAAGTTATTTACTCTGATGAATCCTGCCGATAATGTGCCTTTTTTCCCTTTCTTTTTCCAAAGTTAATAATGAAATGGCTTCTGGAATGATGAATCTTCCACAATCGCAAAATGAGAATAAATTCTAGCCCTTTCGGAAATGGATTTTCGGAAGAATATGTTTCACAATTTTTTTTTCCCTCCTTCTTCAACATTTCGTTTTCCCTTTTCTTCTTTTTTCCCCTACAAGAAGATTATTACTATTATCATTATCCCGAAATGATTTTTTTTCTTCTTCTTTTTGTTCTCCTGAAACTTCCGCTCCTTGCAAAGTGTTTGATAATGATCACAAGAAACAAGGCAGGATTGCTTGAAAGATGGTTGGTTCGTAAAATGGTTTTTTTTTTGTTTATTCTTTTTTTTAAAAAAAGTAAGATGCAATTTTGATTTTAAAACTTCATGTTGTTACCATCATAATGTTCACCCATTTGAGTTGCCCCAAAGAAATGAAAAGAAGAGGTAAAACACATATTTTAGTCAGCAATTTTGTTTTTCGCTGATGTTTAAAAATGTGATTCAAGTACACACAGAAAAGAACTCCCAGAAAAATAAAAGAACGGAAATCATGCAAGCAGTTAAAAACGATTTTGTTTTCCAAATAAATACCAATCGTGACCCAGTTTTAAAGAATAGTTTACAAAATCATTTTTAAAGTAAAAAAATCCAAGTTAAGGGCGTAATTGCACTTTTTGGACATAAGTAATTGTTTAATTATATGAATTATACTCTCTAGAGAATAAGAGTGATATGCAATATTGGTATTTTAAGTAAAATTTTTTCATTAAGGATTCTCTTATAAAAATAATTATATTAAGTTATGGGACTATATTCGGAACCGTGGTTTTGTAAAAGCGCATGAATGAAACGTTTTGATATTAATGCCTCTTGAATTAGAATATACATATAAAATTGTTTTAAGAAAACTATTGCAACAAAAATTTATTTAAGTGCAATTTTTTGGCAAATATATGAAAAACAAATAACATATTTTCCTAAATTTCTAAAATGCTTCTATAACAGGGATGGGAAATAGTGGCTCACAAAAAAAAAATTCAGTCCCACCAAGACAGGAAAGATGTGATAAGGTACATTTGTTTAATTAAACTGATTCTAAAATTAAATGTGCTTGTGCAGTTATATAGGATACTAAAATAGCACAGTAAATAAATTCAATAAAACTGCAGTTATTTTATTTAGCTTATATTTATTTATTTCTATATGATACAATTTATACCTTTCCTGAGATGTTAAGTTAACTAATGAATGTAATAATGTTAACGAGAGAGAGATGTGGCCCTCTAGTAGCTTCCGCTTTCACAATGTGGCATTCGAGCCAAAACAATTGCCCCCCCCCCCCAGTTCAGTAATGATAATATTTTGCCTATATATAGCAAAGACTTTTGTACAGAGCCTGAAGTAGGGTTTTCAACATATCATATTAAGAAGAGGATATCAACATATCATAATATCAGAGTGTATAGAAAGCAGAAAATACACATGTTATTTTTTCGATTGAATGTAACTGAAAATAAAGAGAATTTTTCAAAAAAATATTGTTCAAGATCTGTAGAAATGTCTTAGGTATATATAGGCAAAAATTCTGTATTATAGAAGCATCTTCCTGAAAAGAAAAATATTTTAGAAATATGTAACATTTTAATAACTTTTTGCCGAAAAACTACATTTAAATAATTTTTTATTGCAATGATATTCTTAAAACATTTTTTATATATTCTTACTCTAATGACAATAAATATAAGGGTCATCCAAATAAAAGTGGAATTGTTGTAATAACTCCGCAATTTGAAGAGAGAGATGACTACACATAGCCCTATAGAGAGTACAGAGTGCTCGGAATGCATGCGATATCGTAATATCCCGCCAGATATGCGTGTGACAGGGTATGTGCACGTTAAAAGTATCGTTCGCATCATAGTATGTCTAAAACAGTACGACTGCCAATGCTGCACGTGCTACACTATCTGGCCAAAATTATCCGAACACCCCTTAAGAAAGTGGTTCTGGCGAGTGACGCAATTTGATACGTAATTGAAAGCTATAAAAGTGTTGGTAGTGGTTTGTCAGATTCTATTTATGCGTTTGTGAGGCAATGAGTAAGTCAAAGGAGCTTAGTGAGTTTGATCGTAGCAGTATAGTGGGATGCCACCTTTGTGGGAAATCAGTTCGTGAGATTGCGGACATTCTACAGAGCCTAAATCCACTGGGAGTGATGTAATTGTGAAGTGGAAACGTCGAGGCACTGAAACGGCAGAAAAAGGAACCGGTAGGCCGAAAATACTTGGTGAACGCAGCAGCAGAACTCTGAAAAGGGTAGTAAAACAAAATCGCAAGTCCTCGTTGGTGGAAATTTCTCAGGAAATCCAAAGTTCCTCAGGAATTAGTGTTAGCAGCAGGACTGTCCGTCGAGAGTTAAAAAACTTGGGATTCCATGGTCGTGCAGCCGCTCACAAGCCAAACATCACTCCACAGAATGCGAAGCCTCGATTGCAATGGTGTAGAGTTCACCGTCTTTGGACTGTGCATATGTGGAAAACTGTTCTTTGGAGTGATGAATCTCGCTTTACAGTCTGGCAGTCAAATGGACGTGTCTGGGTTTGGCGGATGCCCGGCGAACGCTTCTTTAGTGACTGCATTGTGCCGACTGTTAAGTTTGGTGGTGGAAGCATAATGGAGTGGGGGTGTTTCCCGTGGTTTGGCCTGGGTCCTTTAGTTCCTATGATTGGAAACATGAACTCTGAGATGTATGTTGACATTCTGGACAATGCTGCACTCCCAACTCTATGGCAATATTTCGGGGAAAGCCCATTTCTCTTCCAGCTTTATAACTGCTCCATTCCCATATCGAGGCTTGCACAGACGTGGTTTGACGAAATGGGTGTTTAAAAACTGGACTGGCTTTCTCAGAGCCCCGATCTAAATCCCATAGAACACCTTTCGGCCGAATTAGAGCGCAGATTACGTAGCCAGCCAAATCGACCATCTTCACTGCAAGCACTCACTTCAGCTGTGATGGACGGCTGGAAGGCAATTCCTATGGTCACCTATCAAAAATTGGTGGAAAGTCTTCCCAAACGTGTGCAGGCTGTCATCCATGCAAAAGGGGGAGCAACATCATATTAATATGTGCCTCAGTACATACCACTGGGTGAACGGATACTTTTTACCAGATAGTGTATGCCGCATTGCATGAACTGAGAACGAATATCAAGAACCCCTGAAGTGGCATGCTGTCCCGCGGGGTTATCATCTTGCACAAAAATGCTCATCCTCATGGGGCTATGGCATGCTAAACATTGTTATGGCAATTTCAATGGGAGGTTTCCCAACATCTTCTTTATAGCTCGGATTTCTCACCGTATGATTACAACGTCGTCAGTTCACCACAGAAAGCTCTGAAAGGAAGTTGATTTCCTGACGATAATGAGGTCCAAGCTGCTGTCGAAATTTTGTTCCATGAACCAACACCGGAGCATTTTCACCCAGGGTACCATGATGTCGTAAGCCGCTGGGACATTTGTTTCAACCTACAAGGTGATTTTGTCTGGCCTGTCTGTTCCTTCTGTAGTTCTTCTTTCCTTGGCATAATAATTTATATTAATAGCATTAAACCATTAATCAAACCGACTGCAGTGCTTCATTAGGGTGACTCTTATACAAGGGCGGTTTTTTTAAGTAAGGTCCGTTTGTTTCTTAAAAAATAACAACAATATTTTGTTTCAAAAAAGCTTTATTTTAAGATTGTACATACTTTTGCCTATTTTTCTACATAGTTGCCGAGTTTATTAATGCACTTGTCATACCTTAGAACTAAGTTTTGAAAATCCTCTTTAAAGTATTCAACTGCCTGGTCAGACAGCCAAGAGTTCACGGCCGCTTTCACTTATTCGTTGTCACTGAATCGCTTCCCACCAAGTCTGTGTTTGAGGTACTGGAAAAGGTGGAAATCTTTAGAGGAGCAGGGACGAAGCTGTATGGTGCATGTCCTAAACTTCCCAGCCAAAAGATTCGATTATGTCCCGAGTCGTTCGAGAAGTGCGAGGCCTTTAAGAAGTGAAAGCGGCCTTGAACTCTTGGCTGTCCAACCAGGTGGCAGACTTCTTTGAAGAGGATTTTCAAAACTTAGTTCTAAGGTATGACAAGTGCATTAATAAACTCGGCAACTATGTAGAAAAATAGGCAAAAGTATGTACAATCCTAAAATAAAGGTTTTTTAAAGCAAAATATTATTGTTATTCTTTAAAAACAAACGGACTTTTTTTTACTTAAAAATAACCCTCGTATATATGTATATATCAAACAAATTATCCTTTTTATCGCTTTTGTACAATCCAGCTCCGAAAGTACCTTAAATAAGTTTAAAACGAATGGAATTGTACCTTAATTCGCATATATAAAAATTAAATCCAAATGAATAACTTATTTATTTAGTTAGTCCCCCTCCTTTTAATCTCTGAGAAGAAAAAATTGAAATAAATTTCCAGAAACATTAAGAATCCAAAACAAGGTTTGATTGCTAAAAATTAAATTTACGTGTTTTAACATATTTAAAACCACTTTTATGGATGTAACTATAAAAGTATAAAAGTCTCTTTTCTTATAACCCCAATAAATTTACACATGATAATATGTATTAAGAATAAATTACAATGCATGAGGCGTTAAAAATGGAATACTTAATTTTTAATGGAACATTTTCACCCGGTTTAAATAAAACTTCTTTAGAAAGAGAGTATATTTTTAAACTTTAATTCTCCCAAAACTTTTTTAGGAAAATGTATTAATTCGTTTTCGTGCATAATTAAAACATAAAAGTTGATTTTAGACTACTTTCACTTTCGATACTTTTGAGATGACTTTCTTTTCTGGAATTGAAAATTTAAGGGCATTATAATTAGAAAACTAATTTTTCAAAGTTTTGTAATCGTAAAACTTTTTTTATTTTAAAAGAGTGTATTAATTCAACTCTCCATGTATAATTGAAAGTATAAAAGTTTATTTTAACTTTTATCTTCGTTCCGTGCTTTGAAAATTCTGTATTTTATGTTATTGATGAAATATAAATAATTCAGAAAGATGGTTTAAGAATTAATTAAAGTTACACTTTTATTTTAAACTTTTTTTAGTGATTTATTTTGTTTTAAGAGTATGACTTCGAAAGAATTTCTTTTTCTTATAAATGTCCGTTGAAGACTCAGATTCCATTTTTTTAAAGGTAGATTATTAACGACCGAGGAAGTTGTTGTAAGCAAAACCTTATGCACAAATGCAGTCTACTAAGATGTATTCAAAGAAAATAGACTATCAAAATATAAGAGACAAGGAAAAAAATCTTGTGCAAATTTAGAATCAAATAAAAATCGTTAAAATTTGAATATCTTCAAGACCATTTCCCATTCTCATATAATTAAAAGTATTAAGATTCCTTTTCTAAAAAAATCCTTTTATGTTTGTTTAATTGTATTAAACTTATAGCTGAAAATTTTCAAGACTATTCCATATTAAAGAGAGTTTTGTGATTTATAATGTTTTTCTTAAGATGTTTTCAAATTGAGGCAAACAATAGTTACTTAAATGACTTTTTATAAACGAAATAAATAAAAATGTGCTCTTAAAAACTGTGTTTTGAGTTTTGAATAATGTAAACTCATTTTTTAAAACCCATTAAAAATTGAAATTAAATTTTAAAAAAACACTTTTAATTTTAAAGAAAAATATCGTTTATTATAATGACTTCATTTTTTCTACAATAATACATTCATCTCCTAATACTGCAATATTTCCCTTCTTTTTTTCAAATTAGATATTCTTTTATGAAACCTTTTGACATGTTTTAGGAATAATACAAGAAATGAACTGAATTAAACTGCAAAAAATATATATTGCCTTTTTTGCAAGGAATTATTTTTAAGTGGCAATGCTTAAGCTAGTTACTTCTGTGACTTAAAAGTTATGCACTTTTAATAAAAAAAAACAGCATCACGTGATAGTGGTTTTAAATAGAATTTCGCAAACCCTTTTGAGTGTCATCTCGTTCTATTTTCTGTTTAGGCTGAACATTATCCTAAAAAAGATAAATATGTTTTTTCAAAACTATTTTCTTAGCATTTTTATGTTCCGATACATCCGGTTGAGACACTTGGCACCGAGCTCTAGATCTGATATCCAAGTAGTGTTAAAATATTTGAATTTTTCTGATTTTTATCTTCGGCTCAAAATCTAAACATTTACAAACTTTGAATGCCTTTCTCTTAGATTTTTTTCTTCCCATTTATATATTTTCTCTGTACAAGATTGAGAGTCTTGAAAGATTTTGTAAAAATATTCTTTCATGTTAAATATAAAAATTAGTGCTGATTTATGCCTGTGAGTTCCAGTAACTAAATAATAACGTCATAAATAATATTTTCAGAATGTTCATGCATTTTTTCAGGTCTATCTTCTCAGAAATAGTTATATTAAGATTTTTAATTCGACACTGATTTCTTTTTCTCAATAATTCAAGAAATATAAATCACTCGAAATAAAAATATTATAAACTGAGCATTTTATAGAATTTTTTTTAAAAAAACTAAGTAATATTTCAATTTATGCATTTTTAAAAAATATTATGGCTTTCTTGAGTTAGTTTTATTATCTGAAAAAATTACTTAAATAGATTCAATATTTATATCCCCCAAAATAGTTTTTTGAAAGAAAAACTACTGTATAGCTTTAAGAGATTCAATTTTTTTTCTCAACGCTTCTAAGAAGATAAAATAAGAGCCCATGAAAAAATTCTTACACATTTGAATGCTTTCTAAAAAAAATTTGTGATCACTTATCTCTTTTTAATCGCCTGAATCTATGGATGCAATGTATAATGAAGGATTAATTAAGAATTTCTTATACAGGTATATTCATGTTTTCCAGAAAAAAAATATTATAAATTGTGTTATTTATTTTATTTAGGACATTTGTTTGCTGCAAAATTGTGTGAAATGATAGGATTCTTAATTTTCTTTGAATTTGTTACTTTTCAGCATCTTGTACTTTTGCTTTTATATCACTATTTTCAAAACTTGTACATCTTATATATTTACTAGTATTGTTTTTATTATTGGCAACAATGTGTAATCTAAGTAGAATGATTTACTTTTTCGATTATTTTTTCGTTCATTTTTACGTGCTTTAAAAATAATAAATATTGTAGAACACAAATGATTGAGCAAGACCTGCTGTGCATAGCGATTGAAGTACGTTAAATATTTGTCGAGTCTTAAAGTTCCATTTTGGTATGATTTGGAAGTTTGGAGAACGGGATGTGCGCTTAAGTGTCCTCCTCCTCAATTGACCAAGGTTAAGGGGACGCGGTACGATTTAAACAAAAATCTTTGATTTTATGGTTTTTACATTTTTTTCCTTGTAACCTATGTATATGCAATATGTAAGACAGAATGTTTGCTCAAAATATCACAAAAAGCAATCCATTTAATTTTTTTTAAAAAAATTTAAAACTTTTTGAGGTAATTTTAAAACGCTACTCCTCGTACAATAATTGACGTGCACACAGGAAATTTGATTTATATATTTGTCAAACCATGTACAACAAAAGTTGGTATGGGTTTGGGGATAACATAATTCAAATTACTAAAAAAAAAAAATTTTATGAATTATTATGACAAAATCCTTAAAAAACATGTAAATTCTAAGTTCAAATATTTTTAAAAACATATGTATTGCTTTGATTCAAAAATGCATACCAACTTTTGTTATATATATTAATAGCAATCTGTAAAAAAATTTCAAAACATTTCATGCAATAGAAAAAAAGCCTTAGCATTTTAAATGAAAGAAAACAAACGATTTTTTTTGTTCTGAGATAAATCAATTTAAAGTTTCTATTTACTGTAAAAAGATATATATAAGTGCAATAAAATTACTAAAAAATTACTGTATATACTACATGCACATGATAAAAGTTTTACAAAGTTATTATATGAAAATTATAATTTTTTATGTTTAAAATTTAAAATTTTCAGTACCTTACATTTTAAATAACATACGAACCCATTTTACGATGATTTTTAAAATAATTCTAGTTTATATCTTCATATTTTTTTTTACCATTTATGTTTAAAATAACCAGGACTATATGTAATCCCTTCTTTTTTCTTTGATATTTTTCTTTTCGCATATTGCATACATAAATCATACGACCCATTTTACGATGATTTTAAAAAATTCTAGTTTATATCTTCATATTTTTTTTACCATTATGTTAAAATAACCAGGACTATATGTAATCCCTTCTTTTTTTTTGATATTTTTCTTTTCGCATATTGCTAGTTTTACTTTTCGACGAGCTATGCGAAAAGCAAGATTATTTTGGCGATTTCTTTCTTTTTTACGTCTGTAATCACGTGTGGCAGCAATTTTACTGCTTCTTCACCAAGATCCAAATTAGCTGCCTTTTGTATTTCTTTTAAGGCTTTCAAAGTACCAAAGTTATATTCTGATACTGCCTCAGAAACAGCTATATTTACACGTCGTGATTTCGCTGAAGTTTCTTTAGAGCACTTACTCCAAATCACGCTATGCAGACTCTCGTTCCTGTTCTGAGTCAGACATCTGGCACATCCTTTCAAAAGACTATCAGAAGCTAACCTTTGATATATTGGAACAATTTTTATCAAGTAATCTGGATTTATTGGTGTTCCAATATTAAATTTATGTGGTGCAGGTTTTTCACCTTTAGCTAAGGCTCTTCGATAAAAAAAAACACGAATCTTTGCCAGGAGGACATTTCATGTGCATTGGATTTTTATCTGTCGAGATACTGTGATAAAGCGTGGCATATATAGATTTTTTCATGCCTGAATATCTCCTTTATTTTCTAGAATAGCTTTCTGATAATACTGCGTTAGTTTTTTTATCGTTGTTTCTTTTAGGCTGCCATAAGATTTTCCTCCTAAAGTGATACCTTTAGCTCTCCAATCTTTCACAAGATTGCGTAAGCTGGTGCCTAACATTTTACTAACGTGATTAATACACTCTTCTTTCAAAATTTCAACATCTGGTCCATATATTTTTAGACTATTTAAGAATTTATGAGTTTTAGCATCACCATCAGATAACAATGTTGTGTAACGGAAACCACATGCTTCTGATCGAGACCAAATTTTTGCTGCAGCTTTCATTTCCATTGCTCCTGATGTCCCAACGTGGTTAATCTGGCAGGAATTTTTGTGGCCAGAATACCAAACATCGTATTCAGCTTTAGTTTCGCCTAATTCATTTTTCGCACTTATACATGTTGAACAGTACTTGCTCATAATCTCATAGTCAATAACATATCCTGTTAAAGTATCGACTACACAGCCAACACCGATTTGGGATGTCTGTCCTCGGGTCAATCATGTCCCATCAAAAGAAACAGCAATATCAGTAACTGTATTTGACCCATTTTGATTCAATTTGCTGTATGCATTTTGAACGCTGTTATGTACATAGTTCAACACAGTTTGGGAAGCAAAAGAGTACATTGAGTTAATGTAGCATTTAATTTCATTAAAAGTTTTACTCGACACCAAAGGCATATGGAGAAACATGCAAAATTTTTCAACCGATGCATGGCCCCCACTGATTGCAAGAAATGCTTGAACAGCACGAACATTCACATCGAAAGGTGTAGATGTATTTGATTTTTTTTCAAGTCTTGGAGATGTAAACATTCCATTTTTTGCTCAGAACATGTTTTGCATACCAGTTTCAATTGATGCGAAAACCCATATTTATGTCCAAATTCAAGTTTTAAAGTTGACTGGTTGCAGATACCACAAAGAGTATACTTGAAAATATCACACAAGGCATTTTTGTCAACAATTATATAACTTGGTCCATCATAGGTATCAGCAACATTTTCTTGTTCTAGTACACTTTTCTCTTGCATAGAAATTCTTTCATTTTTTTAAAATTATATCACCACTTGAGTGTTGAGCAACATTTGAATTGTGCTCTGAAATGTCCATATTGCTTTCAGTTTTTGATTCAGTGCACCATCGCTTTTGAATACTCAATTTACTTGATTTGTTTTTCCTCTTCGTGCGAGGCATGTTTAACTATTAAAATGCTGTATTAGAATACGTTTAAATATACAAAAAAAACTGTTAAACTGATAACGATAAAATAATTAGTCTTGAAAAAGACTTTTTTTGGTAAACCGAAACTAAATATTTCAAAAATATGAAATAAAAATTAACAGAATAAAGAACGCAGTATAGCTCAGCAAATGTAAACAAACAATTTGAATGGATTATACAATCTCTTCACTTTATTTCAAAACTGGTTAGCTGTGTTAGAATTAATTAAATTGGCTAGAAAATGAAAAGTGCGTCTGCTAGAGCAAAATGATGTCAGAATGTAAATTCTGACGAGCATATTAGTTATCATAATTTTGGATTTTTTTAAATTTAGAGTTCTGAAATTTTGTGAGATAATAGAGAAATGTATAAGGAATAATTTAGGCAAAAAAATTTTTATTTTTGATTTTTTGACCGATTTTCGTCAATTGAATCGTACTGTGTCCCCTTAAAAAATAAAATTTCGTCGCCAATAACTCCCTTGTTACTTGGTATATAGTGCATGCTATTCAAATAATCAGTCTCTAGTTCTATATTGCTTTTTCTCTGCAGCTTCTAAAACTTTAAACTATCTATCGTAAGGCGTCTCAGGACCCTTAGAATATATCCGTGCACTCGAAAAAAACATCTTTTTTCAAAAAAATGTAGCTTAGCAATAAAACAAAACAATAATTTGAAATTTTTATCACATGAGGATCGTATATATTTACATTAGTTCTCAATTTTTCAGGGAATTTGAGAAAAATTTTAAACGTTATAAGAAAACATATGTTGGGCAATTTTTCAAAAATATGAAAATCAGTATTTTACACCACGCAAGATTCTAAAGAGCAAAATTGATCAAAATTTACAAATTTAATTTTACTTGGTATAAAAATGTTCACTTTCGAAGTTATACTAACTTTTAAGAAATTTAGAGAAAACAAATAATTTTTAAATTCAATTAACACGAAAATTTTAAAATTTTAAGAAAAAAATTAATTAAAATTCAAATAAAAAATATTATTAATTTTTTTTTTTTGAAAATTGTTGTATAAGTTATAAAGAGCCTTATTTTGAGCACGTGTATGAAATTTCAAATTGATATCATAAATAGTTTCTGAGAAATCCTGCGCGCAAGCTACAATTTGTTGTTTTGAGAAAAATGGAAGTTAAAGATAAGAAAGAGATAGGGTTTTTGCTAAAATTTCACTAGTTATTTCTCAATAACTTCGGAAGTTTTTACAGCATCAACAAATTTTTGGTATCAAAATCCTCAGAAATATTGAAGCTTTAACATATAAGTTTTTCAAAAAATTGAAAAATTTGTAATTTATGAGTCTTTTGAGCCTAAATCAATTAAACACCAATACCCGATATTTAGAGGAGCTAATGCATGTTAAGTCTTTTGAGGCTCAATGTATTCCTTTTAGCATTGTGTGGAAATTTGAAAAGAAGGATTGGGGGGGGGGGATGTTCACTCCATCGTGGCTCATAATTATGAAATCCGCCACACTTTTTTGAAGCTTTAAAGTGCAACGAAAATTATATCATCTACTAGCTTCTTCTACTTTAGAAAATTTTCCCTTCCTTCCATTTTAGTTCCCACGAAAACTCTGTCATATAAGAGGATACTGACAAGGTTATTTGTAGCAAATAAACAGTTTTCACAAAATTAAAGATTTCGTGATCCTAGGGTGACTCTGTCCCCCGCGCGCCCGCTCCCGGAGTAGCGAATTTAAATGAAAAGAAACCGAATAAAAAATCAACACAAACAGCATTAAAATTTTCCAAGTGATTAATTCCTCAAAAACGAAACTATTTTACATTTTTTTTATTATTTAATCTAAATAAACACACATCATTTCAAGTATCTCAGGCTCCCTTGATACCAAACGAATCCGAGTCAGTCGCAATCAACCCTAACCACAGCGAATCTGACCGACCAGGATTCAAAAGCCTATAACCAGTTCCTGCCTTCACACCAAATGAATCCGGTTCTATCCGTCAAGAATCTCGTCCTCGCGTGATTCAGCAGGTTTGATTTTCTTCAATTATTCCTCAACAGTCGGGAGCAATGGATGTTGCAATTCTTAAAGAAAAGTGAATTCAAACAAAAAAAAAAGTGTTGATTTTAATTGTTTTTTATTCAGAGGAAGCTTAAGCAATTGTTTCTAAAGTGATTTAGTAAATTTTCTGCAAGAGATAAAAGAATAAATCTAATGAATAAAAATTTGTTTGAATAAAAATGATCATATTGCATCATTTGCATCATTGTTTGTTTCTATTCCATTAGTGAAGGAATGCAGCAATCGTATTGTATCTGAAAATAAATTATTTGTATCTAGCCATTCTTTTGTTGAGAGAAAACATTCCAGTTCTGTCTATTGTTATTTATTACGCTTTCATTAGAAAAACTCTTTCAATATAATTCTATTCAAACCCTAACCGAAAGAAATCACTTTAATACGCAAAATATGTTTTTTGTATATTTTTCTGTAAAGAAAAATGTACAATGAAGTTTCCTATTGTTATATTGTGCATTCAATACTCTACATATGTGAAATTAATATACTTTTTACTCATTTTTATTCACATGCATTGCAACAATTTTGTGGATATGTGTGTCATTATATGGGTCATTATTAAAAATGAGTGCCTTTGACATAATGTGGCTATTTTTTCAATTCAATGAATCTTTATTTAGCTTCTAATTAAATTAATTATTATTAAATTTCCAATTCAATGAATTATTATTGAGTTTCCATTTCAATTCATTATTATTGAATTTCTAATTCATTTAATCATCATTTAATTCACGATTCAGTTAAACATTATTTAGTTTTTGTTTCATACGATCATCGTATAGAAGTCATGGTCATGAAGTCAAGGCCAACGTAGTTTCTGTTGAGTCATGAGTTCGAATCCTGGTGTCACTAAAGACACGCCCTGGGGGAAACTAATACATTCTAAATCTGGCGGGGCACCAAGTCCTTACCTCAATTTCGGAGGAAGTTTGGAGAATTTAGGGCCAGTTTAGACGGTGCCCTTGTCTCTTAACCGAGGCTCAAAAGTTGGATGGTCATAATCATGAGATCTGATATTGTTCCGTAGTGCAACCTTTCACTAAACAATCGAATTAAATTCATTATATATGAAAAACATTATATAACATGCCCTCTGAAAAAATCACATTTGTTTTGGCAGATATGTACTGTTATGTGTTTTTTTAAGTAATTAAAGTACCTAAACCTGATTTTGATATAGTACACATTATTAAATAAAACACATCGTTATATAATGCATTTATATAAATTTATTGTAAATTGGCGTCTCTTAAATATTAAACGGTTTTCATAACACCGACTTCTTTTTTTAGCAAAAACAAAAAAGCTGATTAAGCCTATAGGCAACATAAAATCATTTACAATTATTAAAAATAAGCTATATTTCAATTCCTACAATTAGCTCTTTCCGTCTCTGTATATATATACCTTGTTCAAATTTTTTATCGTTAATAAAACTCTTTCTATTCATCCAACAATATTTGTTTTAAACTTGTAGTTGATGACACTTGATGTTAATACAGTTCTATCAAATATTAATTCATTAATAAAATTAAATTAATGATATACCGGTTTTCGACTTCAACTTAGATTCGTTTCCATTGTTGTAACATGTAACTGTTAAAACAATTACAAAAGTTGGTGTCGAAAACCCGTTTTTCGAACAAACTAGCCAAAACGGGTGTTCATTGTTACAACAATGCAGACAAACCGACAAACCATGCTCTTTTTTCAATTCCTACTATTAGTTTCCTCTCTCCCTATATATATATATATATATATATATATATATATATACCTTGTTCAAATTTGCAACCGTTAATAAACTACTTTCTATTCATCCATTCGAAGCAGGAATTGACTAAAAAAATTTTTTATATTACTTGTTTTAAAAAAAAATTCTCTTTTTATGTTTTGCATTACCTAAATATAATTTTTTTAACATCTTCATTCCTCGGTTTCCCGAAAATAGAGCATGGTTATAGCAAACCAGTTTGTAATAAAATTACCTTATTACATATTAGTTAACCCTCAACCTTTCGTATCTTTCCATGCATAACAAAAACAAACTTTTTTCAAGTTATAGACACCATTTTTGTCTCCAAAAGCCACTTTCCTAAGCAAATTCACTTACAGCAAATAGCCAAACTCTGTTGCCATTATCTACAGATTAATTCTCAACTCCAGGCTCCTCTAACTTTGGAAAACTATTATCAGAATCGAAGGGGTTCGGTAAAAAGAGGATCCTTTCTCGTTAATATCCATCGCCTAGTTTTATGCCCACGAACAGACCCTTCCCACTTTTAGGGGCCGCTTTGGAGAAATATGGCGATTGAAGCGTGTTTTACATGACATCCTTCCCTGAATAATTCAGAGAAAACAACGTTATCGCGCGAAATTATTTAAAAGCACAAGGCTGTGTAATTTAATTCCTGACATTACTTTTTCTCTCGCAGTCTTTCTATTTATTTAGGAACACACAAGCGGAAATCTGGCCAATAGGCTTTTAGCTCTGGAGCGGGAAAACGTCAGTTTAATAAATAAGGCTTTGGGACCACTAACGCGGCATCTTGTTTATTGCAGGACTCTTCAACGATTGCTTGGATGCGAACGGTTTTAGCGATATTAGCATCTGCAAGCGAGGGGATGTATACAAAGTACTCTTCTTAAGGATGATACTCTAGCTCAGGTGGGATGAGCCATCGGTCTAGGGAACACTTCTATTTCCATTGTTCTATGTTTATGTGATTATGGAAAGATAGGCCTTAGGGTCGTCATTCCATATCTTTCGTTTATATGATTCAACCTTAATATTTTTTTAACAGAATCGGTAAAATAATTGATATTTCATGATATAAAATTTAGGATAAAAACATCACTATTTATATATTGGGTGAGCCAAAATTTAATTTAAACTTTAAATATTCATAAAAAAAATAAAGAAATGATGGTAAAGAAGTGCATTTACAGGATAGGACTGACTCACAAGGATGTTCGAATTTTTTTAGCAGTGAAAATTGTTTCATTGTCTCCGCATTAAATTGATAAGGTGTGCTATATATCTGCAATAAACTCCATGCAGAATGGCACACCTCAATGCCAATCCAGTAAAATGATTCCTATTGTCTACCTTTGATGAGGAAAAAATGATAAGTGGACATTGAAAGATGGCATGACCACCATGTTCAACCGACCTTACTCCGATCAACTTCTGGTTATAGGACTATTTGAAATCACTTGTATACCAATTATTCCCGTTAACGTTGGCAGAACTTAAAGATTTTAAAGATTCTGTCTGCCGTGAGGTTTTTGCAATTCATTCAAATATATTGCATCCAACTGTAACGAGGGTTGTGAGCAATCTTAGTTGTGTTGGACAATATTCTGGAGGTCATGCTGAACATTTGTTATTGCAAGAATACACTATTGTCCTGTACACTCTATTTCGAATTATCATTGCCCTCTAATGGTGATATTTTTGACTAAGAATGCCCTTGCCTTTAAAAAAATCGACTTTCTTGTGAGCCCTTTTTTACCAAACTACACTTCTCTTTATAATTTCTTCCTTTTTAATGAGTTTTTAAAATTTTGTACTAATTTTTGGCTCTTACCTGGTATATAAAAGAGAAAAGCGACTCTCTCCCTCATGCATTAAGATATCTCAGGAACTAATACATCTACAGGCTTGTAGGCATGTTCCTTTCATGTAGTAGAGTTTCTCTAAGAAAGAAAAAAGTCGACCCCAAGAAGGGAGAGGGGGTTCAAGGTTTTAAGAGGTGTTAAAAAAATCCCTGTTTTTGAACTTTTAGACCCAAACTAGAAATTTAGAACACATTTATTTTTTAGTGTAATTGAGATCCGCTAAGAACGGATTTTACATAAATCGATTTTTATAGAGGAAAACGTGGAGGTACTGGGGCGTATATTAGATATAAAAAAATTCCCATTTTCAAATTACTAGACCCACAATAAAGTAATTTGGTATACATGTTACTTTTGTTGAATTGAAATCTGCTAAAAACGGGTCTTACGGAAACCGACTTTCAAAGAGGGTAAGGGCTTATTGATAAATAAATCCGTATTTGAACTATTAGATGTATATTTATAATCTGGCAAGCACGTTTATTTTGTTCAGAAGAGATCTACTATAAAATAAATATGTGGAAATCTACTTTGGGGAATGAGGTTACAGCAGCGTCAACATAACTCTACCTTAACCATAGAAATTCATGTCCTTTTCTTTCTAATTCAAGAGGTGACAATTAAAAGAATGTTTTCAATACAGTTGAACGCCTTGTGCTAGGACTTCAGAAATTTATAAACAGTATATATCCATACAACGTCATAAAATGCCCAGTGAAGAGGGTATTTAATGGCTAGAACAGTGGCGCACTCAAGGGGTGGGTCCTCGACCCCGGCGACCCCCCAAAAACCCTTGATTTTTTCTCGATTAATTATAAGCCTATGTACGTAAAATTTAATTAAGTATTTGTTATTAATAATTAATTTTATAAATTAGTGCTAATTATTCATTTAAAAATTAATTTTTACTGTTTTTTGTTCCCGAAAATCGACAAAATCATAAGATATGTTGACATGTACGAAAATAGTACTTTCGACCTATCCTCCTGAGTTCTGTAGCTACTTGATATATGTTTTTTAGTGTTCGTTTGTAATTTCACTTTTCTTATCTTTTTTTATCTTCTGATATTTCTTTATTTGATTACATATTCTTTGATTTTGAATTGATTTAATGAAAGATGATAAAAAGCTATATAGTAGACGTAGAAAATATAGATTTTAAAATACATTTAACCTGCCAGCCTTTGAAAACGGACTTCTTTGATTAGAAATAATATGGACTTTAAAACTGTGAAAATTGCTCTTTGCCTTTTATCTATTATTTGCGGAATATGTTTTAATATATAAGGTTATATGAAAACTGTTTCTTTATTTTTATAGAACATAATACAAACTCGGAAAAACTCTCGGATGTTATAAAATGGCCTAACGTTAATATTTTCATTTTGTTACAGTGCGTGTACATATTTCTCATAGTGCGTCTTTTCTATAATAAATAAGCAATCTTTCTATCGGAAACATATTGTTAAAAATTCATTTGGCGTAAGAGTAGAGGGGAATATGGACAAGTTCTACCGTAAAGCTTACTATGGGGGCGCTGCAGTCATTAGTACCCTTTTCTTCTTCCGGTTAATGCAAAATCGCCATTGCTTTGAGCTAAAAAATTAAAAAGGTATTTTAGAAAAGATACTGAAAGAAATAATATAAAATTCCGAATGTGAAATCTACAGATCATCTCGTATCCATATAGTTCAAAAAAAGTTTCAAAAACTTGCATTAGAACTTTGAAAAACTCAGTTGAATTTCGATGTTTTCCCATAGATTAACATTACACCGGAAGTAAGTGAGGGTTCCACTCAATGTTGTTGTTTACAAAGTAGAACTTGTCCATAATATGGAAGATACTGTGAGTAGTTATTGATTCAAACATAAAGAAAAAATTATTTTCTATATCATGCTACTTTAATAAAGTCAGAATATTGCTTTGATATAGGAGTATTTTAATATCTGAAAGGTTTGAATTTTGAATTCTATATTGGAACATCGAGAAAAGACAAGTTTCAGTCATCCAGAATCAAATAAGACCGTATTGGCATTTTTTTTCTGAGACCAAAATGGCTGTCACATGTGTATTCTATATATATATAAATGGATGTGTTTGTATATATGACCACTCTTCACACTCCTACATCGTTCAAACGATCACTCTGAAAATTATCATGTATATGTATTTTTTGTGGAGAAGGCGTTTGTGCTTTCCTAATCGTTGCAGCTCCCCACCAGGTGGCGCTAAAGCATATCAATTTCTGCATCGTTTAATCAATCGCCAAGTTGCCGAAATGGTCGCCAAAAATGATGTCAACTTGTCTTCATCGCCCACATTTCGCTAAGTCGCCATTGAATCGCCATTATAATGTAAGGAACGGTGTTGCTTGTGAATATTACAATTTTAACATAAAATAAATACAGCAGAAAGTAATATTAACGTATTACACATCCATATATAAATTATTTACTCTATTTTAAGCGTTCATTGCTCAAAATGTATAATAATGTGTTACTTTTGCTGAGCAGAGATCAGCTTAGTCAAGTGTTTTCAAAAATCTAACCACAAGAGAGTTACTGGGTGGTATAAATAAAAAAAACCTTTTTATAAGCTATTATATCTACAGACTTTAAATTTAACAAATATGGGGGGGGGGTGTTTAGCTGAGATATGCGAAAAGCTCATTTTTTTGTTTAATTTGCAATTCACGTAAAATTAACTCATTAAAAACTTCTTTATCCCTCAATCTGTATTAATTAATTTTTCAATTCACCCGTACGAAGAACGAGTATTCTAGCATGTTACGTATATAATTTTTATTAGCTTAAAATATTGTGCAATATTTGCAAATATATGAAACATACTTTTTAATATTCACATGCTGAATAGAAATTATGTATACCATTATCATCAGACATTCGATTATGTTTAACAGTTGTAGGAAAAAAGGGTGATTCATAATTTCGTACAAGGTAGAAAAACTAAGACGAATACAGCAAAAAGAACATATGAAAGAATAAAGAAAAAATTGAAGATTTATTTACGTATTGTACAGGTGTTCTGTATGTGAGCCCTTGATCAAAGGATCATACATCAATGTGATAGTCCAGTTCCCACCACTCTATACTCAAATTCAAACTATCAACGTTATTGATAGCACGTGTTATCCTTTCATGCAGTTCTGCTACATCACTCTGCCAAGGGGGTTCGAAAACTTAGGTCTTATGTAAGAGACCAAGTTTTCGGATGACATAGATAACAAGGAAAGGATAACACGTGCTGTCAATAACGTTGATAATATGATGTTGAGTTGAGCAGCGTTTCTCAAACTGTGGGGCACGCCTCCTTATGGAGGGCGTTAACACTGAAAGTAGGCGCGAGAATATTGAAAAGTCGTAAACAAAAGATTATTTTTAAGAGAATTTTAATTTATTGAAAGTATAAACAAACAAACGCATTCTGACATAACAAAAAATAAAGTACACTGGTGTAATAAACTTATAAATGTATCAGTACTGCACAATATATTTTATAATTTCTTTAACAATACTATGAAAACAAATCTAATAATTACCAGAGACCCCATGGACTTGTCATACATATAAAATTATAAACAAAAATGATAATTTGTACGGTTTATAATGAATCCCTTAACTGCCGATAAAAGTTAATCGATTTTTTCTCCAATGCCCCCGTTTTTCACATAGGTACGCGTATGTCATGTATTGAGGGGGGGGGGAGAAAAAAGTAAATAAGCAAATCCTCTGAAATAAGTAAATCCTTCGCAAATACTGACAAGGTCCTTTTATTGTAATCCAAAGCCCTCGGAATAATTTTATGGATAGAAATGCACAAACAAGATCGTACTTCGGAAAGACGTATATATACGTCCGTGGCAATCAACACTTTGGTTGAGCGAGACGTATATATACGCCGGTGGCACTTAAGAGGTAAAAGTAGCATTGTAGCTTTAGCATCAAAGCATAGTATTACTGAATTCAATACTTTGCTATTGTAAGGAAGGAGGGCGCAATGACAATTATGATTGAATATATGGTCTCAAATATCGAAAATTTGAGAATCACTGGAGTAAAGTGTGGCAGAAACTGGACTATCGCATTGTGTATGCTGTATAACAAAGGGTTCATGTATAGAACATCAATAAAATATGTAAATAAAACTTGAATATTTCCCTTATCCTTTAACCTTTTATTTATTTATTTATTTAATGTATTTGCTTTAGTTTTTCTTTAATGTAATGCTCCGAAATCTTGGAGAAAATTATGAATATCCCTGCTTTAGGTTTTGCTAATGAAACTGTGAAAAATTGACATATTTTCTTCTGATTTGCTCACTAAGTATGTTAATGAAAAAGTTAAATAACAACGAACTTATGACGGGCGATAGCTATTTTAAAATGCTGTAAAATATTTTATTACAGGATGCGTTCCCAACGTTATACCAAAAGGTTATAAAAAGCTAAATAATTCTTAATTTAAACTTAACCATATATTGCTGTGTAATCTATATTAATTATTAATACTTAAATATTATAATAGCAGTTTTTCTAAATATCATTATTAATTACATATATTTTTGTGTGTGTATATGCGTTTCTTACTTAGTTTATTTGAAATATTTTTATCCTAAAAAGGTTATGCAATTAAACATTGGCATTATTTATACTTCATTTTCTTTTGATCAATATTATTATTGAATGAAAAATTCTTAAAAAATATCTTTTTTTTTGTAGATGCTGTGCATTTGGCATGCGGTGTGGAGGTAGTAGAAATCCTGTAGCCACGAGTGAAGACCCCAATGGCGAGTCTCGGGTTTAAGCGCAACCCTAGTCTAGGGGAGATCAAGATTCCCCACCAGAGGGAATCGCACTCTCCAGAACTAAGAATACCGTGTCCAGTCAATTTGGTCAATCAAGGTTAGTTGCGCTATGCTATTTACATTTCATTTTATATAATATATAGACTAGTGATTGTATTATTCAATTTTATTCGGATGGGAATTACAAGTGTTACTACAATTTTTTTTATGAAGTAAACTGCTATATTGTAATTCTAGCAATATACAGGATGAGCTAAAAGTCTGAAACCTAATTATAAATATTTATTATGCCCAAACTATTATAATTAGATATATGTTTGCTTAGATATATTGCAAATGCTGTTATGAGTTTTTATTTGAACATTTACCGTAGTAAATTGCAACGTTTCCCCCCTTGATAGCTTGGAGAATTTATAGGAGGTATTCCAGTTCCCCTAAAGTGTTATTTAACATTTCAACTGTTATAATGTGGGTTACCTTAATTATTTCATACCATCACTTTATTGATTTTGTATCAAGACGACAATGCATCTGGAGCTCCACAACAATGTCGAAATTTAATCTGAACCTTAATTGACGAATTCTTTTTGTGAAATCAAAGCACGTATTGGGATTTCTCTTGAAACGATGCCATGTGGCCAAAAATAATGTCATCCTTCCAAATGTTTTTCTAAGCCACTCTTGAAGGAACATCTATTGCTTAAAAAAAGCTATTAAAACTGACCTATCCAGTGATTCAAAAAGTTACATTGCTTTATTAAATTGTTATTTTGTAATGAAGTTTTATAATCAGCACCAGACTTTTGATTCACCTTATATAGATATTTCCTTAAAGTTATAAGAATAGGTCTTAAGTGAGCGAGAGTATATTAACATCGCACTATTAAGGCGATGTTATTACTAGCGAAAACTTTTTTTTTTAAATTGGGTCTATGGAGATTTTTTTGTGGTGTTTTTAGATTTATTTAGTTCATTTTAAGAAAAATATGCTAAAATTAAGAAGGGAAAAATAAATTATTGCTAAAATAGGGGAAAATTGGTAAAAATTTACAAAAAATAACATAAACGGGGCCCTTTCTGTACTAAAAGTTTATAAACAAATTTTCAATTCTTCACTTCTGATGTGTTATTATGTTATTCAATTTTGAAATAACCTGCAGGATAAGAGATATTTTAATTTTTACAAAAATTAGAGCACTTTATCTTAGCTATTATAAAAAATTCCTTGAAAAAACAGTGATTATATTAACGTAAGGGACTGTAAATTTTGTAATAAAACAGTGATTAACACTTCTACTAGTATACAGAACGTACACAAAAAAATTTCAGTTAGTTATTTTCAAAACTTTTTCAGCGATCGCTGACCCCGTTTGATTATTTTCAAAAAATCACATTTCGAGAAAAACGCGTTTGAAAGTATGAGATCTTGCTTGAAGTAATGACATCTGGTTTTATTAAAACACTTGTAGTTTTTGTTCCAGTGAACGGAAAACAATAGACTTGGTATTTTTATAAAGCTAATAAGATGGCTTATAAAAAAATCATAAAAAAATCGTCAATATTTGGCAAAATTCACAATTTTAGGGTAGTCGGATACCTAAAGCAACACTGGGATATTGGTGACGAACCTCGTAAATTTGAACCACTGTCAAGTGATGAGACACCATCTGAGATGCAAAAGAATTCAGATTTGGAGAGAAGGTCAAATTTTAACATCATGCCAACAGGATAACTTTGTCTGAACAGATTTAACATGCGTCAGACCCTCTACACGATGGGTCTTCATTGGCTCGAACATAACACATCGGCCACCAGCTCATGGCCATGACAACTAGGTTACCATGGCGACAATTGGTTTCGAAGAAGTGAACTACTTTTTTAATTGTCTATAATTTCTAGTAATTCTATTTATTTAAAGGTGGTAAGTTCCCTATAAAAATCTACAGACTGCGTTATGTTTGTAAGGATTTTATATTTGTAAGTTGTAAATTTCAAATCATGACCCAGTGGAAATGTTTATTGTGTACAGTACTATAATAACCGTTTCCATATTTAAACCCAAAGTACATCACGGATTAATGGTCCGACCGATCCCTTCACAAACAAATTCTTGTGGGTTGTATAAATCAACAAACAAAAGGAGAAAGTGTGAAAACTTACTCCATTTGGAATTTGCATATAAGTATTTCTTTTTTAAACTCCTATTAAAATATCTTACCGATGTATCTTCGATAAAACACATGCACACATATACATTTTATAAAACATTTAACGTCTTTCAAACATGGATGTTTTTTTAGCCTAGTTATTCCTTTTTCTGTACGTGACCGCGGTAGCCAAGTTGTCGTGGTCACGAAATCTTAATCGGCATTTCCTCTGCCAAGTCATGGGTTATAGTCCTGATGACCCTTAAGACCTTCCTTGTTGAGAGGTTGATGGACATTAAATTCCGTTTGTCCCGAAGTCCTCACGTATGTATAGTGTGATAGTTGGGAAAAAGGAGTGTTGTCCTTTTCACTTCACTGCCGTCCCAAATTAAGAGAATTAAAAAATTGTGCGTTATTTTGATCGCAAAGTATTTTTGTGTCAAATATACTAGTAATATTTAAGGAATGAAATAATTCCGAAAAGTAGCCAACAGTTCTTTTAGATAATGGCAATACATTTATTTGAGTATCCCAGCCTAAATTTTGTTTCCACTTCATGGTAATAAACATATGTATAATTAATAACAAAGACTGTTTTCTTGATTTTCAGTATTAGATATTGATCTTAATGAATTTCCAGAAACCCTTTTAAGCGAATTGGTTTTTTTAATGAGCATCATTTTGCAGACATGACAGGTCCCCAATTGGGACAGCCATTTCATTGGAGGCACCGTCAAGTGGTGGCTACCGTTACCTAAGTGTTGACGCTTGAATTTATTCAACTCAAGTTCTCGTCGAATGCTAAATATTGCCATGATTTAACTTTTCTGAGAGTATTAGAACCAAATTGATACTCAAACGATCTTTTCTAGCCACATAATCATATGACATACATGCCTACGACTTTCGCATCCAGAAAATTTAACAACTCCTGTCCTGATTGAACCCTTAAACGTTGGCTTACGAGATGGGAGCGCTACTTCAGAGCCACCGAGCCGGCTTAATTAAATATAATTCGATATTTATGCAATTAGGCTTACAAATATTGCATAGTTCATTAAATAATGGTGATAATTTTTTTAAAAATTTATTTAGTGTATTATATTTCTATAATAACTAAAACTTTTAATTGTTATTTTACATCTATGATTTATGTTCAAAACTACAGTCTAAGGCAGCACTTTCACTGATGAATCTTTAATATTTCCACTTTTTGAAATTAATTCGTCTTAACTAAAAATGATAACGTCACTTAGAGGACTGCATAATGTTCTACAAACTTTATTCGAACTTCACTCGGTGTGCATATCGTGGAATATTTTCCAGAAAACAGCCCAAAAACAACACAAAAAGTGCTCCATTTTTACTTCTGCCTGTAAGTTTGGTTTAATAACAATATGCATGACATAACTTGAACGATTTCAAGTAAAAGTGAAGAAGGCAAACGACGCTTTTAATTGAAGATTTTAATTAAAAGTCTCAGCAAGACCCATCTCTCCAGCTTCTAGTTGTTTCTAGAAGAGGTTGTGAAGGGTCCTTGAGATGAAACCTAGAACCGTAACGGGAGACAGAATGGGGGAGGAGAGCTGAGACGAGCAGAAGAGAGAGAGAGAACTCTGAATAAAATTAATTTCCTGGATTTTATGGTGGTTTTTAAAAACACTGCTGTGACACATGCAAAGACCTCATTAAAGTGAATAGAAACCGTGAGCTTTTACCATTTTGAAAATGCACCACTTATTTTGATTAAAGAATCTCGAATGCAGTGCGTCACTAATACGACCTGATTGTTCTTTTACGTCTTGAAAGAGTGGCAACAAGAAATGCTTTGTATTTATTCTATGCGTGCAATCCATTCGACGAAGCTAGAATCTGCTCTCTATTTGAAAGAGGTCACAAAACCACTCAAAATGATTTAGGTAATAGATTCATGCGTTAGCGAGAATGCCAAATTAAAATGAATCGCTTTGATAAATACGCGATTGTGGTGTGTTAGCACTAATTTGATTCTTATGCGTTTTGAGTGTACAGCAACAAATGCTGTTTTGAAATCGATACGTTTGCTTTTCAAATGAGAGAGTGACACGTGTAAGTATTTTACAAGGCCAATGACACTTTCTTCAATTTACAGTCTCCTTTTTATAAAATTAGGAGTGCAAAATGAATGCCTTCTCTTTTCAAATTAGGACGTGCTTGTCCTTTTTTACAAAGTATTTATTTAGTGTCTGATTTTCCATTAATCGTCTTTGTAAAATAGAATAAAGTGAGGATAAAGTTGTAGATTGCTTCCACTGAGTTAAAATTGTTCTCATTCTAGTCTACTTTTGTATGAGTCATTCTTTATTGTGAAAGAGGAAAATTTAGGCTTAAGAAAGATTTTATGTAACGTTTTAAGCATGTTATTTGCTTAAACTGTATAGTACCATACCAGTAGTCCAAAAGGTACGGCTACATTTTCAAACTTTAATTACAATTAAACAAAAAAAAAGATATTCTCTTACGGTTTTGTATGTTACATAAATATACTAGTTTTTTTACCATATTTTATTATCTTCAAATGTTTATCCTCCCTAATTCGGTTTTTTTCCCCTTCAGCCAAATTGGCAATTTGAGAGAGAACAACTCCACTCCACAAACGGACGTTTATTACTTAAATAGAATATAAATAGTCAATGAGATGGAGAATAAAGTTTATGTGGACAATATATCTGCGCTAGTATTGACTGAATTGTTGTCGTTTATTCCTGAATTCGAGTCCAAAATTATGGTCATTCCGCTATTGGACATTATTAGAAGATTTCTCTTTGGCGAGTTCAGAGGATGCATCTCTTTAAGTACCTATTATTTATCACTATTTTATTGTCTTCGCGTAATTAGGCTTAATGTTAGATAAATAAAACTGAATTATTGTGAATATTTATTCGTCAATATTTCGTGTCTGACTTAATGGTGTCTCAATCACATCGGATTCCCCCGAGAATTCCCCGGGCCCCCATTATTAAGAATGCCATTGTTCCCATAGTATAGGCAACTTCGTGTGCTATTGTGCCTATAAAGAGCGAAATGGATAACGGGATATCCTAGGGTCGAGTTCTTAGACGAGTCAAGCGTCTGTTTGACCAATAACAGTCACCGTGTGGGACATTTAATAAACCACCTACCGATTAAAAGTTACGCTATTGGCACTCCAATGCCACCGGGGTTTATTTCCACATAAACACGTGTATGGGTATTAGAAAGCGGGAAGAAAAGGCATATATAAGCAAATCCTTCTGTGAAATGAGTAAATCCTTCGCAAACACTGTGAAAGTCATTTCGTTGTATTCCAAAGCCTTCGGAATAGTTTTACTGCTTACAGAGCAAAGAAAAGTTCGCATTTCGAAAAAAAAAAACGTATATATATACGCCAGAGGCAGTCAAAGCATTGATTGAGCGAGACGTATATATACGCCGGTGGTAGTTAAGGAGTTAATAAGATCAAATAACTAAACTACTATGCTTCTTTAAGTTATATCACCAATTAATATGGTGTTCCGTTTTTCCAAATTTCTTTCAAAAATCCTTGCCATACTCGCTTTCTATATATATATATAATAAAGTCAACAAATACGTAGTTTAAGAAAGATTATTTGATAAAGATAAGATGACAATTGCAAGGTGAATGAATTAATGACGTAATGTCAACAACGTGAGATCGGGGAAATGTGTGGTTTTGGTTTAATTTATTTTGCGACAGAGTGTTATTGATCGTAGAAACAGAAACCAAAAAAATATTATACTTCGTGAAAGAAATAATTCGTATCAGGATCAATTTCCAATGTCCTCCTGAATTTATTCAATACTATGAGAGAATCTTAAAAAAAGAACGAGTTATATTATTAGTGTAACACACTTACTTTTACTACATATACTGCTTATTTTTCGAAAATGACGTATTGCCATTTTTATATATCAAAGTTTATCTCACCGAAAAAATAATAATGATTTTATAATAATTTGATAATTTTAATAAGATAATCATTTGAAGTCCGTTTCTAGATTGCTTTTCTCAATGTTTTACTTGTATTTTATTAAAATAAATGTTTTATAAAATAAAAATATATATATAAATGTTTTTATAAAATATGTATTTTATTAAAATAAAATATTTTTTTTAAATAACACTACCATAAAATTTTAACCAATGCTCCTGATCAAAAATGAAACTTTACTGCTTAAAATTTAATTTCAATTTTTATTTCACTCTTAGATTCCCTAATTCTCACTTTAGATTGCTTTGTTTACTAACAACCTACTTTACAAGCCGCTACACGGAATTTTGCTCTGTATTTCATAATGTTGTATGACTACATAGTTTTTACACGATGTCCATACCTAGGTCTCAGCGTTAAGCTTTCAATTGTATTCAAACACATCCTTAGAGCTTTTTCCTCTCTATTTAAAAAGACAGGATTTTAATTTCTGTAAAAAAAATACAATTATCTATCCCCCTGCCCCTCCTCTAGAGTTAATTTCCACCAAACACATTTTTAGTGTAACTCTACTCATTAAAATAAATATACGTATCAACTCTCAAGTCTGTAGGTATAATAGTTCAAAAACGGAATTAATTTTATCTACAGTGTCTCCCCCGGGTGTCAATTTCCGAAAAACCAGGTCTTAGCAGATCTTTGCTCAACAAAAAAACAAAAATTCTTAGCGCATCTCTACTCAATAAAAGTAACATGCGTACCAAAGTTCATGTCTGTGGATCTAATAGTTCAATGACGGAACTATTTATCTATTCTCCATCTTATATCTCTCTCGACCTCTCTTGTGTGTGAATCGATTTCCGTAAAATCCATTCTTAGAAGATCTCTACTCAAAAAAGTACATGCTTACCAATTTTAAAAATTTTGAGTCTAATAGAGGCTGGGATCTCATGAGATACGTGTTGACACTCATCAGTTTATTTTATTTCTTCATTGTAGGATTTTGAAGCTAGATTTAATTTAGGCACATATTAAAATTCTTTTACCCAATGGGGCTGTGGATTGGGTATTTCCCATTGATTTCTTAGTACGTTCCCCGAGAGCTGGTATCACTTTTTAGTGCGCCACCATATAGTTAGAATACCAATCGCCGCAATAGATTTTTGACACCCAGTTTCCTCTCCAGAGACAGGCACCTGAGCTTTGACGATGCAAAATGGTTTCTTAGAATTTTAATTTTGTCTAGAGCAGCAAAACCAAACAAGCACTCTAGGGATCTTTAATATGTCGCATAATCATACGGCATGGCTGCTGTCGATTTTCTGCATCATGAAAATCAACCGACTTGGGCCGGGGTCAAACCCACAACTTTGGGAGTGCAAAGTCAGCGATGAACCAACTAAGCTACCCAGCCGGTTCATATTAAATTAATTTATATAATTTGCTTTTTCAGTCTATAGTCTTATTTGTTTTAACCAGTCTTAAGTCCAATAATTTTATCTATTTCCAAAACAAAAGCTACATTCATTGAGATTTTGCAACACTTTTGTGGGACAAGTTCACTTATATAGTCTTAATTACAAGTCCTCTACTAAATTGAAGAGATTTTCTAGCTTTGGTATCACCAAATACATATTTAGAATAGGAGTCTTCAACCTTTCACACATGAGGGCCAAATTAATAAATTCACAGCAATCCACGGGCCTTACGAACGAATATTTTTGTTAATAAATTTATATAAAAAAAGGAAAATTTTTTTGCAAGACTACAACTGATTCTAAGGGAAGAGATGATGTTTACAAATTAGTACATTTTGGTTTTAAATGAAATTTGAATTAAATTACTTTGCAAACCTGTAAGAAATAAGAGTATATCTTTTTTCCGAAAATTTTTGATATTTTATGCATATAATCAGATTTTTAGAAATTATTTTAAATACAGTGAAATTTTTGAAAAATTGTCGTTTTCAGAAAAAATTTTCTCCAATGGGTATCGAATTTTTCAGTCAAATGTTTAAAGTATCATGAATAACAACAAAAAATGGCGTCTCTTACGACAAAAAGCAGACATGGCAATTTTTTTAAAGTTGCCTCAAATTCAAATTAGGGGCCACTAAAATGTTTTCGCGGGTCACGGGTTGAAGGCCCCCTAATTTAGAAGATTTTACACAGTGCATTAGTTCTTTGTAATAATAACACTTTCGAGCAAAACAATGAACTTTCCAATGTAAACTCCTAACCTTCGATGGAATACGACTTTAAAACATACAGCTTAAGCTTTTTGTAACAAGAAAGTTCCCCAGACGCAGAAGCGTTCCATAAAGTCTGGCAAGTGGTCTCCTTCATTTCCAGGCACCACGTGGCTATGAATATGAAGCATGGATAAACATCGGCATTCCGCTGAAAATAGCCACAACTTATATTTCCTTTCGCTTTTACCAGAAACTATCTGTTAGGAGAAGCCGGAGTATCCTTTTTGCCAACAACACACCTCGCTCCATAAATTACTATACATAGAAAGAAGCAGGCGGAAAACTGGAAAAGACTGGTAATTCTTTTTTTGTCTCTCTGGAGCACTCTAGTTTAGTTTCTTTTCTGCAATGGGATGAAATATAGAAGTTGGAGAGAAATAATCTGCCGAGGAGAACAATGGTAGGGCATAGAGGAATAAAAGTGTTTTGAAAAATTATGTAATTAGAAGATAAGAGGAAAAGAAGTATCTGTCTCATGGTTGTATATTGATACAAAGCTGCACAGATCAATACTAGATTATAGTCAGAGGAATGCTGGGATTTTTATGTAGGAAAGAAATAATTATTATTGGTAAATAGTTATGTATACAAATTATTATTATGTGTACAATTCCTAATTTATGTATACAAAAGTTTCTTTTTAAATGAAAATGAATTTAATTTAGTGTTTCTAGGTGAATGTTTTGTGGGTAAATGTTTATCTTTTCCTTCTTCTTGAATAGTGAAAGAATAAGAAATATACGAATATAGGAGAGAGAGTAATATAAAAAAGACCCTCTGTGTGTAAAGCAACAAGAGGACTAATGGCCACGGATCTAATAACTTTGAGTATCGGTCAAGTGACAAGGATGACATCTCAAATGGCAGCCCTTCCCCTAACTACCGCACCACACCAACGGGAGGACATTGAGCATCGATAGTTTTAACGTTTATCTGTCCCTTTACACAGTTGGTCGATATATTTTGAAGAGTTAATGTGTTTGCATTAGTTCATATGCTATCGTATAATTATAGAAAATCCAAAAGTTCTAAAGAGTAATACTGTGTGTTGATATAAAGTTTAAATATTCCCGTAAAAAATTAAAAATATCTAAACGCGTATGTCTAAACCTGCTATATTAACTTACAGTTCAGAAAATTAAGGGATAGCTCACAGGATTGTAAATAGAAAACTAAGCACAAAATCCAAAAATATCAAGCTCTTTCGTCTCATAATTTCTTTTAAAAAGATCAAAATAAATAAATATTCTATGGAGTCGTATTTTTGTTCAAAGAAATTAAATATAGCCAAGAACTTCTTAAGCAAGGGTAAACTAGGCCTGGGCCTAAGATCTCGGCCACAATGGGGCTTCGTCTCGTTCTCGACTCAGCCTTAATAAGATCACGATTATTATAACTTCAACGGTCAAATGCAATTTCCGGTTGTATTCTCCGAAAAACTGGGAATTTCGGAGTATGTATCAACTGGCTGCATATGATGACAGTAGTTCATGTATAAACTTTGGCCTATCATCATACACCATCATTACTCAGTCAATTATGTTGTATACATTCAATCAGAAGACGGCAGTCAGTTCAGCCGGATTGTGTGATTGTGAGTCATGCACTTTTGTATGTTTCAGGTTATTGTTTATACGAGATTTTGATAACGTATGCTATGTGCTGTCTGAAATAAGGGTCCTATATTTGTGTAGGGTCCCAGAACCACGAGGCGTCCCTGAATATAATCCTCAAAGTGTGTTGTGAGTTAGCTAACTTTCTTCAGCAAACCTGATGAAAATTTATACATAAAATCTCCTTATATGTGAAATTGTTGGTGTTTTCTCGGGTAATTTTAATTTAAACTACTTTCTGAAGCAACACGAGGGTTTCGCGATAGATCTCTTATTTTTTTTATCTTGGTCAAGTGACGAGGAGGAACCTTAACGGGAATCCCAAACTTCTTGATCATGCCACACTTCCACTGAGCTGTCCAAGCTTCCAGACCACGCGAACATAGGACATTGTGCCTAGACAGATTTACTTAGCGTCAGCTTAACCGCACAGTAGGTCTATAGTTGTACTAGAGCTTGAACTCGTGACTTGGCAACGCTGGCTACGAATTCCACAACGACCACCTGGCAACAGCGGACACCGATTATCTTAGAATTAAATTTCTGAAAAATCATTTCCGAATCGCATTTGTCATACAATGTGTTTATATTGCAAAAATATGAGAATGTCCTTGTACGTTTGACGGCGGCTCACACATTAATTTGAGTACCAATGAAAACAATTTTTAGCCATGAATTTTTTATATTATTCAAACAAGAATATTTACGTAGACTCAATATAAATACCAAGCTCAGTACCTGAGTGATAGCATATCGTGCTTCCACACCATAGGTGCGGGTTTCGAACCCTGGGCTGGGCAAGGTCGACTCAGCCGTTCATCCCTTCAGTGGGTCGTAAAAGGGTACCAAGCTTTCTTGGTAACTGAACACTAGGGGTTTCACGTCAGATTGATCACCTGACCGGAACATCTGTTCATGCACCTCAGTGTCTAAGATGGGCGATGCCTAAGAAGAAAACTGAGATGGGCGCTACAGACTGTTGCACCGCTGAGTTTAGTTTAGTTGTAACTCTCTCCTACTCTCGGACCTGGCTAAAGGTGTGGGAAGAAGTGAAGGATGACTCGACATAATTCTTTTTAATTATTAATTCAGCACACTAATTATCGCAAACAAAATTCAATTAATCAGATAGGATGAGATGTTTCCCAGAAAAGAACAGGGGGGAATTTGCTACAAGAGTCACGAGTTCGGAGAATATTTCTAATCAATTGATCCACCTTTTATGGATCAATGCACTACTCTAATATTTGATTTACACTGTAGCAATGTGACCAATCGTCACTTAAATCTCTTAAACAATTTAAAGCTCGAAACGCGATATCAATATATCCAATACCTGATCGGTAGATATTCTTCCTTGTATTTCAATATCCAGGCAACTTCCTCTAATCATCTATTCTTCTCTATCTATCTATCTAGCAAGCAAACCTATACTATATATAACAGACCTAATCTGCATATCACGGTTTCTTGTTCAGAAAGGGTTGTTGTCTTTCATAGCCCAAAGATTTCCCAAGAGGGTTAGTAGAAAGACACGTATAGATCCGTCACATAGTTTAAATGTAAATATCGATAAATAAATGTCATTTTTACCAGTTTCAAGCTAAAAATTCGGCTAAATTTTAATTCACGCTAATTTTTAATCAGAAACTTGTAACTGCCAATTTCTTACAACTCTTACTAGAACCAAAATTGTTAGAAAAATAGATTGAATACAAATACCAACTTTGTACTCTCTACACACACACGTATCTTAAAATCAATTTGAAACACAACTTCAAACAAATGCTAACCTACTTAAATAGTAATCGAACAGTAAATACAAGTGATTGGTAGTAAAATTTAAAAGAAAAGACATCCCTTAAACGGATCTCACCGACAATCATTTTTTCCCCAGACATACCCTATCACACAGGGGCTCAATTTAACCATGAATCCAAACAGAACATCGCATTACGCATTCCGGTTGACAATTCCCGATTAAATCCTTCAACTGACTCAGATGTTACTGAAAAATCGAAAGGGTCTCCTCGCCAAACAAAGAACATGTTATCGCCAGTGGAAGTTCTTTTGAGAATCAATGGTCTTCGCCACAGCGTCGAATGTATGAAATGTTGAAACTGTCCGGAATGGAAGACCCTTGTATTTTTATTCCTGGAGAATGGTTCCCCTTGAGAAAGGGGGAAGGGGTGGAGGAAAGTTTACAAAAGAAAATAAAAAAGTAGAGAAAAGGTTTGAGAAAAGCAGCAAGGGGGCCAGGAAAATTGGTCTAGTCAACGTCAATCAAGTTTCGCAAATATTCGGGATATTTTTGTATTTTCTGGAGAACTTCCCGTCTGATCTTGGAATTTCGAACAATACGTTGATGTTTTCGCGCTTTTCAATTGCTAATGTGACGTTTAAAGGCCAGCCTCCTTTTAAAAAGGGACTTGCCTGACATTTTACTTTATATTCAAATATTCTTCTCGGGGAAGATTTTAAGTAAACAATTCTTGATGCGCGTGGAATTTGCACTTGGAGTGAAATTCATATATTTGGAAAGCCAGTAAAGTTGTCGAAGACGTCCTCTTTTTCTTTTCCTTACTTTTTTCTTTAATTTGAAAAGGGGGTTATTTTAAAAGATAAATTGTTGCTTTTTTTTCATTCCTAGAACGTTCTTATTCTTGATTAAATTACTCATGCAGATATGCGCATGACATAAATTTGACTCTGGTGTCACTTATTTTTCTTTCTTTTTCATATAAATTTCTTCTTGGTGTTATTTTATTTTTATGTATAGCAATAACTTTTTTATTATTCTTTTCTTTTACTATGATTTTTACCAGACATCAATTTGTATTTTTGGTGGGTTTTTTTTCTTTGTTTATTTATTCCGTCTGGAAGGGTGTATCTTTAACCATCGGTCTCGGTTTTTTATTTTATTTTTCGTATTTTGTATTAGTAGTTTGATATCTTAGGAATTTTAAAATAGAGTATTGCATTGACTTTTTCTATAACACAGTGATTATTTCCCCCGAAAAATATGTTACTTCGCAGTATATACAAAGTGACCCAAAAATAGTCATTGATAAACACGCAAAGAGTGTCTGAAAAGTTTCCGATCTAATAAAGAAAAAACATATTTTCCTCCAAAATTACTTTTATTTTTTGCTATAGTCTCCCTGTAAGCCTATACATTTCTCCCAGAAATGTTCCCATTTTTTTAACCCGTCTGAATAATATGTGCAACTTTTCTCTGCAAAATATTGATGACAGAAGTTCATAAGCACCTTCCTTTGACGAAACTCTTTGTACTCTCCGATTAGTTTAGAGAACATACAAAACTCTTTTGGAGCTAGATCTGGGAAGTAGGGGAGATGACCAAAAAGTTCAAATAATAATTCATATATTTTCAGTATCGCAATTGTTGAGGTAGGAGATGGAGTACTGTCTTGGTGTGAAACACTTTTTTTCTTTAGCAAATGCAGCCATTTTACCACAAACTCTACCTTCATATTTTCAGGTAACATTGTATAATATGCTCGGGTAATGAATTTTTCTTTTTCAAGATAATCTCTTAAAACTCTTGCCATCACTTACCCAACAGACGTAACCGTTTTTGCCTACTCTTGAAACCGATTCTCCCTTTGCTCTCTGTTGTTTTGATAGTGCTTTTGTTTCTGGCTGTATTGGTAAATCCAGATTTAACCTACATTAATCATCGAAAAATCTCCCAATTTATCGCACCTAAATTGCGCCAATAAACAGCTAGAAAAGCTCATTCTGAAACGCTTTTGATTCAAAAGTGCATCCAGCTTGCTCTTAAACAAATCTTGGTTCGATATTCGGCAAACACATTCTTTGGAGATGCTCATAACCTCTGCTTATCTCTCTGACCAGGACTTGATCATCCAGTATCATTGGGAGATTTTAAGTAATGTTTTCGTGCCTTTTGAACTGGGTAGTAAAATTCCGCATGAAATTCGATGGCACTGAATACTTCGGTCGGGCTGGTCTCAGAGAATGATATTCAATATGATTAGGTGGCAACAGATGCTAGAGGGAATGGACTACTTCTTTTTAGTCTGCAATTATTATCACCGATTTATGAAGTAGGTGGATGCTCTATTCTGGTCACCGTAACTAATTAGCTTACTATAATATTTCACAAGGCCAGAGGTTCTTCTCAATATACTAAATACTAAAATACATAAATACAAGAGCAATTAGGTGAAATAATTTACTATTAACACATTATAATTATATATTTCCCATTGTTATTCCTTGTTTTTGATTTAGCTAAGGATCATAAGATTTAACCCTCGAAATCTGCCTTAAGAACTAAATGGTCTTCAGGGACATATAAAAAATGTCAAGTTTGCTGGTCACTTCAGACAATTATTAGAGTGGTATTTTTTTTTTTTAAATTTTGATGGTCATCCATTTGGCAAACTTCCTGCATAAAAGATTTAGGGACTTCGTCTATCTCCTCCGCTCTGAAGTCTGAAGAGAGAATATCCATCTTATATATTTGTACTGCTACTTCGTAAGTGTTTCTACAAATCTTCCAATAATGATTTCTCTTCTTTATATTTCAGCTTTTACTAACTCCAACATACAGTGAAAATAGTTTAATACGAAACTGCGGGTAATGAAACATTTTTCCTTATTAAAAGAATTTCGTGTTAAAGGATATTCCAAAAGGAAAACCCATATTTTAAGCAAAATTAAGTTTGTTAGAGTACATTTTATTTACACACACACACGTGTGTGTGTGTGCGTGCGTGCGTGCGCTAATTCCCAGTAATTTAATATTTAATGACTTTTAATTATTTATAGTCCATCCCTTCAGGACCCACGTTTTAATAATAAGCTAGCTATATAGATCATGTGACTTCCCACTTTCTATAAATATTGAGATTTCTGGAGACCCGCTCTCTTCTGTCTTTGCATTCGTCATGTAATCGGCTGCAACTTGGTTTGTATTTTGTGTCTGTGTGTTATGTCGTCAATCCCTTTTTCTTTGTTTAATATGTGTATGCTTATGTGGTTCTAGATGTGCAATAAATATATTTCTAGAAAGTAGATTTCCAAACTGTCTCGTCAATATCAATAATTATAAAAAATGGATTTAATATTAAGTAATCCCTGTCACACCGGCTATGTCTTTTACACACACACACATATATATATATATATATATATATATATACATGCATGTATTTAATGAAACAAAAGCATTCACAAGAACTTAATGTAATTTAATACAAAAATTTAAAGTGTTTTAAAAACAAAACATTTATAATTTTTTTGGAAAATATTCTGTGACATTTTTTATGCATTTTCTTTTTAATATAAAATCTTCTAACATAGAAATAAAACACGAACCGAACTCACTAATTTTTACTCATACTGCGATGTACTTGTCACCGAATTCCAGAGCCAACTCATGAAAAGTGTTTTGTGTTGCGTTTGTAGGGATGGAAGGGGAAAGCAGTTTAGATAAATAAAAATTGGCTCATATCACAGGTTATTCCAAGGGCATTTCAAATCCAAGTTAGCCTCCATTCTACGAAACATGCAAAAAGTACATTTTTCATTTCACATCCTTTCTAAATCTCGCCTCAACGGGTGATATTTTGCATGCTTAGTTCATTCCCAGAAGGGAAATCTTTTCGTGTTAAGCGATTTTCGTTTCATGTTGAGAGAAAAAAATAAATATAAATGCATAGTACTTTGTCGGGATCGTTGCATTGTTTCGGGGTTTATTAAGGAAAAAAGAAGAGGCACAGACACATTTTTTTCAATATAAAATTGTTTACTTTCGCTTTGAAAACAAAAAGAAAAATTATAAAATAATAAAAGGAAGATACAAAATTTAATGTCTAGATTTGTTGCATAATAAAATGATAACTTATCTGTTGTGTGTTGTACCTGAAACAAGTTTAAACACACAATCCAGCTTCACATTCAATACATTGATAGTGAGGTTCACGGCGAATATTTTTCCTTGCTAAAACTCACTGTCATACATATTCGTACTAAAAATTAAAAAGCTCCTATTACACACGGTAATCCAAAATGAGAGCAAATGAAGGGTAGAAAAGAGCACGCCCAAACGGAAAAATAAGAGAAACTGCTTAGCAACGAATTTCATCGTCCCTGGAATATACCCTTTCAAATCCCTTCCTCATCCGAAATAAGTTAATTCCTTACAAGTACTGGTAATGTCATTTTATTGTATTCCAAATCCATGGGACTAGTTTTAAACAGAGCAGAATAATGCAAAAAGTCCTCCTTTGGAAGGACGAGTATACACGCCTGGGGTGGTAAAGGCACCAGCTCAGCAGGACATGTATACACGCCCACCACTAAGGGGTGTTTCGCGTTAAACGTATTTCCCTGTATCATTATTATTCTCATCCAGACGTTTGTACTTGCCTAGAAAGTCAATATTCTGAAATAAATCTGTACTCAGAAAAAAAAAACCAAAAATTTAACATGTAGTTCTAAACAATGAGAAAGAACCCTAAACAAACGTATCATTGCTATAAATTTATTACATTTAAAACTACTCCCGTATACATTCATCCATCTTCATTCTAACTCACCGCACGCGCATTTAAGATTTAAAGCATCCTAATGAGAACTTTCTCTGGTGAAAAATAAATACTGAAAAGGAATTGATTTTTCAATAAATATTTGTTTGTGATTCAAACAAGATCTAAAGAAGATGCAAGTACTCTTGAAATACAAACTATAAATCTCATAAGCACGTTTAGATTTGTAACCTTCATTTAAATCGTCCCTTTATTAAATGGTCTCTCGATTCTACAATTGCTGAATAATCAGAAATTGATCTAAAACTGGTGAATAATGTACTCCAGTGACATCTAAATCTCACAACCCCGCTAGCTTCCGAAAACAAACATTTAGACTTCTTTTTGTTTTCTTGTGGTGGAATTTCTCTCTTCTCTATTATCCTTCCATCATTGTTTAACGTACAATTTCCTAAACCAAACGTTTCCACCCTCAACAAAACTATTTCGTAACCATTGATCTTTCCGTATTACAACCCACCCCCGTGCATTTCCTTTTGAAATAAATATAGATGACTCTCAGCATTCCCCGGAGAAAACCTTACTTTTTATTCATTGGTTATTTTTCAAACTAGGATAGATGAGGTACTTTGTTTTGCAGACTCACTGTTAATGGGTTCTGTTTCCAGGGTAAGATCCGGGTGCATTGTTGTTCGAGATGTGATTTGACCTGGGATAAAAAATCGGATATCTAATGTCTCCCCGGTGAAAATCCGAGATCATTGAGATGGGGGCTTTCTCCGGATCTGATTTTTTCCCCTGTTTTTTCCGTATTCGATGGATAGCGATTTTTTTTATATGTATATGGACTTTCTAGAAAGAAAGGCTTATTTGGAAATGCTTCCGCTAATGCTTTTCGATGTGGTGGCAATGATTATAATGATTGAACACCGAAGCTGGGAATAAAGAAATTTTGCAAAACAGCTATCAGTGTATTTTTTAAAGTGGCGATGCATCGTTAGAGCTCCTTTTAGCTTTCAATTCATAAAAAGTTTTAACTTACATTTTTTTCCATAAAAAACAAATTTTTTTTTAACATTTATAAACCCAGTGCACCACGCAATGTATAACACAGGGGCATACAACACAGACAGAAGAAAGGATTACAACACAAACATCCATGCCTTCTCCGGGATTCGAACCCAGTCCCTACGGCACCGCAGTCAGCTTCACTGACCACTATACCGGACAGGCGGCAAAAAAAAAAAAACAATATTAGAAAGTCTTTTTTTTTTTGTTAATAAATTATGCAGATCGAATACTAGCCAGAAGTGCTTATGGTATCCGACTGCCTTAAAATGGCGAATTCAGTCAAAAATGGGTAACAGTGGTAGCCTACTGGTCAAGGTCATGAACTTGAGACTGGTGTCTCATGAGTTCGAACCCTAGTTTCATTGAAGAGCCACCGGGTAGATGCTTAATCTGTCGTGGCTCAAAGTCATCTCATTGACACAGTGTGGTCATTTGGTTAGAAGGTCAGTTTTAGTGTCAACCTCGTCACTTGACACAGTTTCAACATTACAAGGACTGCTCCTATTAGTCCTCAGGTTGTTTTACTGTGCGACTTTAAAATAACTCTCACTTACTTAGTCAAAAATTGACATACCGTAAAATCCGGCGTTTATTGTGTACTTTTAACACACACAAAAAATAAGACCTAAATTTACAGTGCACGTTATACGACGGGTATAAGAAATCATCCCTTAAAAAAAAAAGTAGAATACTACATGTATCGAAGTATTGGTTTTTTTTTAAAGAAATGGTACACCTTATGAACTTAAAGATTTGTAGTTCTGGAAATATGTTATTTTTTCAAAGACTAGACTGGGATAATACCTCGAAAAAATGACTTTGAAATATAAGGGCATTACATACATGCATTTCAGGTTCCTTCGTAAAAAAGAGGGTGAAAATTATATGACGAGTATACCTAAAATTTTAAAAAATACAGCTTGAAATCATAAATGCGTGCTGTACGCTGGATTTTACGCTAAATGTTTTATATTTTAATTTTATAAAGGCCAATTTATATTAGGTCTATAAAAACCTATTTTTTTTAAGTTTTCGTTTACTAATACAAATATTACAGCTGAATTTGAAAAAAAAAGACATGGCAAACCAAGAAGATGTGAGGAAGGAATAAGATTTAAAATAGATTTGCTAAGACATTTTTGAGAAGTCACTAGGATTGTTCCATTTGAAAATTTCCATGAAACTATGTAAAGATCTGTGAAGTTCAGAAGTCAGTCAGTCAAGCTGAGAGTTCAGTCGTGCGTTGACAGCACTAAGAGAGAGAGACTTTTAGTTTCTGCTGGTTGAACTGTTTAAAGAGCCATTTCTGTGTTTCTTTTCATTAGAGTAAATAATCTGTTGTAATATTTCTTTGTGTACCTTTGTGTACCTCCATGTTACCATCAGTAACGCACATAAAAAATTTTCAAAGGGGGTGTCCATAGTCAAAAGTCCCCCAACTCGTATCATACCTCAAGACAACATCAATTAATTCTTCTGATTTTGTCGATTTTGCTAACAAAAACAGTAAAAAATAAATTATTTAATTAATAATTAGCATTAATTAATAAAATAAATTATTAATAACAAGTACTTAAATTTTATATTAAATATATATATAGGATTATCTCATCAATCGAAAAAAAAACAAGGGCTTTGGATGGGGGTCCTGACTCCTAGGACACCCCCCTTGTGTGCGCCACGGATTACCACTAAAATGTATAATTAAGTTATTTCATAGAATAACTGGGTATTTCATGAAATGACTAGATAAATCAGTTAAACTATACAATAGATGAAAGATTTCATACTTTACCTAGTTATTCTACGAAATAACTAGTTATTCTATAAAATAACTAACGACAAGCCGTTAAAGTGAAAAATAAACAATTTCAAAGTTATTTTATACATTAATTGCTCACAAATAGCTAAAACCTATCGGAAAAAAAACATTTTATGATTATTGCGGATGATTAATTGATAAATAATGAAAAGCAGATGATATAATTTATTATTGCAAACTTTAGTTAAACACAAAGAGGAAAAAAGAATATGTTATTCAATTGTTACTGGCACAATTAACTTTTCTACTCCAGAACATCAAGGATATCATAATGCTGAAGCAACCAATAGTCCCATGGTATTTTTTTCTGTGCTGTTTTAGTACTCTGTATTTCTGCTATCAAAGTTAATAATTTTTCACGAGTAAGTGCAGCACTTTTTTCCTTTGTCCCATGATTATTTAGTAAAGATTCAAATCTCTCGCATTGATTCTTTTTTACTTGCATGTTAGTCTCCTATTCCAGTAGAAGTCATTGCTTGAAAATGGGTTAAAAATATTTGTTAATAATCCAATATGTAAAACTTTAGCGTAATTACATAGATTAATTCTACGTTTAAAAGCAACGGAATGAAAGTTACATGCATATGTCATTGCAGCTATAATCGATTCAAAACTGACTAAAAGCAGCTCGAACCTGTTCAAAGAACTTTCCAGTGTCGTATGTCATACTTTAATGATCAAGTAATCGTTATTCTATAGAATTCCTAGTTAAATCGTAGAATTCAGTAATTTTATATAATTTAAATGACGTCCAGTTATTTCAGGAAATACCTAGTTATTCTACGAAATAATGGATTTTCCACTTTAATGGTAACATATGTACGTCAATTTGTCTTCGTGCAATCATTTGTTGGCCCTTGTCCAATAACAAATCTGTTTTCAATTCATACTATAAGCTCATTCTATATATATATTTGTATTGTTCAAATTTTCAGTTGTTAATAAAATACATTTTACTCATCTATAATCAAGTTCAAAAAAATTTTTTTAAACTTGTAATGGATGACACTTGATGTTAATACTGTTTTTTCAAATATTAATTCATTAATTACTGGTTAATTAATTAAATTAAATTAATTACCGGGTTTTGCTACCAAATTTGATTTGTCTCCATTGTCGTAACAATGTAACTGTTAAAACAATGGCAAAAGTTGGCGTCGAACCCGATTTTTCACCCAAACTAGCTAAACCGAGTGTGCATTGTTACAATAATACAGACAAACCATGTTCTGTTTTCAATTCCTACTATTAGTTCACTCTTTCCCTATGATATATATATATCGTTCAAATTTTTAATCGTAAAAATATAATTTCTATTCATCCATTCAAGGAGTAGGAATTGACATAATTTTGTTTATACATTACTTGTTCAAATAACTAGATTCGTCAGCTGTTTTTCCCCCAAGAAAAATCACACAAAGTTGTAGCAATATATTTTCAGACCTTTGAATACGACTTGAAAATCGCTTAAATAATTGAAGTACTAAAAATTAATTAATAATTTTTAAAAAAATAACTCTAGATACTATAAAATGCTAAATGATGATTCAGATCGTAAAACTTTCTTGATATTAAGTGACTTTTTAGGTGCAGTCTAAAGGGTCGATATCCTACAGCTATCTGTGTATCTCTGGGAAGGAGCTTCAAATAAAACTAAGTATAAGCAAAGCGTAGTTCTTATTAAGAAAATTAAACTCATTAAATTACATAGACTGAATTTAAGGTAGTCTCAGAAAAGACTAATTCCAATTTTATTTAAACTATTATACTGCCCTGTAGCTTTAATGAGAATTTCTCAATCTTTGTAATTCATTAAGATTGAATGCTACTATATTCCCAAAAGAGTGTTGAAATTTTCAGTAGACGAAAACATTAATTGGGAGTCTATAATACTCTGTTTTCAAAGCGATTTCTTAACAAAAGTCTTCTAAACCCCTCCACGTCTAAAAGAAAATGTATGCTTTTTTCTCATTTGTGTATCAAATTGATGCCAAATTTAAATAAAGGCATGTTGGGCAACTTAGACACGATATTGATCAATTCAAAGCAAATGGGATTGAAGCAAAATGGTATAAATTCGTGTCTTCATTTTTAATGTATTTTATAACAATGGAATATATTGCAGTTCCAAATAATTAAACTTCAAAGTTTCTGACTACACATAACATTCACACCTATGGGACGCTTTGTTTGTTTTGAATTTATTTACATTTGTTGAGTATTTTCTGTTGATTTTAATCCATGTTGAAAATAAAGAAGATGCGAGTATGGTTTCGTTAGATTTAAAAACTCTTTTCGATAAATTCAGCATATTATATAAAATATGATGTAAAAATACTAACGTGCTTTTTAATTTAATATTTTTTTTTTCAAAAATAGTCTTTATAACTAGCATTCAATCTTAAGGCAAATTAATTTTTATCAAAGATTTGTTTGAGAAGTACTACTTTGTTTGAGAAGTACTAATCAGTGAAACTTTGTAACTGATTGATATTGAATTGTGATTGGTTGGTTTTAATTAATGTCACTAAATAGTAACGCGAGGCCTATTACTTAATTAGGGAGTACCACTGCGTATAGACGCCGTAGGCATTCGAGAATTCACGGTCAAGATCTCGGGGCTGTCGAATCGTGATCTCGAGCCCTGGTGCCACTGAAATCCCCCTGTGTAGAGGGGTTGATGCACCTTAAATCTGCCGTGGTTCAAGGTCCTTATTTAAGCGTGTTGGAGAAGTTAATAGATGAAGTGCCTGCTTCTCAGTGTCGTCCTCGTCACTTCTTTGATTTTCAAAACACGAAAAAAATTCCGTCGCTAATAGCCTTTGCGTTGCTTTATAGTTAATACAGCGTTTCTCAAACTGTGGGGCACGCCTCCATAGGGGCGTGATAAATCTACGAGGGAGGCGCGAGCCTATTGAAATGTCGAAAACAAAAGATTATTTAGAAAAAAATTCATAATTTACTGAAGTAAGCAAACAAAATACATCCTCACATAATAAATAAAATTAACATTTACACTGATATAATACACTTATAAATGCATCAGTACTGTACAATATATTTGATAGTTAATTTACAATATTAAGTTAAGAGCAAGCTTAATAATTATCAGTGACACCATGGGCTTGTCATATGTAACATTATTTACAACAATTAATAATTGAAAGTTGATAATTTGTCCGATTTATAATTAATCCCTTAACTGCCGTTTAAAAGTTACACGATTCACTCCCAATACCTCCGTTATCCACGCAGGCACGCGTATGTGATGTATTGTTGGGGAGGGGGAAGAAAGGTTATAAATAAAGAAATCCTCTGTTATAAGTAAATCCTTCGCAAACACCAACGTCCTTTTATTCTATTCCAACTTTTTCAGAATAATTTCATGGATAGCAGTGCACAGAAAAGATCGCACTTCGGAAAGACGTATATATATATTACATCTGTGCATTTAACACACCGGTTGAGCGAAACATATATATACGCCGGTAACATTTAAAAGGTTAAAGTAGTATTGTAGCCTTAGCATAAAAGTATAGTATGATTTAATTCAATACATTGTTATTGTATGGAAGGGGGGATCGATGAAAATTATGATTGAATATTGGGTCGCAAATATTGGAAGTTTGAGAAGCACTGAGTTAATAAGAAAATGAAATCAAATCATTGCGTATACAGAGATTGTACATTTGTAGATAGAAATTGGCTTAGAGAGAATTAAATCCCTCTAGAACTGCAAGAATGTTTCCCAGAATTTAATATAACTATTTAAAAACACATTGATGACATCTTGGTGACGTAATAATATTTAATAAGATGAAAACCTTATACATTCCGCTACTATTGGACAGTTTTTCCGCAGATTTTATGGAAAATAATCTATGAAAAGCCGGCAAAATGTAACAAATAGGATAAAATTACACCTTTATTTTACATGAATTAAGTAATTACCAGGTTACTTTATCTAATATCTTTTAAATGTTGCGAAACATATTATACACCTTCGGACATGTAACCATATTAATGAAAACTATCTTTCTCCTTTATTAACCACCTCTAGGTTTATTCTAATGACCCCGAAAGCGTAACATACCTTCTAGGTCTAAATCATTTCTCAAAGGCACCCCCAGACGATAATCAAAGTCTCAAGACACCCCCTCTGATAAATGGGGCTCGCCCACACTCCAAAATTAAATCTGATGACCCCCTAAACACGTCTCGGGGTTAATTTCCACCGAGATTTATCACCGAATTCTTTACTTTAAATGACCCACTTAAAGAAGCTCAGTGCCAAACGAGAATGGGGGATGACCCACCCCTTCAAATAAAAGACTTTTGTTCTTTCCTCCTTCTTCCATTTGATAGGTTTTCTGTTAATTTTACCGACCGATTTCTTAAGAGCCACATACCCTAAGCTAAAGATTAGGTCCTGAAAATCCTAATTTTCTGGTTATTGTTTTGAGCAAACTATTTTGAAGAAAGGGTTATTCTGGGATGCAGCTGGGGTCTTCTTTGATAGATCTGATGAGATAAGGTGATATGGAAGAACATATACGGAAGGAAATGGCAGATGTTTTTCATTGTTATATGGAAATCGCCTGCCTCCTTTGGGCACATTCAATCACTCTTTATCTGGAAATTTAATGCTATAAATAAATAAATTCCAAGCGTTTTGCTCTTTATTTATAACTACGAAATGCTTGAATAGTTTCTATAATAGAAGGAGAGTTCTAAGTATCACTTCAGTAAGGATTGCTTCGTTTTATTTCTCTCTCCAGAATGAGTACAATTGTCGTACTTTGAAATAATTTGATGTGGATTTCTTTCATTTTGAGTAGAATTGGCGCGAAAAAACATTAAAAGAATTGGCCCAAAGAGACTCTTGTATTAATTATATATTTTTGTTTTTGTAAGAATATAGATAAAAGTGTGTCTCTATCTGGCATATATATTTTTAAATATGTTTTGGATGGTAAAGATATGATTGTTTTTTAATAAATCATGCATTTTAAAGGAGATAATTGATAATGGTTCCATAAACGATTGTGATGAAGAATCGTAGAGACATATTCAGATTTTCAGCAGAGAACTCAATTGAAATGTCGTTCTTATTACTTGAATTTGATATCGAAATTTATAATACATAGCCACTTATTACGCAATAGCTCTCTAGTGCGATATAAGTCTAAAATATATGCAATCATATGAGTGCAACTACTATATATCAAATAAAATTAATGAACTCTTTTACGTATCTTTTCCTTTACCTTTTATACTATAAATCACAAGTTCACAAACTTTTTTGTCTCGTAGACCCCTTGCCATGTTTTTCGGTTTGCGGTAGACCCCTGCTTAATTAATATTGAATTTTTGTAAATTTATCAAATTAAATTCTTTTTAACCGCTGGTACTACTGCTCCTACTTTAAAAGAATTAAATTTTTTTCTAACTGTAATGAAACATAGTGTTTAACATGTAAAAAGCACGTGTTAGTTAATTAAATTAAAATTAATTAATTAATAAAACTGTTAAATAAACTAACTGAACAACAAACAAATTATTTTAATGGGAGGGATAAATATCTAGCACTACAGTATCAAATTTTCAACATTTCGTATCAATCTTGTCTGATTTAATTTTAAATCTCTTTTAGTAGTGTCCAGTTTTTTTTATTTATTTATTTTCTTTCGGGATTTGCCATCACACTGAAATTCCTTGACTCTAGGAAAAGCAATGAAAAACTTCCTGACAATATTCCATAATTTGAGACAAATAACAGATTTGACTTTTTAAAGCCAAAACTGCTGGCATCCGTTTCTCAACTTTAAGATCTTAGTTAGTGCTTATTAGTTCCTATTGTAACTTGACATTTTTTTATGCCACCATATGAATTCATTGCTTACTGTGGTTTTGCCATAGTCAAAACATTCTCAAATCTGGTTTTAAAATCTGAATAAAAGGCATTTAGATGTTGAATGTAGGTTAAAACGTCTGTGAGAAATTTAGAAAATTTGGGACCTCCACTGTTATATTTCTTTAGTTTAAATCAGGGGGGAAAAGCTGAAAGTGTTCTTATTTTAATAAAATTTATGCTGTCACGTTGTAAATTCAAATTAACTTCATTTAATTCTTCATTAAGTTAAAGTTGCAATCTAGTATAGTGAGAGCCAGTATCACATAGACCCCCTACTTACACCTCATGGACCCCAATTTTTTTTTTGGCTGGCGTAGACCCCTTGGAGGTCCTCATAGACCCCTGGGGGTCTATATAGACCACTTTGGGAATCACTGCTAAAAATGAATATTTATAGCATGACAGGAATTGTATATAGTATGATTTTAATACTTTTTATGTGTAATAACCGAAACAGGCACCATATAAATCATATTTAATGATAAGAAGCAAAACAAATATAAATCAATACATTTTACCTGTGTTTAATAATATAATAGTAACTGCGATTATGTAATTGTTAATTAATTTTGCACTTTTTGAAACAAAGTAAGGGCTATTGGCGAAAGAACATTTTAACTGCGGTCAAGTGATAAGGGAAACCTGAACTGATACCCCACTTTCCTAACTTGCTCAACACGCCAACGCGAGGACTTAAAGATTTAACGTAGATCAGTCCATGGTGGGTTTTCAGTGACATCAAGACTCGAACTCTCACCTCAACAACGATCAAAATTGCGTTCACTACCACAACATGCCTAATCTATCATGATCACTAATATACTGATGGATCATTACAAATAGAAATAACTTGCCTCAATTATGCTTAACCAAAAAAGAAATTTTATTGAATGACACCAAAAAATGACAAAATAGTAGACGTGAGGTTATAAAAAAAACTATATTTTATGCCAAAAGTTCAATTATGGAATAATTATGAAAAGGGGCTTGATTAAAATTGATGCAAAAAGTTGCTAAATTAATACCATTAAATTACTCCCATTGCATCTAAACATTAATTTTCGTCCAGTAAATATTTATAACATTCGGAGGAAGTGGCAAGCTCCCAATCAAAATGCCTTTATCATGAAACCTGTATCATTACATCGTTTGCAATCAGTGAAAACCTTTTTTAGAAAACTTTACCACTTGCTTCATGGATTCACAAAAATAATAAAACGCTTTTTAGTTTGCTTTTTTTGTTTTAATGAATGAAGTCCCCCTCCCCTCCTGATAATGTAACGAAACATCCTGAACATTGAACTTTTTAATGATATTTATAATCTGACATCAGAATCCGAGCCAAAAAAGAGTTCAAGCGCAAAAAAAGTTTTAAAAAATATGGGATTATGAAAGGCGTCAAATACTATACTGATTATAATTTCTATTGAGAATTGTTGAAAAAAATAAAGAGTTTTTTTTGGGGGGGGGGCTAATCCCTGTTTCGGCGTTTTGCGGATTTAATGAAAACATGGGCTATAAATTCCGAATCCAGTCAGGGATGTTCAAATTATTATCTCGTAAGCATTTCAAAGTGTGGTCAAACATGGCCTCCTAACTGACTCCCCATTTCACAAGCCTCGTTTTATTGAAACAACTGCTCATAATTAAATGAAATATTTTAAATGTAGCCGTGGAGAATAATTGGGAGTTAAAAACATGTTACTCTCTTGTATCTGAAAGGATAATTTATTTTTAGTTCAGGAAAGTTGAGAGGAAATCTGTCACCTGTTTTGTACAATATATAATTACCAATGTTGTTTTTGTGTTTCCTTATTAATTTAGCAATTTCCCTAAGAGAAAAGTTCGGATTTTGAATTAGTTCTTTCTTTTTACTTCTGTCTCTTTCTCTCTCTAAACTTGAAAAGCATGGTATAGAGAATAACTAAGTGCTTAGAGAGAAGAAAATGACTGTCACATATTCAATGTGTACACTGCTCGTTATCTATTTGAAGATTATTTCTCATTAATGTGACGCTATGTATGAATTTGTTATTTTATTACTTTATTCATAAGCCTAGCAGAGTAATTTGAGAAAATCTATTCAATCTAGAAACTAATTCAGTTTCATAAAAGAGATCCTGTATTAATGACAACGTAAACTGTCTCCTACATTAAAATATCTGATTTTTAACATTGCCTGCATCGGAGTAATCCAACAAAATTCAAAAAGTACTAAGGATAATAAATTATTTTCTTTATATATACACCCTTAATGCATTAAGAAAAATTTTATGTGCAATATAGAACAAGTGTTATTTAAACACTTTTCTTTTCCACTCGTATTTTTATACAGAATTGTTTGTATAAAACTATTTTTGTTAGACTTTCTCAAATAATTATTTTTGCTTTTCGTCTGGAAACTTTTAACTCATTAAGGAGACTTTCAATTTAGAATGAAATCAATTAAGTCTAACACAAAGTTTAAAGTCTTTTTTTTTTAATAATCTTTAACTGAAGTTTTTTTTAACTCTAACTTTTTCAACAGGAGATGATTTATTCAACCATTTGAAATACATTAATAAAAACAAAAATAAATTTTATTGTTCCGTAGTAAAAGTAATGTTATTTAAATCTATTTTTTTCTTTGAAACACAGACCATTTACTCTACATTAGCATAAAAAGATTTAAATGTAGTTAAGACATTGTATATCATGGCCCTAAAATTTTATTGTTACCCATTGTATTATTATAATTCATTTAATATTTCAATCATGGTTCAAACATGCATTACATCTTCTATTGTAACATTGCATTGATTATTTTTTTTCTTTGTATAGGGTCCGGCATATTAACTCCCCTCCCCCTTGTTTCAAAAGGCAGTCACAAACAAGCAAAACAAGATTCAGAGAAAAGTATTTTATATGTGAACCACAAATATGATGCCATTTTAAATTAATTGGTTTTAAAAATTATGTGCGCTAAATGGTGTCCTCCAATGGTGACACATTGACGAAGTTTTTCCCAAAAACTCTTCAGAAAATTGACGCTATTTTGATTCCGTCTGATGAGGCCCACTTCTACTTGTCAGACACTGTGAATAAACAAACTTTTCGCTACTGGGCATCAGAAAACCTTCAGCTGCTTCGCCAACGACCACTTCATAGTCTATGTTTGACAGTTAGGTGCGCCGTTGTTGAGTTTGCTGTGTGAGGTCCTTATATTTCGAAGACGATAAACTAACAGTAACGGTTACTTCAAATCGCTACTGCCACATCCTCGAGACCTTCTTCCGAACAAAGTTAAATCAGTTTCTTCGGGACCATGAAGAAACAGAAATCTGGTTCCAACAAGACAGAACCACAGCTCACACTTCACAGCGTTCGCTGGTTATTCTGAGAAAGTTGTTTCCTGGAGGTTTTCTCTCTTTGCGAGAAGACATCGCTTGGCCCCCGAGGGAAGTCACCTGATTTATCACCTTGTGATTTTTTTTCTTTTGGGACTATTAAAAGCTCAAGTGTACAAACATTGTCCTACAACCCAGCAGGCTCTAAAGGATGCAATCACCCAGACAGTGGCTGCCATTCCACGGGAAGTGAACGAAGAACTATGGACAACTTTCGAGAAAGATTTCGTCAATGTTTCAACATTCGAGGATGCCGTTTAACGGGCATAATTTTTAAAACCAATTAATGTAAATTTACATCGTATTTGTAGTTCACAAATAAAAGACTTTCCCCTGTATCTTGTTTTCAGCCGCATGAAACAGGGGAGGTTAATATGCCGGACCCTAAATGAAAAGAATGAATTAAAGTTTGAAATTTATTTCATTGAAAAATAGTTATGCTTTGTACAAAATATTTCTCAGGGTCATAAATCCCGGTTTAGTTATTAAAATAAATACAAAACTTGTAAACTATTTTTATCCCCTAAAAGAAAGGGGAGGTCTTACGATAGCAGTGTTGGTAAAGTAATGAAACAACAACCGAAGAGTAGCAAATTCGGTTGCGGTTTTTTCAAATATCGACATGTAGTGGGTCCGATACATGTTAAATCTGTTGATCCTCATAGTCCTCAGAATAGATTGGTGTGGAATTTTATTTAAGATAATGGGGATTTGTCTAGGAATAAATCTCATCATTTGGCCATCATTTTGGTTATGAGGTCTGTCTGATTATTATTAACGTCGCACTGAGAAAAAACATGAGGGTTTCGGGACAGATCTTCATAATTTTAAGCCACGCTCAGATGACAAAGGCGACACCAAGAAGTAGCACCCTACTCTCTAAATTTCCACACCATGCTACTTTATGCTTTAACCATGGTTGCCTAGTAATCATAGTCACTATTTCATGGCTGCTATTGCTTCTGTCGAGTCGGGGGTTTGAGTCTTGATGCCACTAAAACCCCGCCTTGAAGGCTTTGTCGTAAAGTGGAAGTATGGAGAGTGGAGATCTGGATCAGGCGTCGTCCTTGTTACTTGACCGTGGTTATAAATTCCTTCCCCAATAACCCTCAAGTTGCCTCTGAGTTCGACATTTATAAACAATACACCAATTAGTTGAACCCTGACAGATTCAACGCGCATCGTACTCTCAACATAATAGATCTCAAGTGAATACTGACCACGAATTCGTGACCATGACCCCCTCGATGACGGTGGCTGCATGAGATATTCTACCAATACTCTCCATGTTGATTTTTGCGTGACATAAAATAAACAACTAAAAACCAAAGATTCTTTCACGATTGAATTGAATATATTTTATTATTTATTATTACTTAATTTTCTTACTGCTTTGCTAAACGGCAGCTCATTATGATAGTTATCCAATGTCTCAAAAGGTTAACAATCTTTATTTTCCATAGTTATCTTTTATATTTATTCATTCACTTAAATAAATTAACTCTTCAATGAAATTTCCAGGGGGATAAATGTGAAATGGCGTTCTATTTGGATTTTATTACAATAAGGAGTTATGCAATTCCATGGACGCGTGGTGTGCATAGCAGCATAAGAAGCTTGAAAGGCTTATAAGTAAAAACGCGCATTTTTTTATTGTTTTGTTCCAATAAAGCTTATTTCGATCATTTATGTAGTCTAAGTAGAAATACAACAAGCATCTTCATTTTCTAACGCTAGAAAAATATCCATCATATATCTATGTTGCCAACACACATTCTTTGTTCAATCAATAGGTATCATTGACAATCATTCATCAAGAGCTATCATTGATTATTTATCTTTTAATAAGTATTATGCAAATGTAACATTCTTTGTTGAAAAAATTCCAGCATATTTTTATCAACATTCATTATCAACAACATTATCATCAACATTCATTATATTCAGAGGATGAATTTTAAGAGTAAAAGTATTCGCACTGATTTGAGGAGGAAGAGTTCCAATTTAGATGTCGTCCTCATTGGTTGAAAGTAGATCAAAGCCCTCGTGTAGCTTCTAATTGTGACTTTAATAAATAATCAATCATTACCTTTAATTAATTTAAATAATAGTTGAAAAAAATAGTGTTAAAACATATCTGGTTACTTTTTATTGTTCAAGATCTGATCTATTTTTCGATGTTATAAGGTGCTTATAGCAAAGCAAACATTTTAATTCCATGACTAGTTCGTTCATACTAAATAAGTTTTCTTTCTCATAAAGTGATTAAAGCTTTCAAAAATCTGAGCGCATCCTTTTCTTTCTTCCAGATCATCACTCTGGTGTTGGTTATCCTCATTGTGAAGAGGATCATATTAATCATAACGCTGACAGGTAAGCACTACAATATTTCTTTAAATTGTGTACTGTAAATAATTTTAGTATGTATTAGATTAAACAAAATATCGGGAATATGATGAAACTGTACAGGTGCACTAAGAAACCATGTGAAAAAACGTGTAAACACATTAAGAAAATAACTTCTATTTTCTACAGTGCGAGCCACATTAAAATTGTAACAACATGAAGGATGGATAATGGTTCAATGCAAATGACTAGCATTAAGATGCAATGAAATTATTCTGAAGGAAGAGACGGCATCTCAAACTCTGTATAAAAGGAAATTTTTTTATTTTGTTTGCAATGGAGCTGCGGTTTGGTATTTTAATTCATTGCAGACCTGCTACATTCCTCGGAGTTGGTATCACTTTTTAGAGTAGATATCAAGTACCAAAATGTAATTTTGACGCCCAATTTTCTCTCCAGAGTGAGGCACCTGAGATCTGACGATTCGAAATAGCACTAGGAATATTTTTTTGCCCGGATCAGCCAAGCCAAACAAGCACTGAAGGGATCATATACATGGTGCATAATCATACGAGATGGAAATGCAGATTAGAGAATTTATTAATTAATGTACATCTAGTATTCTTTACTTAAATCTATTTATTTAATATCCAGCCACTTGGTGCACATATTTTGTAGAAGAAATTTATTTATACGTATATACTTTAAGATTTATCGTCAAAGAAGGTATTCTCTTAATGAATAAAAAAAATAAGCAATCTTTTACGGACTTTTCGATCGGTAAATACCGATTTTTTTATAAAATACATGGAAAACTATTTTCAATTTTTAAGATTACATTGTTTTAAATTCACGTGCAAGTAAATAAAATCACTTTAGAAGATTACGTTGTAAGTCTCCTCAATAGCAATTGCTATTAATTTTGCTATATATTGCTCAGTTTTCCTCCCCTATAATGCAGTTCAAAATATTTTTAAAAAAATTTATACAAGGTTTTACTGGAAGAAGAATATACAGCGCTTCAAATACATTTTCTAATGTATTGTTTTACATTCTTCCAATGGATAATCCTTTCATAAATTTCAATTTTATGTAAACAATGGGGATGCAGTTTTAAAGAAATGATACAGCCTAAGACATAAAAAAAATTTATACAAGGAAAACGTATCTGTATAGAGAAACTGTTTACTCTGAAAATGTATTTTGCATAAGCTTTTTTTTACTATGCAATTGATTTATATATATATATATACATACAGGGTGGCCATAAATAAACTGCAAGTGTTCAAAGAGTGCTGGAGAGAAAACTACCGGGAATATTCCAGTGAAATTTGGTATCTACACGTTTCAGAACATGCGCAAGCCATTTATGCAAAGAAAAAATATCGCCATTTTCATCCGATAGATGGCGCTGTGTCGTGTTCCAATGCTTATCGACGGCATATATGCAAATTTTAAGCCCATCGAACAGTATAAAAACAAGACCACACTGAATAATGATCAAACATGACCCACGTTCCCCAGACCTTAATCCTTGCGATTTTTATCTGTGGAGACATCTGAAAGATATGGTTTATAGAGATCGACATGCTTCTGTTACGGAATTGAAATCTAGCATAACGAGACACGTCAGGTGTGTTACAACAGAGATTTTAAAAAGGCGACGGTGGACCATGCTGTTTTGCGTTTTTAGCATGTAGCTGCATCTGATGGCTCGCCTATTGAGCAAATCATGTGATAATTTCATTGAATAAATAATGGTATATTTGTTTTCCAAAGCGTCTTTATGGATTGTTTAATTTGTGATCTTAATTTACGTTAATATTTGATTACATGATACTGTAAAAATTTAACTATTGGAGCGAATTGTATGGAATTTTGATAAGCTGTAATTGATGTTTTATCATGTTTATATGCCTCTCAGAATGTCATTATGCTCTTCTATTGGTTTTGGAAGTTATATATGCCACCGGCGAGCGTTCAAATACGGTACAGCGCCATCTCTCGGGGGAAAACGGCGATTTTTTTTCTTTGCATATTTGACTTGCACAAGTTCCAAAACGTGTAGATACCAAATTTCACTGGAACATTCCTAGTGGTTTTCCTTCCACCACCCCTTGAGCACTTGCAGTTTAATTATGGCCACCCTGTATATATTTGCAACAAAACATTTTTTTTTAAATATTTGAAATATAAGCTAGTCTTTTTTTAACTAGAAAAAAAACTTAAATTTCATAAAATGCACTGTATTTTCAAAATGATCAAATGTTACTCGTTAAATGCTTTGAAATTTAAGAAAAACATTTTATAATCTACTGCTTTCTTAACGTAATCTATATTTTAAAAGCTTAAAATAATAATTGAACCAACTCTGTCATTTGGTAAACTTTAGTGAACAAAGCATTATATTTTCTCACAATTAATTAATGTTATCTAATTTAATATCAGAATCGATAAGTAATAAATATTTGCGACTCCCCTCTCAGACATTTAATATATCTTCTTAGATATTACATTGAGTTTCAAACTATATTTTATTTATTACATTATTCGTTTATTTTTTTCTTTTAATACTCTGTACCGACAATCACTTCCATTACCCATTACACCGGGACTTAATTACTTTTGTTCCATATTGATTACCTATGATAAATCTTCTTGCTAATGATGTTTATTACACATCATCAATGCGATATGTTCTTTATCATAATTCAACGCATTGGTTTTCTGTAAATAGTCCTCATTAAGTGCGTGGCAAATTTAGTCTTCTGGTTTCGATTTTGTTAATAGATTTTCACTTCCTGCCTTATTTAGACGCAGTTACTAGAATGCTAACATTGATCCTAGAGACACAAGCAAAAGATTGTTTTGCTTCAGGTTCGCTTGAACGCTTGGTGTTATTACGAAATATGATTAACATATTATTATTTTTTTGAAAAAAGGCTATACACAAGTCGAAGCTATGATTGTGATAGCCCAGTTATTATAGTGTATGTAGATTTTTTTAAGTGCATCATAGTTTCAAAATTTGCTTTAAAACGAGAACCAAGTGATATTGAGTAACGAGCACTATAGAACGATCAATACAATTAAGAATCTAAATTTTAACATAGTTGTGCATTGAAACTAAAGAAAATGGTGTATCAAAGTGATATCAGCCTTAGTTATTTGTGTATTACAAGTGGTTTGGAGCTAACTACTCAGTCTGTAGTTTAAGCAAAACAAATTTACCTAACAGAACACAAGATAACGATTATATTATATTATATTTATAAATTATAAGACTTTTTACGGCTTTCCATTAGCCGTTAATCCAACGTTAAATTAGCTATTATTCAGGCCTTATTAATCCAAAATCCATTCAGCTGCAGGATCATTGTAGCTCTAGTGATCCACACACATATTTCGGTTTTTATCGTTTCCGTCACCCTCTCAGGTATTCTCAAACAACTCTCTTTTCTGGTCCAGCACTCTCTTCTGGTGATAACATTGTAAATCTTAAGCTCTGGGCTTTAATATTACGAAGTTCATCATAAATAATGCTCTCTGGCTAAAAGGCGATGTTAATTTTAACTATAAAATCACATGTCAAAATTTTCGTCATTTACAAGTTACAGACGCTCGGAAAAAATTTCTCTTAACGTCACATAATAAAACATACAATAACATTACATAATAACTGTGTTAGCACAGTACATAACATAGTTGTACTATATAATAAGGTGACGAAATCATAATTTAATAGGTAATGAAAATATTCATAACACATTTATTTACTTAGAAATATAGGTTTTAAATATATATATATACACTGGTGTGCAAAAATTAAGGACGAAGTCGAAAAATTAGCATATCAGCTGAACGAAGAGGCAGAGTGGACAGAAAGACCAATCAGGAGATTAAGCGAGGTGATGTACGGTAGTACATGCGCAGATATGCAGGTAGACGTAATGGGGGAGTGTCTGAGTAGTAAAGCATGTTGTCGGTGTAAGATTAGTATTTCTGGCAAAGAGATTGCACACCGTATAGCAGTTAAAATCACACCGAGTTGCTGCTTCAGCGAGAAATGGCGAATAATTAATCTGTTAGACGACATCTGGATGCTTTTACCCGAGGTCGAATCATTGGGAAGTTGGAGGAAGGTCGCAGTGTGACAAGTGTGGCTGCAGAGTTCGGAATTGCTCACAGCATCGTTTCACGACTTTGGAGACAATTTCAAACTACAGGAACAGCTATCCGGGGGTTCAGTAGTGGTCGTCCACGAGGAACCACACCCGCAGATGACCGGTATATTGCCTTACAGGCCAGAAGAAACAGGCGGCAGACAGCGGGAGAAATCGCTAGACACACGACACAGGCGACTGGACGACCGATATCGCGTTTTACAGTGGCCAGAAGACTGCACGGTGGTGGTCTGTTTGCACGACGAACTGTACGGTGTGTACCTCTAACGCCTGCCCATCGGAGAAGGCATTCTCTGTGGTGCCGGGAACACCGGAATTGTAGAGACAATGAATGGGGACGAGTACTCTTTACAGATGAGAGCAGATTCAGTCTGAGTAGCGATTCTCATTGCATACTCATCTGGAGAGAGTGGGGAAGCCGCAATCATCCCTCGAACATCATTGAAAGGGACAGGTATGGAGGTGGCGGTGTTCTCGTTTGGGGAGGCATCATGCTTGGTAGTCGTTCAGACCTTCACATCTTCGACGCAGGTTCAGTCAACGGGACCCGTTATTGTAACGAGATTCTTCTTCCATATGTGCGTCTTTTTAGAGGCGCTATGGGTCCGCAGTTCCTTTTCATGGACGACAATGCACCATGTCATCGCACAGTAGCTGCCGAACAGCTCTTAGAGAGTGAGGATATTGAACGTATGGATTGGCTAGCACGATCTCCGGATCTCAATCCCATCGATCATGTATGGGATTTTCTAGGCAGACGCTTGGCAGCTCATACCTTACCACCAGTAACGATTCCAGAGCTTCGATTGGAGCTGCAAGACGAATGGGCAGCAATGCCTCAACAACTCATTGACACCCTCATTCTCAGCATGGGCAGACGCTGTGAAACCTGCCTAGCAGTCAGGGGAGATCATATCCCCTACTAAAGACCGGATATTTCTTGCTGGACAGCCATCACAGGGATGTTTCAGCCTTCAGTCTTATTGCGCTCCATGCTACTTTTTCAATAAAGCTTCTTTTTATCCCTCTGATTTCTCTTTTAGTAAGTGTTGCTTACATTACTCATGTCCTTACATATTGGGGATCTTACGGTATTAAATATGTTGATTTGGAATGCTTTTGTACAAAGTTATATTGAAAAAACCGTCTCGTCCTTAATTTTTGCACACCAGTGTATATATATATATATATATATAGCAGTAAATAATTCAAAAGAAGACTAATAAATCCCAAGCATCCTAAGATCAGACCGGAAGTACCAAGAACATGGAACCATGACAAACCAAAAAAAATGTAGCTAGAGAGGAAAACTATTATGATTTCTCGAGCTGTCACTGGTTTAGGACAGTGAAACAGGATTAAACAATGTTGTGAGATCTCAAACTTCTCCTGCGGCAGAAATTGTTTCTACATAATAGCTCCCAGTATAAACTAAGGCAAAAGCCTAAACCCCACGTGGGTGAATATAACATCAATAGAATAGAAATTGCAATATTAAATTACCATAGGAATCCGGAAGAAATAGACAAATATAAATATGTATAAACAAAAATATTTGCAAGAGAGGTTAATAATGAATATAACCATAATTAACAATAATGTAAATGAGCAAAGAAACTCTAATCTTACCCGATGTATACAGATTCCACAAATGTACTGACTCAATGCATTAAAAACACAGCAATACTAAGAATAAAGGCGCCATCTATATATATTTTTAGTAACTAAACTTAATATAAGCATATATTAAGAATATTATATACTATAGACTAAATATATTAAGAAATATAACAATAAAATTATATACTATAAAATAAATAGAAATGAATACTTAAAATAAAATAATTAAATAGCTATAACTTTGATGACATATATTTATAAATAAAATTAGCTGGATAGTTATAGTCTAGGCAACTTTGAAAGAATTTCTTATAGTTATTAATTCTCAATACTTCTTCAGATACTAAATCATTATTTCTTTTTATATAATTTAGAATGATATTTCTAAAAATTGAAATGTGAAGGGTACTATTCCAATATGGCATTTTTATAACATTAAAATCAAAAGAGTCTCTTTTATCAAAAATATTACTTTTTAGCATATTATTTTCAACTTTTAATTCTAGATCAAGGAAATTTGCTGACTCTATATTGCAATTGGTTTTTAATAGTTTCAGGTAGGTTGGATAATAATCAAATATAGGAGTAAAGTCAACTTTATTACTGAAAATAATTAGATCATCGATGTATCTAAAAAATTAACAAGTGTCTGTATCAATTTTTTCATTCTCGTAATAGTGTAAATAGATATTAGCCAGACTATTACTAGCTGGGCCACCCTGTGGCAGACCTTTAATTTGTTGATAATATGAGTCATTATGAAATATGTAATTTTCTTTCAAAACAAATTGTATAATAATATTATATTTATCATAGTTTATCAATTTATTTAATGAATATTTAATATAAACATCTCTAAGTACTTTAATCATATCCTCTATATCAATAGAGTTGAATAAGTCTTCAAAATGAAAGCTATGCAAAGATTTAACACTCTTACCTTGCATATTCTCAACGATATCTTTACTATTCTTTACAATAATGGAGTGGAGTTTCAATGTGACTAGAGTGTGTTGTATAACTTTTTGCAACACCTTGCCTGGTTGTGTAATATAGGTATTAAAACCATTAGTAATAGTTCTGAATTTAATTGGACACTTATGAAATTTTGGTGTTAGAAAAATATAAGGAAAATTGATATTCTTTGTATATAAATCTAGTTTTTTATAAAAAGCTGAAATACGGTTACTGATTTCTCTATTGATATATATATATATATATATATATATATATGTATACAATATTAAAATATTATCCGAAGTCCAGAATATGAGACCTATCATTATTATCTCAATCGGTGGTTGTGATAAAAAAACGTTTTAATGCTTTAATTAAACAAAACAAAAATTTCTAAAATATGTTAACATTTTCACCATATTGCATATTTGACAATGATTATTTATTTGTTTGCATGGAAAACCTCTTTCAATTCCACAATCTGTTTTACTTGTTGCAGGTATCACGTGACGTATCCGACGTCAACAATCCCGAACCGCAGCAGCAGTAGCAGCATGCTGCGTCGTCCGCTGTCCACCAATCAGTTCGCCCACTCCCATTTCCAGCTGCGGAAGTCCAACTCGAGGCAGTGCAGCTGGAAGTGCACAGCCTTGGCCTTTATATTCGTCACTGTAGCACTTACAGCCGCGCTTGCCTTCTTCCTAAGTAAGTATCTCACTTTTCACGAAGATCCGATGTAGATCGGTCATCATGAGAACTCTAGCTTCTCTATAGACGTGTCTATTTTAAACAAGAAGCATTGTCTTAGAATGCATCCCATAATTAAATTTTTTCTTCAATGCATGAATAGAGTAGAGTAACTTCCTTAAATTATTTTTATGTATTGGATTTAAGAGAAAATTATATGTATTATTCTTAAAACTGTAGTAACAGAGGGGGAGAATAAAACTTACTATCAAAGCCAATAAGTTATTTGAGGTAATAGAATCATTGGATGCCTCGAGGCAAGCGAGGAGCCAGAGCTCGTCTTGTAGTGATCAATCTAGCTCTCCAGCGACAAAAGGCAGTCCATGAGAGAAATATGCATGTCCATCCCCTTTTTATGACTTCAAAAGAAAATTGAAGGTGGTTGGTTTCTCATAGTTAAAGTCAGTGCTCCCCCAATAAAACTGAAATACTTTGGATACTGTAGCAGAGTAGAATGCACAGGAATATCATATACTTACTTATTTCTATACAATACAAAAATCGAATTAAAAAATTTTTTACTTAAGGAAGAGCGACCATAAGAATAATAGTAATTCGAAGTTTCCTTCCTATTACGAAGTTCGAAGTTATAAAATCTGCAATCGAAAAAAGAAATAAAAGATGTATTCAGTTACTGAATTGACTGAATATAAAAGAGGGAACCTAATAGGCTCCTATTATAATTTAAAATTTATAACGGCATAATTTATAATTGCTGAAAAAAATTTATAAATTCATTCAATTCTTTTGCATTTTGGAGGAATGGTATCGAGGGTGAAAAGTGCTTCTTCGCTATCAGGGATAGATTCCACACATCCAAAATTTGCGATATATCTATCCATAAAAGGCAAAGTGAAGTGCTACAAACTGGTGTCGTTTCCCAAGTAGCCGGCCAATATTAAATTTATAATATATTTAAAAACACACTATCTCGCCTTCCAGTTCTATTAAAAATTTGTAGGCTCATAGAAATAACACTAGCATGAGTACCGACTTGTTAAATCACCTGTTTAATCTTATAAATTATTTGAGGTAAGACGCTATGCTTTTTATAAAGAATTTAAAGAGTTCTTGCTCTCCACTCAATATCAATAGATATTGAAGAAACATATCACATTTTCGAAGAGTGTTATAGGCTTCCCTTCTTTCTCCTCTTAACAATAGTATTCCCATCTAATAAATGAAAACTTTCAGAAAATTAGTTCCGAAATTAACGAAGTTACGAACTTTGTTCATGAATAAACATTTGATTTATTTGTGGTTAAATACACAATAATTCAACAAAGTCCCGAATCCTTTAACATAAATCATCGCCTATAAGATAATAAAATAATTGACATGACTCAACCTCGAACACATGAAGGCACTGCAAATTAAACTTACGAATTAACAGTTATTGAAATTAATATATTAAGGATTATTCTTATCTTCCGGGCAACTATTCTTATCTTCCGAGCCCTAAATCTTACAAGATAAGATAAAAATATTTAATTAATTCTTAAAATAATTTTATCATTTTGAACAATTTAAATGCTGCTTATGTTTATACAATAACGCTACACAATGAACCATTTTACCCCAAAACTTGGTAACACTCACAGCAATTTACAAGTAGAAAAAGGTTTCACGGAAACTGCATATTGCACATAAATTTAAGTAGACTACAACTATCTATCCAGTGATTTTTAAGTTCATCTATTTTAATAAAGAAATTCACGCCTTAAGTTATCTGAACAAGGATCATCCCCGGGCTATGGGTAGCCTAGTGGTTAAAGCTAGGCTACCCATAGGCTGCTCCACACTTTTAATCGCGAGACAGGTTAAAGACGTACAATACTAATCTCTTTTACAGGAGAAAAAAACATAGAGGCTTTATTGCCTGCAGACAAAATTGGAGAAAATACTCCTCTGAATGAAAGCTTTTTCCACGTACCCCTCCCCCCATCAGGAGAACCACAAGCAGTGTAGCAAGAATTGTCTTAGAGAACTGGAGTTAAGAAATAAACCTCTGTAACGGTGAAATGAACTTTCGACGAAAAATCTGTTTTCCTCCTTTGACTGTCAGTCCAGTTAAGAGTGAAAGCGGTTAACATCATTGTAAAATCGATGCATAGAAATGTAATAATTAGTCATTGGTGTAAACTGTGACTCATTAGTATTATATATATATATAATTAAAAATTGCAATGAATGAAATATTTGTTGAAACATTCCTTATACATTGTTACAATAAGTGGGTCGCAGGTAAAATTACTGCAGACCATGTATGGAAGAATTGTAATTTTTGAAGTCTGTTAATACACACAGAATTTTTTTTAACCATGTTTAACATTTCCTGCAGAAACACATTTTCACACAAAGGTTGCAAAATTGAATATGAATACGTTTTAGATAATAAGAAAAGAGCACTTGGATTAGGAAAGGTAATAATTCCAAAAATTGCTATTCTTGTTCATATAGCACTTAATTAAGCACTTGCTACTGTAAAATACATATTATATTTCTATCATATAACGTACTAAAACAATTCATGATAGAGATGAATTACAAAAGTTTAATTTATAAGCTTCATTAATTCCGCTGGAGCAAATTTTGAACAGTTCATGTTCCAATCGAATTGTATTTTTTATTAACCCTATTTTTATTTATATGTTCATTAACGTATGTACTTTTAATTTCTATTCAGTTCTTAATAACGTGTATTTTATGGAAAATAATTATTTTTAGTCCTATCGTTTACCACTACCATCGACAATATATTTAGCTTTTGCGCAGTGGCAACGCATTGTTTGTTTTAAAAGTTGTTTCTGTAGAAAGAATCTGTGGCATGCGAGAGTTACGGTTTGTCTCTCTAGAAGAGGTTCGTCGCATAAAGCTGCTGGTACTTGTTTAAGCGCTTTCTTCTTAGAATACAGTCATGTTTTAAAATCATGAGTTTTATAATCTTCTGTAAACTGGCTTGCATTCAAACGTAACTTTATTTATTCAGTTTTAAAATAATTTTCTTCTCAAATATTTTGCTTGATATTGACTGTATCGGCAAAATGTTGTAGAAAAGGATAGTTATTTATATTTTTCTTTCAAAAGTTCTAAATTTTGATATATATTCATTGGACTTTATCCACGCAGTTTCTAACTCTAAAACATCAAACACAAAATCCTAATGACACTCCAAATTCGAAATGACTTGAAAGAAAGCAGCATTCAATATTTGTGACTGGCTCTAATCAGTTCACTTAAGTGTTAAAAAATACCATTTTGCGCTATAATTTATCTTAATAATTACCGATACATTAAATACTATTTATTATAGTTTTTTCGTAAAATTTGCATAACATTCAGTATACAGTTTGTATTGCTACCTTTCAACAGCAACTTCTCAACCCTCTCCCTTGATAAATGGTTTTACTATGGATTGTAATATATCGTCTGTAATAAAATCAAATTTATTTAAATTTATTCAAATCAACATAAAATGCATGGATAAACGTAAAATGAAGAGCAGAATAGTTTAAATAAATCCTCTGATTCGAATGTTATTGTACGTATGTATGTAAACGAATCTTAACTTCTCAAAAAGATATATAATTATAAAGACTATAATATATATTAACTGTGTGCGTGCGCGCTCGTGCGCGTATGTGTGTGTGTGTTACACATAAAAATTCTTTAGCAAAACATTGTTACATATGTATACATACAAGTAAATCATAAAGTTCACGTTTTTTGATTTTAAAAATTAAGAGCATAAATATCACAAAACCTGTTGACAATAGATAAGAAAGATTGTAAATAATGTATTTATGAAGAGTACTAAAAATAAATAAAAACTAATCTAGCATTTTAACTTCTGCATTATTTTAAAAAATTTTCTTATAGATTCAAAATGCATTAAAAATTGTTGATTGAAATAGATATTGAAACAATCAAAGAACTTGTAATGGATATCCTTTACTAAAATCATCGAAACATATCATAACAAAAGAGATCATCTTAAGTTTAAATACGAATGAAATACGATATTTTATATTTCTTTAAATTAAGAAACCATAAAAAATTTCTAATATCCCTACAGGCTTGTTGAACATTTCCCTGTACACCATGCTTTATAATTTAGTCTGCAGGGATTTCTCACTTAAAATTTCTTTTATTCCAGTTTTATTGTCGCCTTCGTGGCAACAGGATGCCAATCATGCCTGCCCGTTAGTAGAGGATGTTGATCTTGTTGTAGAATCTACAAAAGTGAAAGGTAAGGCTAACCATGACTAGATTTTTTTTTTATTGTTTGAAGAAAAGTCAGCGAAATAACGTACGGTGAAGCTATATTTTCAGAAAAATTATTTATATTTCTTTTATTTATTGCGAATCTTTTCAAAAACATACTTACAGAATAATTTATTGAAAAAAATCATTTTTATTAATTAAAAAATACATTCTTATATCTAGCGCAAAAACATAAAAGATATAAATTGGTCGTGTACACTTAACAAATTTTTTTTAAAAAATGCAACTTAGAAATTTCAGAACTTCAGAATTTTTAAATGTTTTTTTGGATAGAAGTAAAATAGATTAGAATAGATAGATGAAAGATAAAAAGTTCTTCAAAAGATATTGAAATCTTTGCCGACGTAAAGTTTCTCTTCCTTAAAGAAACGATTTTTCCAATCACCAGAAGCTCAATTATTTTTACTTTATAACTTCGAAATGTTTTTTTGATGAAATAGTCTGTGATGGAAAAATTACTGAGGCATGTGGAGTATAATGAAGTATTTTTTCGGAAAAGTAAATTCGGTTGCAAGAAAAATAAACAAAAAGTGCAAACCTTGTTTTTTTAAAAAAAATTATTGATTTCATGAAAACCTTGCATGCACTATTACTTAAAAATATTTTTTTTTACTTTTTATTTTTTTATTGTATTGCTTGTATAGTTAATTCTATCTGTTATCTAATAAAACTGCATCTTCATATTTTTTTTCTGATTGTTCCTAACCCCTTAAATAGTTATTTTGGTTAAATTGCTAAATATACAGAAATACTTTGAAATTAACAATGTACTCCAGTGTTTGTCAAAATTTCAATATTTGCGACCCAATAATCAATCGTAATTTTCATCATCCCCCCTACAATAACAATGCATTAAATTCAATAATACTTTCATTGATAACAAAACTACAATGCGACTTGAACCTCTTATGTGCCACCGGCGTATATAGACGTTTCGCTCAGTCAAAGCGTTAATTGACCCGGACATATAAATTCGTCTTTCCGAAGTACGATCTTTTCAGTGCAATGATATGCATAAAATTATTCCGAAGGCCTTAAAATGGAACAAAATGAACTTTAAAGTATTTGCTAAGCATTTACTTAGTTCAAAGGATTTACTTTTATTTATTCCTTTTCTCCCCCCCCCCATACATCTCATACGCGCGCCTACGTGGAAAACAGTGGCATTTGAGAGCAAATCGCGAACTTTTAATCGACAGTTAAAGCATTAATTATAAACCTTACAAATTTGCAAGATAAGTTTTAATTTTTGTATATGATTTTATATATGAGAAACCCATGAGGTAATTGTTAATTATTAAACTTTTTCTCAACTTAGTATTGTGTGTTAAATTATAAAATACATTGTTCAGTACTGATACATTTATAAGTGTATTATATCAGTGTAAATGAGTATTTTACTTTTTGTATTTTGTTTACTTTCAGTAAATGAATATTTTTAAAAATAATCTTTTTTTTTTCGAGTTTTTAATAAGCTAGGGTAATACCTCGTAGTAATATCGCGCCTCCCTAGGTGGTGCGCCGCACAGTTTGAAAAAGGCTGATGTACTTGTTTTGAAAAATAAATTAATTGCAATTAAATGCTAGTATAGTTATTTTAAAAGTGTATTAATTTACTGTATGCTATTTTAAGATGGTCTCTTCACGAAAATCTGAGAGATAAAATTAACTTTTAAGTTTTTACTGGAAATTAAATTAAAACATTGTTTAAATTTTGGTTCCTACTAAATTAGAAGTGTTTTGCAATCCAAACTGAAGTGTTAGTGTGCACAAGATAAATGTAACCGTTTTAATTTTAAATTACTATTTCTCTAAAGTGTATTTTATAAACTCTACTTTTCTTACATTTGTTTGAATTTTATACACATATTAATTCTATCATGAGAAATGAGAGAGAAATTTTGACAAAAAAAGCTTGCAACTTAAAATGGACACGAACTTTGATCGTTTTAAATCTTTTTCCTTTTCTTTTCTTTTAAAAAAAAGGGTGGATGTAAGACTAGTCATTTTTTAAAGAACTTTTCTGTAACTTAGTAATTTTTAACACTACAGAGACAGGGTTCTTTTCCCCTACACACACTTAATCATTTCACGTATTATTAATTTCAATAAAACATTGAATCTTTTGATTCCAAGTTATTTATAGAATAAATAGGAAAAGTTCGTGCAATGCAACAACTTGTAAATGACTTGTCAAAAGTACGGACTAGCATGTATGATTCATATAGCTTTCCGCGTAAAGTTATATAATTTAAGAAATACTTCTTCCTTTTTACCCCAGGATCATGGCCACGTTCCTGACGTAACTCTGATCATAAAAATAAATCAACTGTTTTCCTTTAAATTCGTTGTTCGGTGGTTTGCGGAAAATTTATTTTCGATTACCAATGGATTTAATATGCTGAAAACTCGAATGTTTGGTTAAAAGATTTAAAATGCAGTAACAGTTATTGACATGGAGTAGTTTCCATCGGATCCTTCAGATTTATCTCAGGCGCACAAAATCCTTTTCATACTTGAAAGACGTTAAATTATTGAAGCTATTTACGATATATTAAAAGTATTTTTCTGAAGCGAACTCACTTTGAAAAATGTTCATTACTTTCTCTTTTTTGTTAAGCTAAAACCTATTACAAATATTAAAAAAAATAGTCTAGCCTAAAATGTATGCTAACTAAAAACGGATACAAGATTCATTGGTCAAGCTTCCCAGAATTTTTAAGTAGGACATGAACTAACTTTCTTCTGACTGAAAAGTTAGTTATTTTGTTTATTGCTACCACAGAAATGGATTTGGAATCTTTTGTTTTTGTTCTTGGTGTAGTAAATGTTCCGTAAATATTTTTTCAAACAGAGAATGTTTCGAGGAAAAATTGCTTGCTATTTATTTTCAAATATCATCGTGCATTATGAGCAAGCTGAATAAGTAGTGGATTTAAATATAATTTAGCTACTAGTTATTACTCTGTATTGATTAAAACTTAGCGCACCTCAGAGCGAGAATTCTGTAGCATTTTAACAACCAATTTATTACTTCTCTAACAAATATTTCTGAAAAGATTCTGAAAATAACCCAGTACCAACTCAGTATTCTTTAAAAACACTTCCAGCATTCTATCTCATTTCTTTCCTGTTAGTAACACTTATAACAATTTCAGAATAGTTGGATGAAAAATTTAGGTGCTTACGTATTATACCGTTGAAAGATTCCATGAATTCGAAAAAGTCGCCAAATCAGAAGACTTCGCCCAATGGTGTCATTGTTCCAGTTCAGAGGCCAGAAAACAAATATCCGTGCATACTTCTTTCGTATCCATTCATTGTAGTCCATTAACAAATTAATTGACGAAGATTTAGGAGAATTAAACACCTTATTTAAAAAAAACACGCATGTTTGAAATAAAGAAAAGATCTAATAACAACTGCAATATTTAAGTGACCAAGTCCAATAATGCCAATCAAAATCGGGGTAGATGATCATCTTTTATGTAAACGTTATGATTCTTACATCGATTTTGTTAAATCTCATAGTCTTGCGGTTACTTTCGTATTAGACCGTACTTTTGAAAATAATCTAATATTTTCGCTTCCGTGGAAAATAGGCCCTATTTCTTAAGCATTTGTTACGATAAAATAAGAGAATAATACAAATTAATTAGCAAATTATGAGCAATCAGTGGCTTACACAGTGGTGAAGTTTGAGGTTTCAAACCTCTTCCATAGACCTACATAATAATAATTTTTAGCATGAACATTATATTTTAGTTCTTTAGTTCCAGTTTTTTTTCAAATGTGTTGTTGTTTCTTATATGTCACCCAATTGACAGTAACATCAGATTGAGACCCAGGAAATTCATTGTGAAAAGGGTTAGTTGTAATCCGGACGCTTAGCCGTAGCTTTGATCACCATACAGTACGATTTGGCTCAGGTCTACCCCAGTTTTGAAGGAAAACACCCTGAGGGGTACGTCAGGGGCCTCCCATCTCTTTTTCCCTTCCACCAACCTCACGAAAGGACTTGTGGCTCAAAGAATATTAGTAGTTCGTGTACGTTACTGAATGTTGTTATTTTCAAGCATGTATCACGGCTGAAGCCCAGTGGCTGAATGGTAGCGTTTCGCGCTTTCACACCACAGAGCCGGGACTCAAATCCTGGGCTGGGCAAGGTCGACTCAGAATTTCATCCCTTCAGGGGGTCGATAAATGAGTACCGAGCTTGCTTGGGAACTAAACACTATAGGTTTCACGTCAGGCTGTCCACCTAAACCGGGACATTTTCTCATACTCCCCGGTGCTCTAGTTCACGTATACTGAGATGGGCACATTAAGCCTTCAACCTCATGGGCTGTTGTACCACTGAGTTTAGTTTATAAGCTAGGTTATTGTGCATGCCCATGAGAGAAAACGGCACAACCTATAAAAATATTGCGTTTGAACATATGTGGGAACGCGGTTTTCCCTTAGGGCTGCAGATCGCAGCTTTTGGTGACATTTTTCTTCCTGGAAAAATTGTTAGACGGCATAATACATATGTATCTAAGCTTATTTTTAGAAGCTATATATAATTCATTTTATGACAATTACTATATCATAGTGCTAAGCTAATTAGAGAAATAATTTTTGTTGTCTTTTATCCAGCACCAGCTGTGACGGAATCTCCTTCTTCATTTAAGCCCAGCAGTGCGTCCCTGAGCCCCTCCATCCTGTCCTTTACAGAGCTGGTCCTGGGACGTAGGACCGAGTTCCAAGTAGCGCCCTACAGCCACTGGATCGTCCAGATGCGACAAAAAGGACCCTCTCTGGTGCGCTTCAATTACACTCTCCCACTAGGGGCTAGACTGGGGGTATTCGGAAGAAGGAATCAGCTGCCCACCCACACCAGGTACAGCTTCCTAGAAATTCTGACCACGGATGGAGCGAAAGTATTACGTACAGAAAAGGTGAATGTCTTTCTATATTTTTCTGTGTTTGCAATTCATGTCTTTATTTCTCTATTTGTCTTCCTTAACATATATTTTTCTTCGTAACTTTCCTCATATTTCGTGTTATACATTTCTTTCTCACTCTATCTTTCTCCGAGCATAAATGTATGTGTTTTCTTTGAGTTTTATATTTTGCTATAATTTTATCTTGATTCAATTCTACATTTTTTCTGATATCATAAACAAAGGCATACTTTCCTTTGATAATTTTTTTCATTTCAAACGTTAAAAAATTTGTTATTTTTATTTTATTTTTATTTATTTATTTATTTATTGCTTTATTATAATTTCTGAGATGTAAGTCTTAAAGCTCCAAATATTCAAAGTCACTTTTTTGCACCGAGTGACAAATTATCCCATTAAATTGATTACCAGGTCAGGTTTTCGAAAAATACAATAAATGTTTTTCAGTTATTACAGTTATTTGATATTAGAGTTCTGAAAAAAAAACCATTTTAGTACCTTAAGAATTTAAAGCTTATCATTTATAACTAATGTATTTAAAACAATAAATATAGTATTTCAAAACATCCCGGTGGGGTTCAGCTTTTATCAGTTATCAGCTAATCAGAAAATTAGATTTCGTTCAATATACAATACTAAATTCGGAAATTATATGTATGTAGATACAACTAAAATAAAAATGCAAAAAATAAAAAACTTTTATCAATTAAACAAAAAAAAATATTTATTTGTAACAATTACGAAGCAATTATTTTATTCATAATACTTGTATATAAATTGTATATATATTACTTCATTATGTAATAATTACAACTAAGTTAACATGAAAATTAATAAATGGAAAACAATCTTCATCATTACTAACAAAAACGTTGAAAAATAAGTAGAAATATTACTACCCAAATACATTTAGTTTGTTCAGATAAATTGCATAAAAATTTTTGCAAAATAGTTTTTTTTATTTTAAAGATAGATTTTCAATAAAAAATTATATTTCAAAATTCTTTTAATAAAAACAGCTTCTTTCTTTGGCCAACTTTCTAAGGTCAAAATATTCTTAAATATATAACATACGTTTTTTTCATCCTTTAATTAAAATGAGACGGTAAAATAGTTTAATATCTTTGAAATCAAATTTTTCCTCTTTCCACAAAATTTTTTGGTGCTCGCATATCGAGAGAAATAAACTAATTAATATACTTCAAAAGAAGTTTGTAATAACATATCTGTTCAAGCAGAAAACATATATTCCATTTCTTTCTACTAAACTAACAACAACATGATTCATTTCAATCTTTTAATATAACTTACTTAAAAAACATTTTAATGACTGCAAATATACATTTCATTTCTTTCCTTCAAAAAAAATGTCTTTTTTTTTATTTACATTAAAAAAATAATTTTCCCTTTTAATTTTTTATGAGTGCCGAAAATAAATTAACGAAGTAACAAGCGGAAATTCTTTTACAGTAACGCAAAATATTCAACAAATAACACATTTCGTAATGCACATAAACTCAAATAATAAACATAAAGTTTTTATATCTTTCAAATGCAAGAAAAGCATCAAGTGTAATTTCGAAATTGAATATCGAAGTAACGATCATCATATTAACAAGTTTAATGGAAAATGCAGTAAGACGAATAAAGAATTTAGAGTGTATTACAAATATTTACTGAAAATTGTTTGCGAATAATGGAGATTTCGTTACTTCTCAAGTTATGAAAACGAGTTAATAATGATGAAGTAAAAAGTGCATTATGGGATATTGTATGCCCTCTCATTCCCCGTCTGCTATAAACTTTTATGACGAGAAAAAAATTTAGAAATGAAATGAGATTTTTATATGTTTATGCTAAAAGATATTATTTCAGAGATATGCTAGGCGAGATGGCAAATATTTGATTAAAGCTAGCGCACTTTCGATAGCATATTTATCTGAGATACATTTAGAAACTTATTAAACATTTTTGAGAGTATTTTTTTCCTTCAATAAAAGCGAGTTAACTTGATTATTGGATGATAATGTTAAAAAAGGGAGAAAATTAGTTATTAAAATACTGAACTTTCAAAGAATCTTTAATTGATTCACCATTCTATCAGAATATTTTTCATAATGTAATTTTAATCTTTGTATATAAAATTTTAATGTGATGGAATAAGGTTTTTTGTGCTTTGCTATTAGATTTAAAATGTTTTTTTTTATATATATATTTTTATTTTAACTCTAAAGAAGTTCTGGCAATTGATGAATGTTTGCACGCTATGCTAAAATGTTATTTAATTTTAAAAATCAATTTCATTAGATTTTTTTATTAATATCGTTAATGGAGAAAGTATCATGTGTAATTTTTAAATTTTCAGTTAAAAATACATTGTTAAAAATGCGAAATTCAAAATAAAAAGTTAAGCATAAAACTCTTTTTTTTTCTGTGATTAGATAAAATATACGCAATATATTTTATTTTTTAATTAATAATTCTTATTCTAATTTCTATTATTGTATTGCAACAAAGGTCTCTCTAAAATGTATGATACATGGTTAAAATGGTTACTCACCAAATTACAAAGTAATTGAAAATAGTTCTTTTCATGCCCCTTTATTTCTGGTAAACAAATTTTCCCACAATAAAAATGCTTCAAATTTGCATTGTGTCTGCGGTAGCCTAGCGGACACAGTCAAACTCGTGTCCCGAGATTTGTCGAGTTTGGGTTCGAGTCCTAAGTTCACTGAATATTCACCATGTAGAACGGCTGATTCATATTAAATCTGTTGTGGTTCAAAATCCTGTTATGATGTACTGTGGAAGATTGGGGAAACAGCTCAAGGGTCACACTCGACTCTTGATTGTTGCTTTATAACGCGACCTAATGACAAACTAATTTCTCACAGGTGTAGGTAGCTAGCTTTTCGAAAATAATTTTATATAACGCTACGAATTCAATGTTAAGTGCGACTTTTTTATGAATTGTAAGGTACAACGAATACCAGCAATTAATGTCTTTCGTATCACTGACATATAATTCGAGACTAGTTGTGACAAGTTCCATCACAGCGTGTTTTTAATTTTCATCGGAATTTCAACTTTTACGAACTTCTGTAAAATATCTGAGCATAATAACACAAATTGATGTTTATTTCCATATGCCAATTGTAAACGCCGAAAGCGTTTCTAGATAATTTCTCACTTTAAATTCATAAGAAGTAATAGGACAGTAACGCTCTTGTTTCAATGGAATTTCCTTTTCTTTTAAAAATTTACTCCATAGCAATTTTATTGCAGGTTTCCAATAAAGTGCTATGTGTAAAAATAAAAAGGCTTCATATTTATTTATCTTACCAATAATTTTGCTTTATTGCTCATCGCGTTTGCTTTTCTTAAAAACTCAAGTCTAATCTTATGTTAACCTTTGTTGTTTCCGTGTCTATCTACGATTCGTATCTAAACTTAATTTAACAATATTTTCAAGTGGAATTCTATCTTTGATCATATATATATATATATATATATATGATATTCCACTTGTATATATATATATATAGCAATTTTGAAATAAGTTTTAATTTCAATTAAAGTTTTAAAATTCTAATTATTTATTATATATATAGTTAAATATTAATTCCTTCTAAATGAAAACTATAATTTACACAAGTAAATTAAGATTCTAAATTTCTTAAATAAGTCTATTATTCAAGTTAGAAAATTTTACCTTTTGTGGTACACAGTTTTAATCTATAATCTTATTTGCATTTGATAATAGTATAGGTCTAAAACACACACATGGATATATATTGCTTCTGTGTAATACATCAAATCACAAATTAAAGCGAAACAAATGAAATTTAATAATTATTACTTCTCGAAATATTTTTGCGTTTCCTGTAAATATCTATCTAGACATATTTTAGCAAATTTACGTGAGGGGACTATAAATATTTAAATAGTAACAGTTTTATTAATAGACAAAAACAAATAGTTAAGTGCACGAAGAAAAATTGACATGCATACACAAATAAATATTATAACATATTATTTACAATAACGCAAAACGCACTCCTTATAAACAAGCTGTGCAAATCCCGAAACGGCTCTTTAAACTGTTCTACTAGCAGAAACACTAAGACAGTTAAACTCTCTCTCTCTCTCTCTCTCTGATCGAAGTTAACGCACATGACAAAACTCTATTCTAAATTAACTCCAGCTTTGCTTCAAGTTCCTGTATGTAGCCTCCTGGAAAATTCCAGAAGGATCGATCCTACAGGTTTCTCGATGTTTCCTTGGGGATATGTATATTTCACCAAATTTATAGCCAAGGAAGTTATCAAAAGTAATTAATATGGTAACCCTGATCGCATTTTCTAGCATTGTCAAGTTCTTATTTTTCGAGTTCACGCTAGGAAGCAAACGTTTTTTAGTGAAACTCAATTTCCCACAAGAAGAGTATCACTGCCAGGAATACAACATACGTGGGCTCTTTCTACATGTCTCGAGATCTTAGGAAGTAACATTATTTTTCTAACTTCAAAAGCATATTTGAAAAAGCATCGCATACATTTAAAATATCTCATTCTGAAAATATAAGAAAACACATTTTGTAGAGATCTTGAATATGTCTAAAATATATAAATTACAAGTTCAGCTAACAAAGTTGAACTAAAAATTAAAACTCTTTAATTACGATATAATATGCTGTACAGTTTTCATACCTTTTTAAACAATAAATCATTGGTTTATTTATTTTAATTTGTTAATTACTATTTTCGTATTTATATTGATTTTTTTAGATTTCTAAGTGTCTAAGAGGTTTATCTAAATTAGAACTATAAAATGGCAATCGTAATTCGATCAAATAATATAAAATCCAAAAAATTTAACCATTAATCACAAAAATTAAATTAGAATTTTAGGAATATTTGATCAAAGACTGATTGGTGAAAAGTCCAATTCTTCTAAAGACAAACTAGTGTTCCTTCTTTTCATTGAGCCCCTTCTTTGACACCATATTTCCTCCCTACAGACCCTTTCGTGCCTTGGGAATAAAATCCACCAAACCATAGCGAAAACCCTTCTAAGACCACCAAAGCAAGGACTTTTTGGAACACTTCTATTTTCATTCTGTTGTTTTTCCCGCCTTTTCAAAACAAAGGCGACGGTATATAATCCCATACTCGTAAATACTCAGTAACGTTTGCTTCTGTCAGTGACAATAAAACTTGTCTTTTTCTTCCAGCTTTGGAGATTGGCCCGCTACAGCAGAAAGGGGGGACCGCCATCTTGTTGTGCCCCCTTTTTTTCTTCCAGTGTTTTCTTTTGTTTCGCTGTGCAGCTGGTTTGATTGGAAAAACGGTTTAAACAGTATGTCGAATCAAAATTGGGTTTCATTTCAGGCAGTGTTTTATTACAGACTTTTGGTATCGAATAGTGGGCGAATTTTCTGTAACCCCTATTGTGTTCGGTGGGGAATTTTATTGACTCTATCGTATGATCAGTTGTTTTAGTACGTACTTTTGTTCCGGGGTTAAAAGATAGTTGGAACACATATCAGAAAAATATTAAGCGGAAAATGCGTTTTATCAACTGGAGCTAAAATGGAAAACGAGATTTGTCTTCTTTACCTCTACCCTTTCCACCTCCCCCAGTCGAATCAAACTTTTTATTTCGTTCTGTTTTGCCATATTTTATTGACTCTATCATTAACGTCATACGATAAAATCTGATACATTGTTGAAATGCGTTTTCGAATTAAGATTTTTTTTGTATCATAAAATAATAGTAACAGTGCATAATAGCGGAATTACAATAATCATTTATCTCAGCTGTGCTTTGACCATTAAAGAATAAGAAATGGACTTAACTGCGTCTGCTGTAATATGACGTCTGTAATTTATCTTAGCTTTTATTTTGACTATTAGAATATTAATACAAAAAAATTTAATGATGTCATGGCTTTTGTGCAGCGTTACTTAATTTATTTTTGAATATTAAGAAAGTCACATAAAAATTATTCCAAGCAAAACAGAAAGGAATATTTAAAGTAAAATTTATTCTTTCAATACTGTAAAAAAATCTATTAAAAATATATGAAAGTATTTTTTTAGCAGTTAAGTACGTATATCGACTAGATATTAACTACACAATTTATGCTATTATAAAAAATTAAGAAGAAATAGAGTAAATGGAGGAAATAAATAGAATTAAATAAAGATACTAGTAATAAGTTAATAAGTAAATAATTATAAGTATTTGTGTGTGTAATATATAACACTAACACACAGTGATATCAAACTTTTAATATTGGGACCCATTTTTCAGTTATAATTTTAATCGTGCCCCCCCCCCCGCTCTCATACAATAACAATATATTGAATGCAATAATTCTGTACTTTGATACTAAATCTACAATACGACTTTAATTATAAACCATACATGTTATTAAGATAGGAATAAAATTTAGTGGTATGAAGGAAAGCGTCCTGGTACTAGTTTGCTTGGGACAAACAGTAGAGGAGAGATGAAACTCTTCTTGCTAGGCTTCGCAGTGGACATACTGGAGCTCTACAGCATGTGGCGGGTTTAACGTTTACCCTCCTTATCCGAATTGCAATGTGACCCAAGCCGTTCCTGCCCACATCTTAGCTTGTATTGGTTGCCATAAGAGCCAGCTGCTCTCAAGTACAGCTACAGTTCTTCGTTGTTTAAAAACGCATGGGTTCATGGACTTGATCTAGATGTTTCTGTCGATCAAGTGGGATAAGTAACAACAATAATAGTATTAAATTTTGTATAGACAAGCTCTATGTCACTATCAATTAATAAACTTGTTTTTAATTTGGTATATATAAATTAATTATCAAAAAAATTCTTTGTGCACCTGAAACATTTACAAGTATATTATAATAGTGTGATTGTGTATTTTATTTTTATTACGTAAAAATGCATTTTGTTTTGCTTCCTTTTAGTAAATTTTAATACTTATTTTAAATCTTTTATTTTCAACTTTAGTATATGCTTGAGCCGCCCCCCCCCCTCCACGTAGGGTTATCACGCTCCCTACACAGTTTGAGTTTCCCATCCTACAGTTTGAGAAACAATGCGCTGATAGTAAATAGAATTAGATTATTGCCATGATTTATTTCGTTAAAGTACAAATATATTTTTCGCATATTGTACGCTTAAGCAAAGTTCAAATGTGTCAGAAGTTAAACTTCGTATGAGTGTATATATATATTTATTTATAAGTACATGTTGATTACTTTGTAGTGGGTACTAGCTCAGGAGTCATTCTTAATCACTTGACCGTGGTTCAGAATTATGAGGTTTATCGCTAGTAACATTTGTATAACTTCTAATTGCAATCTTAATAAACAATAAATCAATCAATCAAATTTATTTTTTTCTCTGTTCCCAGTTACAGATAGAAGCAAATTGATACTTTTCTAAAATTCTCGTGGGCTCTCGCCCGCTGAAGTGTGAGGTTTCTCCAAAAGATTAGACATTTTCTTAAAATATAAACTTTATTATGACTTTCTAGTCCCTAGCTAATACCGACCTAAGCTATGGGAGCATGTCAGCTTAAATATTTATCCAAATATCTAGAATCTAAATCCTATACTTATCAATGGACAATCTTCAACAATAATGCCGGTTCGTGAATGGCCAATCGTATTCTGTCAACTTGCACTACGACGATTCCACTATTGGCTTCTATAACTTCTTGGTCTCCGTATGGCAACAATCACCATCACTAATTACTCACTTCACTTGAGTTTAAATATTAACCTTCATTAACATAAATCGTGATTCCTGTACAAAAAGAGGTTTTATAATCATGTAACGTCATCAAAATTATATTCCCAAAAGGATTAGTGAGGATAGTGACTAGAACGGGTAACAAAATGGGTCATCAGCTTCCATTACAAAATATTCAAACAATCGTTGAATCTCGGAGCCTTTGGTTTTCTTTTTTTTAAAAGATTTGATCTAAATACCTACATAAAATTGTTAGTTTCGTTAAAATAACTAAAAGTATTAAGGACTTCAAATGTCCATAGAAAACACTTGAGTTATGTGCTTTACTATGGAAAAGCGGTACATTTTTTAAAAATTATAATTATTATTATTATTGAAATTTTTTTATACACTACTATTGGTACCCCTTGTCCACCTGAAGATGGATCAACTCCCATTGTACAAACTATACACCTGTCCATACGCATTGCTCAAATTGTAAAACTATAATTTATATATGTATTACATAGTTCTATTTTTTTTCAATATATTGTAAGCTGGGGAAAAAATTTCAAGTCTAAATCTCCACATTCTAATTTGTACTTTTATTTAGTACCTCTTCAAAAACAATATTCCTAATCATATTTTACTCTAAATTGCATTGAACTTTTATTCTGGTTTGGCTTCTGCACCTTGACACAGTACATGAGCAAATATTGTTTCCTTCGATGTTAAGCCTAAATCGACTTTTTCAAAACTCTGCCCCTTTGATTTATTAATATCATGACTACTGCCTGTTTCACAGGAGATTACGTACGTTTCAGTACGAATGGCAACTACAAGTTCCATCGAGTGTCCAGTGTTATCCTCGGTGTACATACAATTTTTCCTTTCTTATCTCCTGATAAAATTTCACATTGCTGTATATTCTTCTGAATATTTTTCACTACCAATCTTGTTCCTTTACACAGTCCATCAGTTATACATAAATTTTTTAATAGCATGACGACTCAGCCTAATTTCAAATTCAGTTTAGAGGATGGCATTCCCGATTGAGTTAGTGATGATAGGTATTCTTGATTTTTATTTTGAATTTCAAGAATGTTCTACGTTTTTCTGCATGAGGTTTTTTATTCATAATTGGCTGCAAATTTGCAATACATCGTCGCGTTTAACTCAGTTTGCGTATGTTCATTGAAAGCTTCACCATCATCATAAATGTAAATTTGACCAAACTCATTACATCATTACATCTTCCCCATACAATACATCGTTATTCCATATATCAATTAAACCAGCAAAACTTTATTAGGAATACATTGTATCTGCAATTTCTGTATAAGAAGTAGGAAGACGTAAAACAAAAAAAATACACATGTAAATGATTGAGTAAAGAAGGTTCTTTTGAAGCCTCTCAAGCACATATAATGTATCTGAATGAAGTCTGAATGGATATTATCAAATTTTCAATCACTCACAACAGAATCTGTGTTTCGAAATATTTTCTACAACCAAATAGTACGGATAATTAAATCTTAAATAGCTTTTGTTTGGCTATTTAAATACTTTGAAATTGTGTTTTATGTTAAAATCGGTTAATGTTTATGTCAACATAATTAAAATTAGCGCAGCTGAAATTCTTCTCAAGATCTCTTTGTTTGGAAGACACGAGGCAATTAATCTCAAAAGTAAGGAATAGTAAATCTTAAGAGTTTTATTTGAAATATTTTAAGACTTTCCACACAAACTTGAATTAAAATAAAAGGATGGTTAATTTAAATTTAAGGTTTAAGTGTGTCATTTCAATACCATGTATGATTTTCTTTGAATTCTTTGTAGCCATTAACGTAACAATTCAGAATGAAATTTTAATGAATTTTGAAAATAATTTCAGTTCATTTAATGAGAATAAACCAAATGGGTTTGCCGTATGTAAAATTGACTAGGATATAGACAAGCATTATTTATATCCTATATAATGATATATTTAATGTAGATTTCATAATTTATACATCTAAATGTATAAAAGGGTCATTTTTTTCAGTGTTATTCTTAGAATCTTTCAGGAAACTGGAACATTTAATTACAAATATATAATACTCTTTTCCTGTACTCAAGCTCCATTCTTTTTTCTTAGATATCTATAAACCGGGTGTGTAAATTTTTTGTCTTGAAGGTCACATTACAGAAACAGAGCATACCGAAAGGGAGCATCTTTTTAAAAAGGTTACATTCATTAGTTAACTTTTCATCTCAGAAATTTAAAAATTAATAAATATAAGTCGAATAAAATAGCGGTAGCTTAATTTAATTTATTTATTGATTGATTTATTAACTTATTTAATTTATTTATCCATAACTGCAAGCATAATTAATTTTTGAATAATTCTAAACCTTTCGTGGGTCATTTATTTCTCTTTTCAATTTCTCGCAGTTGTTTATGTTTTATTAACAATTCTCTCTCTCTCAACAATAGCATTTAAGGAAAGATAATTTATTTTTGCAGAATTTTATGTTTATATTTAAATTTTAAGGGAGGGAAGAATATTTCCCAAGGAACCATTCACCGTCATAAAAAAATTAAATTTAATGATGATTATTCGCATACAAAGATAAGGAGCATGTGTGTGTAGCAAGGAGTGCATCACATTCTGCACACATGTAGCGGTTCCTCTTTTCTTGTCTCTTTCTGCTACTTTCACTACATCGTCTGTAGTTGGAAACCATCTTTGAAATACGATTTCCCACACTGACTAAGCACGCATCATCCGGAACTACAATTTCTTTGCTTGGAAGTTAGCAGGACGTCCTTTCCTTTTTCTTGAGGAATATCCGTCTATTAACTGACGAGCTAATGCTATACAGAATGTTAGCTGCTGGTCTGAAATTCTGTTTCTTTTGTTCACTTACCACGGTATAAAACTATTTGTGATGGCAAGATCAATTAAAAATAAAAGATACGATGCCACCATTTTACAGATCTTCTTATTTGATACATTTCTTTGATCGAAGCAATCAACCTCTCCCATGACGTCACTATATACAGTGACAGCTTTTGGACAAGGTACTTCTTCAGTACAATCGTTTTCTTTGTCCGATTTACGGATGTCATGATAGCTGGATTATATGCAGTAGCACAACACTGAAGCGGAAATTAGTCCTCCCATCCTTATAATAGCAAGCTCAATATATTATAATGGGTTTTGCGCTTCCTACAGGTGTATTTAGTAGCATGATAGATGGTAATTAATCTTCCCAAGCCCCCTGAAAGGGTTAATGAAACAAATGTACCCTATAACCCTTTCCTCAGTTTTTTTAAAATCAGTAGTGAGATTAATTTTGTTGAAATTCTCGTCATAGACTGTAAGTTATTGTCAACTCTTGCGACATTTGAGACAAAAAAAGTAGCGTGATGTTGGTTAAATAAAATGTTAAGTTTAATTAAGTCACAGCTATTATTTACAGATTTCCATTGAAGTTATTAACTTGGTAATTAAATTATATTAGAGTCCCAAATTCTGTTGTTTTGTGAGTGAAGAGTTTTGGTGCCTGTCTCCAGAGAAGTTTTTATTGCATATACTTTCTCTCTCTCTCTCTCTCTCTCTCTTTCTCGGCCCTCTCTAGGCTTCGGGGTGACAGCGGTCGGCGTCTTTAGCTTTCAGTTACATCCGGTCATGGGCGGAGAGGATTCCTCGTGGTGTTAAAGGTTGCGGGGTGATCCAAGACAAGCCGCACAATATTATTAAGGATCCACGTGTCAATGCACGTGTGATGAACATACTCACAGCTGTTTGGCGGGAACGTTGGCCGCGGTAGCCAAGTGGTCAAGGTATCGGATCATGGCTAGCGCGTCATGAGTTCGAGCTCAGTACCACTGAAGACCGGCCGTGTAGGGGAACTATGCATGTTTAATCTGTCGAGAGCTCAAACATCCTCCCGTGGTGTGGTGTGGTAGTTAGGAGAGAGGGTGCCAGCTCAGGTGTCGTCCGCGTCACTTTACCATGGTTCAAAACTACGCGGTCCGTCGCTAAAAGCTCTCATGTAGCTAAAAAGCAAAGCGAGGTTAATATTCACTCACTCACTCACTTGGCAGGAACGTTACACCCTCTATAGTTTCTCTCATTGATCACCATGCAAGAAAAATTTTTCGCACAGATATATGTCAACCAAATAAAGAGAACATTTTCTCTATATTTGGTTTTCTGACTGTCTTCGCGGATGGTATAAAGCTCTTTGCCCACTAAGCGATTGTACAATGTATGTAAAAAATCATCAGTATTGTTTTAGATGAGCAATGGATACATAATGGAATTATCTAGTTGTATGAGAAATTATTTAAAAAAACAGACTTTTAATGAATTGTCACTTTTTTATCTCCTTTAAAGTAAACTGAAGTCTGTATAAATGTTGGAATTCCTTTTTTTATTTCAGAGATTATACAGTGTCGAGTTTATTCAATTTCTGGAACGGGGCTTGTGGTACATATCCGCTTACAATGACGGTGACCAGATGCTCGATGTATCTTTTGTCACACAAAGCACAGGTAAGTGTTCTTATCTTTTATTATCACCGATAAGCGACTTATTGGTATCCTATCGACAGTCATTTTTAAGCTTCTTAAACATATACGATACCTAATTCCTCATATAATATACATGATACCTTACCAAATCTTGATTTCAAAATCTACGATAAGCAAATTGATTGTTTTAAGTTAATACCGTATTTTTCGGATTATAAACCGATCGATATATAAGCCGTGCTAGCGATTTCTCTTTAAAAATCTACACAAATTTCGAAACCTGTGCATCAGTTGATTTCTGTAATTTTTAAATATGTCCGTAAGCGAGGCAAAAAGTATGGGATATTTTCAAATTAAATTGCTGCAGAGTAAAACACCAAAGGCAGTAGTTTTGATGCTGATAATTCTATTTCAAGTTAAAGCAATTTTTCCATTAATTTGTTATCTTGTACATTATTTGCTCTAATATTACTTTGTTTGACTTTTTTTTTCTTCCTTTGAGAAATGAGCGGAAAGAGAAATCCGTACATTAGGTAAGTGATCATCACCTAATGTTTAATGCCGTGGAGAGCAAATTCGCTGCTTGATGAACATATGCATTCAGACAGCCTAACCGAGGGAATGTAAATTTCAGGAACCATTCAGAAACTCGATATTCTGGCACTAACTTCTCAGGATTTGAGTGACTTTTTTCCCCTTAAGAAATAAAAGATCCATTCAAAATATCTCAAAAGTTAAATGAAATCAACATGGCTAAAGAAAAAAAAACTTTTCCCGAGATTAGCGTATTTGTATATAAACCGACACCCTTACTTTAAAAAGTTCAAAAAAATTCAGTTTATACACTGAATTATTAGGTATTGATAAATTGAAGTATGCATTTCTGTAATAAAAATGTTTATCCCAATGAATTCATATTATATTTAATATGTTAAATTAATTAAAAATAGAATATTTTAACCCGATAAGAAAAATTTTAAAAGAATGTACCTATATACATGTCAGTTGCTAATAAAAATACAATATCACAAAAAAATTGGTAATAAAAATACACTTTTTATAAAAGAAATGTTAAAGCACCTATTAAGTATTATTATTATGCTTATTATATACACTATTAAGTGACTATCTACGCGTAAAAATTATTTTTATGCGCATATCATTATTATTATTGTCTTTTAGTTTTAATATATTCACTGCAATTTGTAAATTCTTTATTTGGAGATATAATTCTCAAAAATGCAAAGGTAAAAAATACAATGTCTATTCAAAATTATGTGTAAAATTAAACAAACTTTTGAAAAAAATGGATTTTATGTTTTTGAAAAAAAAACTCAAATTCAGATTCATAATGAAGTTTTGCTTTGAACTTGAATTATTGATGGAAGTCATTTAATGTATGAATGATTTATCCACACCAAGAAAAAGAACAAAACAATCATCAATTCTTAATCAACAATCTGACTCTGGCATATTCCCCATGGGAATCATTTTCTGTTCAAAGATTTTCCCCCATTTCGGACATCTTAATTCTGTTTTTCCCCATCTGTCTTAATTATAGGGATTCGCTTAATCAACACGTCGGCTTTGATGAGAAGTTTATTCGGTGATTTATTAGAAAAGGAAAGCAATTAGATTGGATCTTAGGGAAAATGTAAAAACTACGTCTGATGAATGAATTTTTATTTTCGTTTTTAATTCCAGATGAATCCAGCCTCACTTGCCCTTACGATTGCCACGGCCATGGAAGATGTGTTATGGGAAATTGCGTTTGTAGCCCTGATTTTGCTGGAGATTCCTGTGCATATCGTAAGTTCATAAAAAAGGATTTAATCATTTATATTGTTTAATTCAGTTAATATTTTTGAAATAGTTATTTTTCCCAATAGGCCCAATTTTGGGGAAAAATCGTTAGATGAAGCTGGTATATTTAATTATTTTTTAGACCCATACAAATCACCAGGGGAAGGGAGGGGACATTACCATTATACATCTGGAAAACTTTTGGTTTTATAATAATCAATAACTTTAGGTTGCCATGTTACTGTTCTTTTTTCTTTCAAATGAGCTGCGTTTTGACAGTTAGACCTTTGAAGACACGGCAAGTGTGAGAGCCATTTCATTGGTGGCACCAGCTAGTGGCGAATCCCCCTTCCAATTTTTATTTTATTGAGAACACTTATAAAACCCGTGCACCCACAATGTATCACACGGGGACTTACAACCCAAAGGAAAAGGAAGTATTACAACACAAATACCCATGCCTTCTCCGGTATTCAAACCTATGCCTACGGCACCGCAGTCAGGGTCACTAACCACTATACCGGCTGGGCGGCCTTCCAAATGTCGACACTTAAATTAAGAAATTCTAAAATCTTGCAGGAAACTAAATGGTGCAGTGATTTAATTTTTCCGAGAGTACTAGTCAAGTTGAAACTCAAGGGACTTTTTACTGGCCACATATGACATGCATGCTTACAATTTTGTCATCAGAAAATCTATCAACAACCCCAGCTGGGATTGAATCCACAATCTTGGGTTGGCTAAGCGGGTGCTCTACCTCTACGCCACCGAGCTACGTCATGTTATTTTAAATTTGGGGATTCTTCCTATGGTCAACCTTTAATATTTACAATCCCGTTCTTATTTCAATCTTATAAGAGATCTATTATATAAGTGCTAGTTCAACACAACGATCTTGGTGTCCTAGCAACAATTAAATGAATTCAAGTTCCTGATTTTCAGGTGATGACAGCCTGATCCCAAAATTATGATTGGCGTTGTCGAGTCGAGGGCTGAAATCATGATGCCACTGAATATCATCCATGTAGCGAAGCTTATGCAAGTCGAATCTCAAATCTTATCATTGGTGTTGTGTGGGAGTTTGGAAAGTTAAGTCTCATCTCAGGTGTCGTCCTCGTTACTTGACCTTGGTTACGATGTCCGTCGCCAATAGCAATCCCTTTGCCTTGGAGTGTTACATGAACCCCTCACTCAATTCTGATTTACAAAAGCATTTATTCATCAAAGTATTTATGAAGATCAATTTAGCATTGAGGAAACTAAATTACTAGAACCAAATACAATTCAATAACATGAAGATGGTGGTAAGGGATCAACCCTTCCAATAGATTAGCCGATTTTTAATTTTCAGTATTGAGCTTACCCCACTTCATCCTACTGGAATTTTAATATAACTCCTCTCTCTCATAAAAGACTTATATGTATTCACCTTTCTGATACAATATTCGATAACTTGAGGCAAATTCATTGTTTGCTTCGATTTTACATGACTTAAAACTATGCGCTGCTTTCTAGGACAAATTATTTTTATTCTGAATCGGAAATAACTGTAAATTTTTATAAACAAAAACAGTTTAGATTTTAATACAAACATTGAAAAAATATATGGAAACATAATATATAATTTAAAGTTTCGTTCAGTAAAAAATACATTTAGAAACCCATAATCCTATTTCGAAGCTATCATATGAAGGAAATTAAATCATTGTACATTTTTAAGATGTTCTTTCTTATAATAGTTTGAAATTCTTTTTTTCAATTTTATTGCTTCTTTCTGCTTGTCTAGACCTTTAATCTTGTAACGCAATTTGCAATCGAGATAAGCTCATTTAATACATGTTTTAAACTCATTTTAGCTATTGCTAAAACCTCGACGTCGTTTTTGGTGCTAGTTTTGGTTTTAATTTCATTTTTGTTATCTGTATTTCAACTAATTTGTTTACCACAGCTAATGCGAAGAAAAATGCTGAGAATCTAACAAAGTGAATATTTACTTTTATTAAGAAAATAAAAATAGATCATACTTTCTGGGAAACGAAGCTAAAAATCTCTAAGTATTAAGAAGCTAAATCAAATATCTCTTTAGTCAGCAATCTTTACCCCTTAACTGCCGATTAAAAGTTACGCGATTCGCACGCCAGTGCCACCGTTTTTCATATAGGCACGTGTGAGCGGTTTATTGGGAGGGGGGGGGGGGAGAAAAGGCACAAATAAACAAATTTTTCTCTGAAATAAGTATATCCTTCAAAAACACTGTCAATGAATGAATGAGTGAATATTAACGTCTCTTTATTCATCTACATATATACTCGAGAGCTTTTGGCGACGGACCTAGTAATTTTGAACCATGGTCAAGTGACGAGGGCGGTACCTGAGCAGGCATTCCCTCACCTAACTTCAGCACCACACCAACGGGAGTACATTTCAGCCTCGACAGATTAATCATGCATTCTGCACCTACATGGTGAATCTTTAGTGGCAGTAGGTTCGATTTCATGACACGCCGGCCACGAGTCCATTACCTTGACCACTAGGCTAACGCGACCACAAACACTGTCAATGTTATTTTATTGCATTCCAAAGTCTTCGGGATAATTTTGAAGATTTCCACACAAAGAAATGAATCGTATTTCAGAAGGACGGTTATATACGCCCAGGGCACATAATGCATCGGTTGAGCAAAATGGATACATATGCCGGTGGCACTTCAGGGGTTAAGCTGGTATGTAGTCTTACAGAAGAATTAATATTCCAAACCACTGGTTCCTGACATCACTTTGCACTGAACTATCGATTTTACATATCATGTTTCCTTGTAAGAAGATGGCAGTTAAAACTTGCAATAATTTCAAAGAAAACCCGAAGTTAGTTTGAAGTAGAAACCTCACGAGATGGTCCCTACAGCTCGGCCCTGGTCCAAAATTATAAAGTCTGTCGTCAATATTATTTGAGTAACTGGGAAGTGCGACGTTAATAAAACTGTCGTGAATTATGGACCAGGTGGTCTGAGTGGGTGGAGCGTGGTTGGCACCACCCTCAGGCCCCACGCGGTCTATCCCGATAGAAATCATATGTAAAAGATTCTGTCTCAGTTGAATCTTGAACTTGGCTTCGGCATAACTAGAATGCTGTTGTTTACTCGTAGTTCTTGGCTTCGGCGTACCAGGTGCCATTGTTTACTGGGATTTTTTTATCTAGAATATTAGAATTTATTCTCTTTATTATTCCAGTCTAATCAGTGTAATTTGATTTAATTTGTTAAATATTGTTAAGTTTATTGTTGAAAGTTATGTTACCAATAAATCCAGGAAAAGACAAATTTTAGGACTCCAGAATATTACTATTATTTTATAACACCACACACACGCAACAGCATCAGTATTTGTTACAAAAACAATAAACAATAAATCTATTGCGTTGACAGAGCTCAGGTGCCTCCCTCTGGAGAGGAAACTAGACGTCAAAAGTATTTGCGGAGATTGGTATACCACCTATATTGTGCAGCACTAAAAAGTGATGCCAGCTTCCGGGAAATGTACTTGGTCTACAATGGTAAATACCAATCCTCAGTCGCATTGGGAAAAAACTATTCTCCATAAGAATTATTTTAGTTTTTATTTTCTTTATGAATTATATATTTTTATAAATTATGTTTTTTTTTTTTGGATTGATGCAAGTGAATCTGTAGAAAAAGACTTTACATATTTTAAGCATTAGGTAAAATCTGCTAATGTAATTTGACTAGAAAATGAATCAGCTCATATTTAAAGAGCATAGAAATTCAGCATTCACGCATTTTGTAGTTGGTCTTATAAAAGATGAATCGGGTATTACAATCCCCTAAACCATGTTTCCGTCTCAGTATAAACTAAAAGCGTCTGCTGCAGCTAAATTGGATTGAGCATTAAGGTACTTAAGTACTATAAAAGTTAGGAGTAGGAATTAATGTTTTCCCAGTTCTTAGTCACTTTAACAATAGAAACCAAAACGACAGTCTCGTACTAAGTGCCCTAAAACGTTAAAATCCTTTCTCGAGTTCAAGCTCTTTTTTTTGAATGAGTGAGTGAATATTAACGTCACCTTATTTCAGCTACATGAGGGCTTCGGCGACGGTTCGCATAATTTTGAACCATGGTCAAGTGACACGGACGACACCTGAGCTGGCACACCCTCTCCAAACTACCACACCACACCAACGGGAGGATGTTTGAGCTCTCGACATATTTAACGTGCATCGCGCCCCTACACGGTGGGTCTTCAGTGGTACTGGAATTGAACTCAGGACACGCTAGCCATGATCGGATGCCTAGACCACTTGGCTACCGTGGCCACGGAGCTCTGTGAAAGTAAGAAGTAAAGAAGTTAGAAGTATCAATTACCGAGGTTGAAAGTTATGAAATTAATCACCAAAGATTCTCGAAGAGTTTCTTTATTTGCCTTTAAATTTTTCAGTAAAATCAAACATTTCACCTATTACGTGTATATAATAAATTTAGAATTATTTTAACCAGAAAACTTAGAGAGGCATTTAAAAAGTTTTAAAAAATTATTCGTTATCTTTATCAACACAAGAATAGACGCAAACAAAAAAAAATTTAATGATAACCGTGCTACTTTCGCTTTTAAACTCTCTCGGGAAAATTTCAAAACACCATGTATTTTTTCTTCTTTTACATCATTCATTAATTGAACTTTCAGATATCTTATATAGACACATTTTCAAAGTTATTGACTCTATGATATATGCATCACTTGAAATTCATCAATTAATTTTAAATCACTTTCAGCTTTGACTTTCAAAGAAATAAACTTTCCGAATGTGTGTCCTTATCATTCAAATGTACTAGATGAATATTGAAATTCGATAACCGTAAAATAAATTTTTAGTTCTTGTGAAAAGAGTATAGGTGGTTGGTTCATGTACTTATGACTATAATTTAAATCAAACTTTTCAAGAACTTAAAGTAGCAGGTATAATTTTGAATAATTAATTATCAAAGTAATATTCAAAGATATTCACAAAGATACACAGCAATTTGTAGATTCAAAAATTTGTAAAGCGTATCCTATGTGTCTCAAAGCAATGAATTTGTTTCACATGTGAATCAAAGGAATATTTTATTATTTCATTTATTACTTCTTTAACTTAATGATCATTTTGCGTGATTTTATGTAAATCACTATTTATTACGATGTGCTTACTTAAATATATAATTAAATTTAAGTTCACTTAGAATACTGCAGCATCTGGACTTATCGAAAAATTTATTTCGGAATATGATTTTGGACGACACATTTTAGTTCTCAACTTTTTGGAAAACATTTCTAATGCTCAATCTTCTAAATTTTAATATATTAAAATGATGTGTATGTGTTTTAGAACTCGAACAGAGTGATGTTAAATTTTACAATTTACTTTCAAAACGAGGTTAAAAATAAATTACACAAATTGTTTTTCTATACTTCATTTACTATTGTGCCTAATGAAATTAGCTCTATTATGAATAAATTTTCATTGAAATAATGATATATTGAATAAGATTGATATTTGAATAATTGATAGATAATTCAATATTTGCTTCCAGATGGAAGCATGGAATTTGTATTATTACAGTTTGATTGATATGTGAAATATCTTACAAGACCACGTGATACATTGTAATATTCTCCTTGAGCCTCTGTGACGTAGAAATAGATGATAAGCCGGAAGTTTATGAATGAGATTCCAAATTTCATCCTAAATTATTGTGTTTTGTAAAGGAAATATTGTACACCTACAAAAAACTTTTTTTGAAATGGATTAAAACAAAACATTTTCGCGGACAAATGTTATTTATTGTAAAACTCAGTAAAGTACAACAAATAGTACTTTTTTAAAAATATTAATGCGAATCTGGTTTCAATTTCTGAATCAATTTTTTTTCATCTTAGTGAATTTTTTTTTTCATTTAGTTCGTAAGTGATAAATATATTTCTACCACTAATACACTAAACACATTCTATAAGAGATTCTACTTCATAAAAGCTAATAAGTATATATTTTAATGAATACACCCATACTCGATCCATTTTTTGATCCATGTACAAAAGTTTTTTAATACGTTTCTTGATAAGTTCACATGTATTTATAAATACCAATTTGATCAAACTTCTATTGAAATTATCGCATTTGGAAAAATCATAACACGTGTTTTTCAAATACACTCTATAACAAAAAAAAAGGAAGCACCCAGAACGAGGTGTCCAATAGAGACAAAAATTGGTGGGTAGAAAGATTATGTACAGAATAGAAAATAATTAAAATTTCAGAAATATTGAATGATTTATTTCAGAGTTACAAAGTAACGAGTTCAATAAGCTGTCGACCCATTTCTAGCCTAGATGCAAGCTGCTACACGATGTGGCATAGAATGTTAAAGCATTCTAAAAGTCTCCTGCGTTATTTCTTGCCAAATGGGCTCCAGTTGTCGGACCAGGTCATCAACCTGCCCTTGTAGATTCTGTCGCCTTACCATCATATTCCATACATACTCGATTGGAGAGAGATCTGGGTATAGGACAGGCCAAGGAAGTGTTTGACAAGCAGTGAGACAGCTCATAGCAACACGTAACGTATGTGGTCCGGCATTACCTTGCTGAAAATAACGCAGGGGTAATGCAAAAGGAACGGTAGCAAAACAGTTCTCAGAATGTCGTCGACGTACTTCTGTGCTGTAAGTGTGCATCTAATAACGACCAAAAGGGTCCAACTATCAAAAGAAATGGTATCCCAGACCACAACTCCTGATTGAGGGCCTGTGTAGCGTGCAATAGTGAAAGCAGGATCAGCACGCTGCCATGGGCGTCTGCAGACATGTCTTCGATGATCGTCAGGACATAGTTGGAACCGGGATTCGTCGCTAAACACTATACGTCCCCAGTCAGCAGGATTCCAACCTTATCGAGCCAAGCACCACTACAATCTGGCTCTACAGTGGGGAGGCGGGAGTGGCAGGTAGCGTAGTGATCGGTACGAGCATAAATTTTGCTCTATCAACCGTCTGTGAATAGTAATGGCGGACATTCGTGTGCGGGTCACACGTCTTATGGTTGATAACGATGAAGTAGATGCTGTGATCAAACAATCAACAATCTATCTAACAATCAATCTGTCTTCCCGGTCTTCCCTGTCGTGTCCTAGGTGGACCACTTCCATCATGACGCTGAAATCTGCCACTGTCCATCCATTCTTTCCAGCCTCTTCTAATGGTCACGTCGCTTCGACCCATATGACGAGGGATTCGCTCATTTGCCCAATCTGTGCCTCTCAATCCAATGATACGACCCTCTTTTCAAAATCTGACAGTTGCTCATAATGAGCTCGAATCCTGCGACGAGGCATTTCTTCAGTCGTTCAGTCGTTGTCCTAAATGGCAGTACAACACAAATTTTGACCATAAGATTGAGAATCGTTTCTTGTAGACAACTACTGACTCCGCAGTTCCGATACGCTGTACCTTCCGATATTCATTCATTGGACACCAAATTTTAATCATTTTCATGTTCAGCACAAATGTCTTTGCATACGAAATTTCATTACAATTAGAAAACTACTGTTTGGTGCGTCGTTTTTTTTGTTATAAAGTGTATTTAAAAAAATTTCTGTGCTGCCGTTTTAAAATCTGTTGTAAGCCATAAGATATCTATACAGAAAAGAGTTTGTCCATCAATACATGAAACAATCTAATTAGGACTCACAAAATGATTTTAGATAACGTGATCTGATTGATTTTTATTAACGTCGCTCCACAAATTAACACGAGGGCTATAGGAGACAACCTCAGAAGTTTGAACCACGGGCAAGTGACGAGGATGGCACCTGAGCTGGCATCTCACTCTCCAGACATCTTCCCCCAATAAAAGAATTTCGAGGATCGACAGAGATTTTTACACACATCGGTTCTTCTGCATGGTATTTTTAAAACGCACGATTAGGCAGTAACAATGACAGTTAAGAATTTGTGACTACTTGGTTACCAAGGACATTTAAAGATCTTAACAGTAACTATTTGAATAATAATGCTTTTCTTACCAACGTTGATTCTGTGAATAGTATAAAAACATTACTTTTTAATCCGGATTTAAATGAGTACACTAATTACTTCTTAAAACAGAGTGTAGGGAAAGTTACAGAAAAGCAAGTAAGTGCATGAATTAACAACATATTTTAAGTTAAATAATTATGTTTTACCACACATTTAAAAGTGATTAATTCTTGTTTCACTGTCAATGTAGTACATCTTAAAGTAACGAAGCTGTATATAATTAAATTCGCAAGTTCTGAAGCAGAGAACAGCCAAGGTGAAACGTGATTCAAATTGGGATTTTCCGTCTGTGTCTGCTAAATAATAGGGTCTATTGCAGGTTAAATCGAACTGAAATTAAAGTATGGAATGGAAATTAAGAGAGTGAATAAGAGAGATAACAGATATTCTTCGGACTCAGTTGTGGATCATAATTATGTCCATCCCCGAAATTTATCGCGTGCTTCTAAAACTGTAGTGTCTAATTTATTTTTAGCCATGGCCTATTTCTAAAAGAAAAATTCATGCCAGTCTCATTTTTTCCCGTTAAATGTTTTAACTTTTGAAAAGTTTTCAATTTTTTTATTAAATATATATCATATTTTGAGGAAAAACATTAATTAAGTTTCCATCGTTGATTTTGAAAGCGGCTGTACTGACGATGCTAACTATCTACAATAAAAACTTCCGCTCTATAATAAAAATAACTTTATTTATACAGCTAAAAGTATCTCACACCTCATAATACCTCACCAACTCCACTCAAATTCGCATCTTACTCTCCTCTCTCCGTCACGTCACACTTTTAGATGGCGCTGCCAAAGCAGTGCCATTTATATTTTTAACAACGGCATTTTAGAGATAGAAGCATTCTAAGTAAAACTTTTAATAAATTTAGATAAATATTTAATATTTAGTAATAGTACATTGTTTGGGAAATATATAAGCAGCAATAACTTAAATATTCTTCAAAACCTTATACAACTAAAAATCAAAACAAAACAATCAGTCTATGGTGACCCTATCCCCTTAAAAGGAACCGTTATCTACTTTTGTTCAACAATTAATCAAGAAAAATATAAGAAAAACTAGAGGAAAATAATGTTTCTGCGTGGCTGTCACCAATTATCGACAGTATTACAAAATTTCCATGATTTTTAATTTAGTGAATATCGGTGCAAAAACTCTAAAACTTTCTATAAACTAATATTTACATTAGAATTTAATTAAAACAAAGGAAAATAAAACTAAGCTTTTAAATTTTCTCATCCGCTTTGTTCTTTTATTAGTATCAGTACTAAGGCATACTTATACTAATACAAGTCAACGTTCATATATTGTATGTATATGTAAGAAATATATTTAGAAGATTGCTCATCTTGATGAAGTCACGTCCAACTTTTCTCACAAGGCGTGTCTGTTTATAATTCGTTTTTGTCAAAATATCATTACCAATAGTAATGAACAATTTCGATACTATTGAAAGGTATTTGAAACACTACGTCGTTGATGTCTTTTATAGACATATATTTTTTATTCTGCATTCCTTCTAAGATTATAGGAACCAAAAATGCGTTAATACAATAGAAAAATGGATTTTCCTTTCATATTTTCTTTGGTTAGTTCTTTTTACCTATTGTTTGCACTTCTTTTATAAAAATACTTAAAGACTAACTGAAAGCAAGAAATGAGATGTGCACATCTTTTATTATGTAATACTGGTAAATATATATATCTTACATTAAGTTTTCAAAGAGATGTTATATTCCATAATGTTTTTGAGCCAAACATGGTGCTTTGTTTATGATACTTAAGGGATATGTATTATAACTGAGGCATTTGTCAAAAGGAGTCTATTCATATATTTTTGTTTAACATAGTTAAATTACTTTACATTTAATATATTCAAATTACGTCTTGCAGCTGTGAAATTAAGTCCATAAAATAGAATGTTGAATACTTATATCATCAAAAATTATCCGTTCAATGAATTAAATCCAATTAATATCATTTTAAAATTTGGTGCTAAGTTTCTATCTACAAATATTGTTTGCTGGGTCTTTAATCTCTTAACTAATTGGCTGCAATAAGTGATCGCGATGGTTTGTTTCAAATGCAGATTACCAAGTGTTGTAGTTAAATGAAGAGTTGTTCTTGAGGAAATCTTCCATATAATTATGAAAATCGTGCGGAATTAGTTTCATTGCCATAAAATATATAATCTGAAAACATTTTTTTTTCTATTTTATTACAATTTCATGGTAAAAAGAAACATACATGACTTGACACGATAGTACAAATATTTTACAGACTTCAAATAATACTATTTTTTATTTTTAAATAACTATATTTTTTGGATTGAGATATATACGAATAATTATCTTCTTAAACACATACATTTTAAAATAATATTAGTCGAAAGTAACTATCAGAGGTGATGCCGTGGTTTGAGTTCGATAAATCCAGAGATGGAGAAAATAGTTATTGTTTATATTTACAATTAATATGCACAGTTAAATTATACAATTTAAATTAATAATGCGGATACACCTTTGAAGGTGCTACGGGTAGGTGCGGACAAAGACCTTGCGTCCGTCCGTTGTGTCTACTGTTTTCAGAATGTACTGGTGCGGCGTCTGAAAAAGTTTAGTTGGAGTAGCAAGGCGGGAAAGTACCGCCCTCGGTCACAGTTAAGGAGGAGTGTAGGAAACAAGAGGTAAACATCTGAACAAAAGAAAAATTTGTTATTTATAAAATAATGCGAGTATTAGTTAACCTGTTGGCACAATATGAATACTCAACATTCAGTTAAAATAAGTCGATATTCGTATTTTTCAATGGATTCTTTATTTAATTTTAATTTCAATTGACGTCTTTTATTCTCATATATAAAGGGTGTTCAAATGAAAGTGATTTGAGGTGTGTATACGTGAGATGCGTAGGGTCAGAAATGAGACAGACACAGAGATAGAAACTATATCTAATGAGTGAAATGCATATAAAGTTTGTTAAAAGAAATCACCCACGGCGTTTAGACAGGCGTCTCATTGCTTAGGAAGGTTACGAATTCCACCCACGCAGAACAGTGTCGGTTGATCATGGAACCAATTCAGAACTTTAGCCTTTACGGCACCATCGAAGTAAAATCGTTGACCAATTAGGCCGTCAACATCACCTTTCGGACTGATTGCTGAGCTTTGAATTTTTAGGGTCTCTGCGAGTCGGGATGTTTCCATTACATGTTGACGCACTTCCGGCTGGAAATGGTATCACCAGGTTTTATCTTCTGCCACTATGTGCTGCCCAAAGTCATCACCGTCATCCCTGTAGCGTAACAAATGTTTTAAACTCAAGCCCATTCCGGCTCTTACACCTTTCTAGTTTTAAAAACTTTATTACAACTTGCTGATTCGCTGCTGGACGCAGTTGCATCCATACTAGCCATTTTTAAATGAATGCCACGTCCTTACGAATGCAGTTATCACAAATCTGCTTACACACGCGTGTGCGTGGTACATACACCTTCACTATCGCGTTTGTTCCACGAAAATACCTTGAAAGTTGTTTACAGGCGAAGCTTCGAATCACTTTCATTTGATCACGCCTAATATAGATACACTATCCTTATGCTACAATATTGAAGATTACAGGATTTCTAATAGGTTCTCTTCGAGGTCCTACTAATCCTCAAGGGAAATATTTTTGATGGTTGTTTGAAGTATCCTATCTTTCTGTAAAGTAACTGTGACTTATGTAAATGAAAGATGCCATTTAAAATTAAGTTAATCCAAAAAAGGAAGAAAGCAGTTGAGTTGGTTGGTGCTAGTTTGAGTTGTATCTGTGAGAATTTATTTTGAATAATAAACGTATCTGTCAATTGGATTTCGAAATTTGTTGTCAGCCTCCAGAGTGGATAAACCGTGCTTCTGTGTTTCTTCACATATATCCATTTTATGTAAAAACAATTATTATTAAATAGCGCTAACTCTTTCTCATTAGAGATTTACAACCTTATTATATATAAAATTTATTGGAATAAAGTTGTTGAGAGTTTTCGATATATCTTTCCTTTCGGTTGCTTTTTATAATAACATACACAAAGGCTCTCTACAAATCAAAATATACATTATTCCAGGAAAAAATTATTTTGATACACTCAAACTGAAGAATTATAAATGAGCTCCAAAAGACTTAATGTGATCAAAAATATAAATTTAATTAAATTTTATGATGAAAAATTACTCAAAGTTGACTTTTATATCACACCCATTTCTATATCCAGGTATCTGCCCCGTGTTGTGCAGCAACAGGGGAGAATATATTGGAGGAGAATGCGTGTGCAGCCCCGGCTGGAAAGGAAAAGAGTGCCAGCTAAGGGAATATGAGTGCGAGAAGATAGACTGTAATGGACACGGAGAATGCCTAGAAGGATCCTGCAGATGTTTTCCCGGATACAAAGGATCTCATTGTCAAACAGGTGAGTCCTCTCGAGATCTTAATTGGAAAACTGTGTTTTTAACGACTAAGCAAAAATAATGAGGTATCCTTTCACCAATAGTTCTTTAGTTTCCTTTGCATTGCACATTTTCGTAATGCCATTTGTAATTCAACAGATAATGTTACATCAGTGCTTCTCAAACTTTCAATACTTGCGCCCCAATTTTCAGTCATAATTTTCTTCGTGCCCCCTCCCCTATCTAAACAATACCAATGTATTGAATTCAATAATAACGTACTTTGACTTAAATCTACAAAACGAATTTAATTACAAACCGTAAAAATTTTCAAGATAAGTATTAAATTTTTTTATATAATTTTATTATGACAAGACCAAGGGTCATTGTTAATTGTTAAACTTGATTTTAACTTGACATCATTAAAATTATCAAATACAGTGTGTAGTACTGATACATTTATAAATATTTAAAATCAGTGTAAATGTGTATTTTTTATTATGTCAGAATGTATTTTGTTTTGCTTCCTTTCAGTACATTAATAATATTTTTAAATAATGTTTTATTTTTGACTTTTTGGTAAACTCGCCCCTTTCGTTGGGTAATCACGCCCCCCCCCGGGGGGAGCACCCAACAGTTTGAGAAAGGCTGTGTTACGTGGATAAGGGAACAAGGATTTTATGCTATCAGTTTCAAAGAGCAAGACAGTTCTTCAGGAGTGATGAAAATTTATTGTAGAGAAACAATTCTTGAAATGCAGGATCCATCACCAGAATTCGCCTAATAAATCCCAGAAGCTCTTCACACCTTCTACAACGCTTAGACACAACTATCAGTGTCTAAAAATACAAATACGTAATGATTAAGATTATTCGCAAGCACTCGCTCGACAGTAGCAACTATTCGCTAGTCGACTCTTCGATGGTCAAAACAATACTGACTAAACTTCAGCGAGCGACTCCTATTTATAATCAACATGGATCATTCTAGAAAATTCCTCTTACCACATAGATCATGATATAAATAGATTTCTCCAGTAATTGCCAGAAGCATTCATATGGCCCCAAGTTTCCAAAAATTGTCCCCAAATCGCCAAAAATGGTCATCAACGTGGCCACCAAATATAAAGCCAATTTGGCTCTATCGCCAAGATTTCACCAAGTTTCCAATCAATCACTATTTTTATGTAAATGAATATTTACGTTTGCTTTCTTTTTTTAAGTGATTATTTATAAATTTTTGTTTTTAAAAATTCTTTAAGTATCATTTTGTTGTGGTAATACTTTTTCCAAATAGTTTTTTTTAAATAAAAAAAATTAAGCGTTTTGTGATAGTATAGTTCGTAATAGTATATTAAGTGTAATACATGTAGATGTTGTCATATAACAGTTTAAAATAACAATCTTTCACTTTTCTGAAGTTTGTGTCGCTTTCATAATTTTTTTTTTTGTTTGGAACGAATAATCTTTCTTATTTGAATTGAAAAATTTAATGATTTTTTTTTCACTCCATGTTTTATAGTAAATAACTTGCGTTAAAGTTTTTCATAACACATTTTCAATGAAAAAACCCGGTCTTCAGCAATTTATTATGGCTTCTGCAATCCAATTTTCAATTAATGTTCAATATGTATATTTATAAAATTATGTTAGAGTTTGATTGTTAAAGTAATGGTGCTCTCTTTTGTTGCATAATTTGGCTTGAATTCCCATCGCTTTTGATTTACATAAATTTTATTGACGACAAGTCTCAATCCTAAATTTATTGTCTAAAAAGGAAATGGCACATTTGAGCTTGTATTTCAACGCTTTTACTTCATATAAGATGTGAATTCTTTGAAATTCAATTTTATTCAGCAAAGTTTAAACTCCTAATAATTTACACCATCATCATGCGTAAAATTAGTGAAGCCTGGTATTCTCTGGATCTAGTATTTAAGGCTTAGTACCACTAAAAGTCTGAAATAATGAAGATTACTGTATCTTAATTAGGTTATATAATTTGTTATTTATTAGCTTATTTGTAGTCTTATTACAAAACGTGTCAAGCATTAAAACTTAAAATTCGGTTTGTAAATAATGTATCAGAAACGAAACAAAAAGGTTTTTTTTCCTCATTTCAAAACATTTTTCTAAATAATTCACCAAATTTGACCTCCCTAAAATTATTCACTCTCAAAACAATTACACAATTCTCAGACGTTTGAAACCGAGTATATTTGTCACTTGCAATACAACAACCATCACATATGGTGAAGATGGCTGGCGTATCTTGTTATTGTTTCAGAGATTAGTGATTTATGAAAAGCATAATTCATCCTTGAACGTGTTTGCTTCGTAACTGCTGAAAATTACGTCTGGGCCAACTGGCGCCATCCTAATACTTATTTTCTCACCATAATCCATACTCAAGAGGATATAAGTCATTTGTAGTAAAATAGGAAAACACTAAGATCCCTTCTAAAGCTTCTTCTGTGTCAATATTTCAAAACATATGGGAAATCAAGGATGATGTCCAATTGATCCGATTAGACATGTATATTTCGTATATACATATAACTCAAAATATTATTATTAATTATAATTTTCAATACACAAATTGTATATTCAGTTTAAAATTCGTTTATGTAAAATGAATTTTAATTAAATAGGTTTATGAAAATATGTTTTAATCGAGAGAATTAAACGTTCATGATTTGTACTTCTTAATATCTAAGTAATAAAACTGTATACAAATACAATGAAAAATAGGACATATTCGTATATAACTCCACCTGCATACTGTAATTATTTCTTAGAGTAATACCTTTTTTAAACAAATAATTTTAAATAGGTTGTAGACAACTATGTTACTTCCCAACCCCACAAAATGTTCGTTGTGTTATTTTAAAATGAAACTCGAAAGAAATCGACAAATTTATGAGACGCTCATTAACGACATTTTTCTGTGAATACAAAATTTATCAGTTTGAGAATATATTTCCTTTCAGTTTCGCATTGCACTTTTACACCACTGTATTTGATTTACAAAAAATACGAATCGTTACAAACATTTCTCTATGTTCATTAAATAGTTGCTTTTATGATTGCGCCTCTGGCAGCTGAAAATCGTTTTCTTCTCTAATGATTTTCTATAACCTATCTATTTTCTATAAGTAGGAAAACATACCCCGCATTTAAATCTCTATACCCTTTTTAAAATCGAAAATAAAATACAGACGATTCTCGATAATTCAAACCTTCTATAATACGAACCTCTCGATAATTCGAAGTATAAGCGCAGTCCCTAGAAAAACTCTTGATATTTCGAACTAAAACGTACGTTTTGGTACTCAATATTTCGAAGTAAAATCTGTGGCTGGCCAGACTATAACACGCGATAATTCGAAGTTATCTTATCAAACTCTCGACAGTTCGACCACTCACTATCATGTATAGTCCTGTAGCAAACAGGTTGGAACTTACAATTTTTGCGTTGTATTGTTTCTGCGTGTCTCCCCTGTAACGTCGCCCCTTTGATGGCCATCTGCTACCATTTCATTGTGTTTTCTGGTTTCTCAGATGAAAATGTACTTTTATTGCTTTCCTTCTTCAAATGGACAATAGATCAACCACACCTGTTGTCAGCCGTCCATATCTTTCATTTTCACACGTTGTCTTGCTATCCATGTGTTCCGAAAGGATGGTCTCCAATCGTGAGGAAGAAATTCGCAAAGGATTGTGCATGCATGTATTGAATGTATTCTTTTAATACAGGACTTTTGGCTTCTGTATAATGTTTATACTGTGTAACACATGAACTTTTTTAATTTTCTTCAAAATAATTTTATACATATGTACAATTGTTGTTTTAGTACATAGTTTCAAATTTAAATGTGTTAGAAAAAAATTATCTTCGTGTATTTTGGGAGTTTTATCCTATCATCTTGACAATTCGAAGTTTTTCATTGGTCCCTCCAACTTCGAATTATCGAGAGTCGACTGTAATTTGAAAGTTTAATGAAGAAGATTCGTCTATCAGAAGCACTGTAATATACTTTCTCATTCCAAGATCCGTCTTGTCCACTTCCAAACAGACATAGCAAATTGTCTTTCATAATTTTACTTACAATCCAAACCATATAACATACAAAACAATTAATAAACCAAAAAATATATACTCAGACGATAACGTTACATACACAGCAATCGATTGAATACATAATCGATCGAATTGAATAAAAATTGGGGTTTTTTACTCCATAACTGTTGTAAAAATAGTGCTGTAAGTGAGAATCTCCATGTTCAGTCAAATTAAGCCATATGCTCCACTCCTAATAATGCCCCTTCATCAATTCCTGTAAGTTTCAACTTTGCAACCATACTTTCCTGAACTCTGGTTTCCCGGAAAAGCTGCTCGGCGCGTCACGTGCGCACGAAGCCGGATCACCCCGAAAATTGCTAAAAACGTAAAGTTTCCAACATTTTTTCAAGCAAAGCACCTCGTTTTGTGCGTTTTTAAATGATCACCATATTTTTACACAATCCAATTCTCTTTTGCCATTTAAATGCTGTCAATGAAATATCCTTCATAAAAAGTTGAATAGCACTGATTCTCTAATTGTTTCGTGTATTGAAAATTACAAAAAACATATAAATTGGTACAAAAATAATCTTTCCTTACAATCCCAAATGATATAATTAATAATATCTCTTTTAAATGTTTCAAATTACCCGTTGGATAGGGAAGTTACCCTTAAAATTCCCTTTCGTTGGGATTACCAAGAATCAGTGGCAGGAGTTGCCACAAGCACTATGGAAAAAAATGTATCTTAAAAACGAATTTCATTTATAGATATTGCTTCTTTGCTTATATTTAATTTGAATCCCAATTAAAATATTGCATCTGATTCATTTTTGAACTTGTAAAACAAAATATATATTCTTCACATCTTTTGTAGCCATTTTGCCTGGTGAAAGTAATTAAATGTATTTTCTAATGATACATCACAAATAATACTATAAAAAAGGGTGAGAGTTATATTACCATCACACTATAAATCAACAAGATGGCTATTGGTGATGGACCGCAATATAAGGTGATGGACACCTTATATTGCGTGTCATAATTTTAAACCTCAGTCAAGTGGAGAGAACGATATCTGATCTGCTCCACCCCTTCTCTCCAAATTATTACCTCACACCAACGCGAGGACATTGAACGCAACATATTTAACGTGCATCATCCCCTCTATATGTTGAGTCTTCAGCCACACAAGGACTAGAAATCATGACATGCTAACCACGAGTTCGTGTTCATAATCTCTAGGATACCATAGCCACTAGAATTGGGGGAAAAAGACCTACAAGAGAAGGGGGGGGGGTTCAACCTTATCAAACTTTTAGAAAAGATTACATACAAATCCAGAGTTCTGTAACTGTTCTTTATTCTTAATATGCAACATGTTGTTTCAAATATAAGAATTATCTCCTTACATTCATTTTATAGAAATTACACTTATTAATCACATTTATGTATGCGGAATTTAAATATTTCATTATAAGTATATCGAAGTAGTAATATATAAGTATTCATAGTACATCAAATTTGTAAGATATACTATGTATAGCTTACATATTTTGTACCACTTTCATGTTCTTACAGAACAGGATACATGTCTTTCTATAGGATTAAATTTACGTTCCTAAAAAATTCTTTAAGTCATATATTTTTATTGGTTTAAAGAACAATATCCCAAAACAGATGCATAAATTCTTCATCCCCATCAGTAGAATTGGTTATAAATCGAATAATCATAGAAATTGACTACCAATATTATACAAATATACCCTTTTCTGTCTTGGAACTTTATAAGATATTTAATTCATTTGTTTGCATTCTTATCCACAATTCCATATGACTCTGAAATATATCCTGTACACGCTCCACTTGCTACTATACGAAGCAAATGTAAATTTAAACCTCCATCTTGTCTACGACATGTCACTATCTTATGCTGGAATATGCTTTGCTTCCCGAAATCATTTGTATGCACATAATAAAGTTACAAGACCTTCTCTCGGAGTTTGGCAAGGACATACGGGTATCCGAAAGGAAAACATGCCAGGACACATAAGAAAATCTTATTGGAACTTTTATTTATTCCCATAAATTGTTGCTAGAGTTAAGTCTTCGGGCTGTAGTGTGTAGTAGGCGGTATCTCCAAGTTTGAACAAGTAATGGAAGAGTTTTCTGAAATTCGTCTTATTAGATCTGTAGGATTTGTGAATAAATATTGCTGTACTAAACAATAGTGATAAATGATATTTTGAATAGCTGTTTTTGTATAACTGAATTGTCTAAATTCTCAACAGTGCAGGGTACAATACAAATATATCTCAAATTCTAAGGATACTTAGAATTAATCGCTTGTAAAACAGGTCTTTTAACTCTTTGTCTACCGACGGTTCTTATAAGTACCACTCACTTAAAATTACATAGAATAACCATTTTTACGAATACGCTGACGATACTCTTAGCATTAATATTCTTTTAAATCCACTCTTCCAAGATATATGGCAGTACGGGCTCTATGATGAGTATTTTTGCGGGGAAGGCAAATAGTTTTATAGCAAAAAAATGCGTTTTCAGCTGACACTTTGATCGGATTGCGAAGTTTGTCATTTTTGTTCCGAAAAAGTAGTTCATGTCAAAAGGTAAATGTCTTATTTTTTATCTGTATGTTAATGAAAACCTTAGAAAACGATTTGACTATTTATTTTAAGAGAACATTGTATATAATTAATTTTACAGTTGAATATCTTAAACTAATCAATTAGCTCCAACATAATAAATTTCGCAAAGTTGAGTATTTTGTTTATGTATATCTCTTAATTTTCAGTGTAGTGACTCAAAAAAAAATATTGCATGAAAAAAATGCAGTGAATCATTATGATAGTTAGATAAAGGGTTAAGGAGAGATATCACAAAATTTGGAATTTCAACTACATAAATTAGGAAACGTAGTCCAGTTTTCTTTAAAAAATACATGCTCTTATATACTGAAATATAAAAACCACATTTTTAATACGAATAGTATATGATAAAGTTTTACATGCTTATATATACACTCATGTCCATAAATTAAGGATAATGAAGTTCAGGCAAAGAAAGAGACAGAAGCAAAACAAATTTGACTTATTTGTAAAGTCTATTTATTAAACAAAAGGTAAGGAGCAAAAAAGATGCTATATGCTTGACATAATTAATAAAAATTGCGTTTTTTACTCCCTGGAGCAAATTTTAAAAAAGAACCTATTTACAAAAAACAGTATACCATGGTTAGTATGATGGTTAATACGGAGTATGTTTCCCGGACGATGCAATGCACGTCTTACAACGCCTACGCATGCTGAGTATCAAATTATCAATCTGATCTTGGGGAATATTACACCACTCATCAAGCAATGCCCTCCGAAGTTCCGGTAGACAGGTGGGAGGGGGTTGATGGGCAGCAATTCGTTGGCCAAGCATATCCCACACATGCTCTATTGGATTCAAGTCCGGTGAGTATGCTGGCCAATCCATACGGGTGATATCCTCCGATTGAAGGCATTCGCCTACAATGTTTGCACGGTGAGGACGGGCGTTGTCATCCATAAACAGAAATTCAGCACCCATGGCGCCCCGAAACAAACGTACATGTTGTTCTAGAATGACATCCCGATAGATGTGGCCTGTCATCGTTACACTCTGAACATGCAGGTCAGTTCTGGAACCAATAATAATTCCTCCCCAAACGAGCCATCATGCACCACCGTAACGGTGTCGTTCAGTGGTGTTCTTTTGGTGGTAACGGGTACCTGGCGCTCTCCATATGAAAGTCCGGCGAGAATCAGACTGCAAACTAAACCTGGACTCGTCGGAAAACATCGCACAAGACCACTGTTGTGGTGTCCACAATGCATGCTCTCTACTCCAGGTTAATCGCAGGCGACAGTGATTGCGGTAAGGGGAACACATCTGACAGGCCTACGAGCATATAGACCAATGTGCCCTAAGCGTCTGTACACCGTCTGCCTTGAAACTTTCGTACCGGTAGTGGACGAGATAGGTCTGATGCTGTGCTCCGTCTGTTTCTTTTGGCAGTAACTGCCAAATACCGGTCCTCATTCGGCGTTGTAACTCGGGGCGACCTGTGCTGTAACATCTACTCACATTACCATCATCTTGGAATCTTTGCAAAGCCTGGAGATGACACTCTGGGCGATTCCAAGTTCCTCGGATACTTCAGCTGGGTACGTCCACATTCCAGTCGTCCGATAATTCTACCACGTAAAAAATCATCCAAATGCTTCCTTTGTGCCATAACTATGCAGTTATTGCACTGAAAGACTTTTAAAGCGCTTGTGAACAATTTTATTTCTTTGCCACCATTCCTTATATACCCCTCTCTTACACTCTCGTCATTGTGACGTACTATCCGCGCCATCTGGTGGTTTCCTGTAATTTGCATATTCATCTTCAAGATGTGTGTGATAATTCAACAGGTGAAATTTTTGTTTTAGAGTTCAATTTCTGTGTGATTTTGAATTATCCTTAATTTATGGACATGAGTGTATATAAAAAAATTATTTTTGAAGTTTTCTAAAGTTAACATCCTTGATTCATTCTATTTTGTTTTCATTGTTGATTGCGACCATGGTAGCGTAGTGGTTATGGTCACCAACGGTGTAATGAAAAATACTAGGGCTCCCTTGCAAAATCAGGTTTTGGGCCCCAATCCCAAATACGTTCATGATATCAGTCAGCTTTTGGGCCCCCTAGAACACCTGAACCCTCCCCTTCCCCGGCATGGGAGGATTGCGGGGTGTGCGTTACGCGACTAATGGTCACACATTCGTGACCGGTGTGTCATGAGTTAGAGCCCTAATGTCATTGAAGTCTCCCCGTGAGAGGGTCTCATACACGTTAAATCTGTCAAGACTTAAAATCCTCTCGTTTGTGCGCCGTGGAGTTTCGGACAGGGCATGTGAGCTCATCTGTCATCTTAAATTCAGAATTACGAGGTCTGTTGTCAACACCCCTTGTATTGCTTTATAATGCTACGTATATAAACACTCGCACATTTGTTCATTATACATCTTGAATTCCCTTATTTTACTCCCTCTTACTTTTAAAAAATGACATAGACTACAAACTGTTAATATAAATTAAGAGTTAAATACATTCTGTGAATCTATCCAGGTAATTTGAAACGCTTTAATAACAAATAATGTTTAACATTAATTTGTTACTATGTAATGTATCCAAACATGCATTGACTGTAAGTCATTTACAAAAAATTACTATTTCTCCAGAGCACGCTTAGTATTAACAAGAAATATAAAAAATTATTTCCTACTTTGAATGAATGAACAGAAAGTATTTTATTAAAGGTTGAAAATTTGAACAAGATATATATATATATATATATATATATATATATATATAATTGTATATAGGGAGAGAGAGAACTAATAGTAGGAATTCAAATTAATAATTTATCTTCATTGCTGTAACAATGCACACCCGGTTTTGCTAGTTTGGCTGAAAAATCAGATTTCGACGCCAGTTTTTGTAATTGTTTTAACAGTTACATTGTTACAAAAATGGAGGTAAATCTAAGTTGGCGTCGAAAACCGGTAATTAATTTAATTAATTAACCGGTAATTAATGAATTAATATTTGAAATACTGTATTAACATCAAGTGTCATCCACTACAAGTTTCAAAAAATTTATTTGAACTTGATTGGATGAATAGAAAGTATTTTATTAACGATTGAAAATGTGAACAAGATATATAAATATATATATAGGGAGAGAGTGATCTAAAAGTAGGAGTTTAAAAATTCGTATAACTTTCTGTACAAAAATATTGAAATCTGTAATATAGTTTTAACGTTGCTTGCATAAGATTATAACATGATCTCGATGCAGATTTTTTTTTTAATGAAAATTTTTATTTTTTGAAACTATTTTTCCGAAATTTTTCCCTTGAAATGTGTTCTAAATCCTTTCCTGTTAATGCGAAATACTATACAACAGATACCCATTGTGGTCTATATTATTCAATGTACAAGTGCCTTGTAAATCTAACCAATCTAATCCATCTCTGCATGACAGGAAAGATGTATGTAAATATGGAATTACTATGTAGCAGATATGCCTCAATGTCAGTGTGCATGCATCATTCACTTAATGATTCCCAATACACCAGTGTCTCTCATTGCATCGTTTCATGTTTCAGTTGACTGTCTCGACCCTGACTGCTCGGAACATGGCGTTTGCGTATCCGGTCTGTGCGTTTGCCGGAAAGGATGGAAGGGAAACGACTGTAGCGAGCCGGACACCGACGCTCTACGATGTTTGCCGGACTGCTCGGGACATGGACAGTTTGATCTTGAACTCCAGAAGTGCGTTTGCGACGAACAGTGGACAGGGTCCGATTGCTCACAAGGTTAGTCATCAACTCATTTGAAATTCTAAGTAGTTATGAATGATGGATTACCAGTTTGGTATAAATGGCAAGCTATAACGTAATAAATCAATCTAAACAGAGCGCACGTCGAACAGATTTAATGTCTAGGGAGTTATTAATTTTGATCAATGCTTTTAGGAAACGCATTTGGCAGATAAAATTAATTTAGTGTTATACTATGACATCAGTCTGTTTTTCTTTAGAAAGTGTGATGTGATTTATTGCGTTTGGGAAATCAGAACTATGTACTGAATACAAGAGTCTGATTAAAAACTTAAGTGGTCAATTTTTTTGCCCAAAATGTTCTTAAAAAATGGAACATTTTTTTATATTGCATATATTTAAGTATATTTTAACTGAATGTGAACATGGAAGAATTTTATTTAAATTTTCAATTTTAAAGTTTTCACACAATTTTTTATTTTATAATGGTGGAACACAAAAAACCCTAAATGTTTTCTCTTCATATATACATTCTGTGTGAGTTTTGTATATCATATGAAAATTTCTCGCATACTTATAAAAATATATCAGTTTCGCACATTTTTTTGAAACGATTGAGTATTTTGTGTGTGTTTTCATATATATACGCACACACAATTTGAAGCATAACGTAATACGTACTAAGTCTCACATTGTAATCGGAACAGAGATAGTATTGGTCTTTTTGGATTATCTTTCCATTTCCATTTCTTCTTAAGCAACAAATTACGCGTTGTCTTGCCAATCCCTGTGATTTATCGAAAATTTTCAAGAATCTAAAAATTCCTACCTTCAATTAAAAATTCAAAACCTTCACCGCAAAAAAAAAAATCTCGGATGAGAAGGATTTTAGTTCTATGGATAAACTGCATCTCTTAAAAACCTTAGCACTAATAATATTACTATAAGAATTAAAAATGTCTGTGTAAATCAAAGATAGAAAGAAGAAAATATTAGTGTCAGTACAATGTAAGGGCAAACTGGTTGAGGTAGCCCGTACGGTGTACAGACAAACTAGTTAAAGGTTAAGTAATATTGGATTACTTAAGTAGCCCGTTATGCGGCTGTACGATAAAAGTGCTCGTGCGTATGTAAGAAAAAGATACTTTGACTTAACCCTTTCTTAGAATTCCCTAATCTTGTATATTTTTATCTAAAATATCATTGCGAATACCCTGTTTTAAAATGCAAGTATAATTTCATTTTTCATTCAAGGATTAAAACTTGTATTTTGACAGATTTATTCGTGATTCCTCGTTAAAAGGACTAGACCATGAATTTTTAGAGAGATTTATTCTTGATTGCTAATAAGAGAGCAGCTTACACATGGGTGAAAGTTTTTCTTTAAACATTTACGAAATTTCTAAAAATAATTAATGCCCCACTTCACTTGAGCATATTGTTATATTTTCTATTACATTTCCTGCCTGTTTTCTGTTGTATTTGAATGTGGAAAGGGGATAATATTCTAATTCTTGCTTGCTTAGTACTTCAGCTAAAAGCACGCTCAAAGTAAATCAATCTCCGGTGTTAAAATTACCTACATAAAAGATGATTTTACCTAAACCCAGAATTCTCAATTCTAACTCTGTTACGACATTTTCAGAACATATATCTAGAAATTCAATCCATAGCAAGCTGATTAATGTCATGATATTTGAAAATTACACTTATTAGTACACATTTTTCAAGAGATACACTGACGGAAAAAAATTCCTAAACGAAGAAAGACTTGTGTTAAATAAACGAAATTTGGGGTACGCGTATATATACATTTGAAAGATGACATCGATTCAAATTTCTCGCTTAAGTGTGGCGCTAGTAACCCCATTTAAATCTTCGAAATCAGGGTTGCTTTAAATGCGTGCTGTAAAAATCGTGAGCGTTATTTGTCTGTGAAATTTGACGTATTGAGTTGATGTATTGCGTCTGCGGCAGAAGTTCGAGCTGCAGTTGGGACCCCAGCGGCGCAACGAACTGTTAGAAATCGGTTGCTTCAAAGACAGCTCCGAGCTAGGCGCCCTGTAGTGTGTATTCCACTGACTCCATGCCATTGCCGTTTGCTAAGACGCCAGTGGTGTCAAGTCAGAATTTATTGGAGGCCGGAGTAGAGCTCTGTTGTGTTTTCTGATGCAAGCAGGTTCTGCCTTGGGCCAGTGATGGCCATGTGTTGGTCACAAGGAGGTCAGGAGAACGCCTGCAACCAAACTGTCTGCAGCCTAGACACACTGGACCTGCAGCTGGAGTCATGGTCTGGGCAGCAATTTCTTATGATAGCAGGAGCACTATCCCAAAAACACTGATTGTAATTTGTACGACAGTCTGGTAATTCAAACTAGAGTACTGCCATTCATGAACAGCATTCAAGAGGGGAGGGTTTCAACTGGATAACGGTCACCCTCACACCGTTGTTGAAACGCAACGTGCTCTACAGAGTGTTGACAAGTTACATTGACCTGTGAGATCCCCAGATGTGTCTCCAATTGAGCACGTATGGTATATCATTGGCCGACAACTTCAACAGCATCCAATGCCAGCACTGACCGTCCCAGTGTTGACACAACAAGTCCAACAAGCATGGAACTCTATACCACAAAGTGACATTCGGCATCTGTATGACACAAGGAGTGCACGTTTGCAGACTTGCATCCAAAATTCCGGAGGTAAAACCGGCTATTAATCTAACAGCATTTCACATTTTAAATGCATTTTCTTGAGCTTAAATTAAACTGTAATCTTGAAAATGTAATCAATTAAACATGTAAACGAAACAATTGCATTGTCAAGATTTCATTATTCTACAATATTTTTTTTACTTGGTGTTGGGATTTTTTTCCCGTCAGTGTATATGTTACTGCTCTTGAGATATTAACCCCTTTTGAATTTTTCCATTTCAAAAATGAACGCTACGTTTAAAGATTTTACGGTATTTTTCTTTTAGCATTGCATATATAAATCAAAGTGAGTGAGTGAACATTAACGTCACATTGTCCAGCTATACGAGGCTTTTGGTGACGGACCTCGTAATTTTGAACCATGGTCAAGTGACGAGGACGGCACTTGAGCTGGCAACCCCCTCTCCTAACTACTACACCACACCAACGGCAGGACGTTTGAGCTCTCTACAAATTTAACATACATCGCTCCTCTGCACAGCGGGTCTTCAATGATACTAGGCTCGAACGCATGACACGCCAGCTACGAATCCGTTACCTTGACCACTAGGCTACCGCGGCCACTATATAAATCAGAACTCGTTGATAAAAACCATTAATAATTGTTCTCTTTTGATGCAAATTTCATATTTAAAGCAATTCTTTTTCCTGATTTTTTTTTATTCTTGTTTTTTATGTGGTTGTTTTTAGTTCATTGTGCATTTATCATTTAATGTACTTTCAACTTATCTATTTATAAATATAATACATATATTTTTTTTTTACAAATTATAATATATAGAAATTCACGACAGATATTTTACTCACTCAACATCTAAAATCAAAAACAGAATACTAAAAGGACCAGTGCATTCTAAAACCCCTATTGATATAGTATATACAATGTACGTATCTTAGATTAATATTCGGCAAAGCATACTACTAAATGACAATATCCCGTTGTTCGAGGCAGAGTCAAAAGTCTTATTAGCAAACCTATAATAATATCGATAGTACGGTCTCCAAGCGCAGTGTTCCAAAAGTCAACGAGTTTCTGACATGAATTCGAGGCCTCGCTTCATCTTTGAATGGAATAGAAATCTTTCAACTTGAAATCGGACTCACATAAATGTCCATTTTCCAGGCATAATACATACTTACTACATACCCGATCCTACAATGCATTTGCCTTGAGTCCTCCATTATATGGCAGACATTTATATCCATGTTCATTTGTCCGAAATTCACCAATAACCTTTGAGATAGGCATCTGTCGTGGTCCGTTTGTTCCAAGAGGCCTTACAATCGATAGGTCTTTCGCTATTAGCGCAGCACATAGAGAAAGGGATCATTACTACATGATTTAACAAAGGTAGAATCCCATCAGAGGAGGTGAAGCGGACCCAAGTTTGACAGCTCGGACCCTCGCTGATTAGATTGTGACTAGCTCAATAGGGAACAAGTCAGATTTGCATCTGATCCCTTTCGCAATAGCTTTGTTCTTTTATCCTTTTTTTTTTGTGCTTATTCTTATGTATATTTTGTGTCCCTTTAAAATCTGGAATTCAAAATATGAAAAAGTGTTTTAAATAGAAAAAAAAAATGTATACCAATAAATTAAGGCATTAAATAAAACGCACAATTGGTATATTACCACATGTTTTCAATTCATTCAATATACGTTTATAAAAAAAATTTTGTTATTGTAGAAATACTTATTTTTTCGATTCCTACTATTCGTTCTCACTCTCCCTTTATATATTTACTTATCTTGTTCAAATTTTCAATCGTTCATAAAAAACTTTTTATTCATCCGCTCAAGTTCAAATACATTTTTTAAACTTGTAATGGATGACACTTGATGTTAATATGATTATAGTTTTTTCATATAATAATTCATTAATTAAATTTCATTTATTAATTTTAAATTTATTCTACGTTATTTCTGACGAAGTTAGAAATAGCACCAACAGATGCCACCAGAAAGTTTTTCTAACGATTTTTTTCTTGGGTTCAAATATATTTTTTTAAACTTTTATTGGATGACACTGGATGTTAATACAGTTTTTCAAATAAAAATTCATTAATTAAATTAATTTAACTAAAATAAAAATTTTCTTTATTGACCTAAGTATGAATTAACTTTTAAAAAATAAAAAATTTCATATTACTTGTTTATCCATAATTCGTTTTGAAACTCCGCATGCGCAATAAGACATGCAAGAATAAATTAAGTGATATCCCAAAAAGCATGCATGCAATACAAAACCTTATTAAGGTTAAAAACAGCAGGGTTCAAAAATTAAATATTTAAATACAGGTTGTTAAATTATAAAAAAGTACATAAATGAAATATTAGACGCAGTAATAAAAAGAAACCATTAACTCAAAAAACGCGAAGCTAAAGAGAATAAAACAAATTAATGTATAAAAGCGAATTGTGTAGAAAACAATGTATGAACATGTAATTTTAAAATACTAAACAGTAATAAAATTGTTTAAATATAATACCATTTTGAAAATACTTACATTAAATAAGTAAAACGGGAAATAAATTTAAGAAATACATAATACGAAAATAAGAAATTACGATACGTTTCTGGTAAACATTCTAAAATCCAAGAGATTTTTTTTTTCTGATGCAAACAATTTTGAATATCCTGAATACACTAAGAATTACTTCGCTTAAAAGTTGTATGGCGTCTGTGTTTTCGTTAATCAATTAGCCTTTCATGTTCATGTCTACTAATAGAAAAATCAAAACTAAATCAGTAACTTTTTTAATTTCTTAAAAATTAGAAATCTTTGAAAAAGGTGAATTTTGAAATTTCTTGGGAGTTGTAGGTAAAGTTCTTTTTAAAGTTAAACTGTCTGTAAAAATAATTACACTAAAAACTTCAGTCCTGAATGAATCTTGTTTTTAAATATTCTTTCAATATGAAAAAGTCGGAATTTTAACATTAACTTTTTTTCCCACTTGTGATACTTGACTTTGTTGACATACCTGTCTTTCCATTTCCAACACAATTTATTAACAATGAACAATTTTTCGTATTTTTTTTACAATTGTCCAAAGTTAATATTAAAAAATAAAGCTTAAATTTTGATATTTTTTCAGTTTCTTAAAAAAATTATTTCAATTTTTTTTTTAAAACACGTATAAAAGGTTATTTTAATACAATGCTCATTATTTCTCAAATTAACATTTTTCTCCAAATACAATATAATCAGAGATTTATACAATTCGATTTAACATAAAAAAATAAATAAAAAGTTCTTATATGTGTTTAAATTAAATAAAAGTTTAATTATTAACAAACATTTTGTATAATATATAGGTATAAATATCATACTGCACAAAACAAAAATTTGTATTTTCTACATTGTCACATTTTTGTGTTTATAAAAATATTTCCAGCTTGGATTATTTGCTTTAACAAAGGAAATAAAGCCTCTTTTTATTGGTAAAAAATGATAATTTTCATTTCTTTCCTTTTGTCTAGAATTTCAATGTTCAAAATAAATAATTTTCTTGGATATTTTTTTTTTCAAAATCGAAACATAAAATTCCACTTATTTTTTAATTTGTGCAATAATATCTTTATCAAATTTACAAGAATAGAAATGTTATTTTTATTAAAAGCAAATCCTTATCATAATGAACCAAAAATAAAAAATTTTATTTGTTTTCTTTAAAATCTTTTTTCATTTCGAAAGTTTTACTTTTCTAATTTTTCAAATACGATTTATTATACTATTTCTCAAACTATATGTCTTTAAAAAAACACACAGAACATGTGTGTATCAGTGTAAATATAATAGTAAATTGCTTCATTTCATTTTGAAATACTTTTATTTATCAGTGCACTGTTTTACTGTGAAGGTATCAGTACAAGATTTATTTTGATAATACATTAAGTTACATCTAAGTCATTATTAAACCTTAAATTTACTAACCCCACCAAATGTATTCGTCTTACTTATAAGTTTCACATATTAGTATTCTCGTATACATCTTACTTTTTAATAAATAAGTAACCTGTGCATTTATACCTCATTTAAACTGCTTAAAGAGTACATTATAATTTTAAATCCGCAAATTTCAAACTTAATTTGCTTTTACACACTATCAATTTAATCAAAATTAATGATGTTACGAAATCATAATCGCTTAAAAACGCGTTCATTGTTTGAGAGTCAAATCGAAGCTCAAGGAAAATTTTATTTAGAAAATAAAATCTAAAAGTCTTGCAAATTTGCAAAAGCTTTTTTAGCCACCAAAGGGATTCTTTCTATACAGGGTTCCTGATTACCATAGGGTTGATAGAGAACATCGTGAGAAGCACTAATTACATAGGAAAGCATGGGCAGAAAGCGATTGGTGGCACGAAATTAGAGCGCGAAATGGCACGTGTGGTTTTCTCATTTCAGATATGGAAAGCGTGCACTGAACATGAATCGTTATACGAACGCCAAGTTGGTAGATATTCACTTCATCTACGGCCTTGCAAACGGAAATGCACGTGCTGCTGTTCGGTTGGTGGAACATGGTCTATCAGAACCCGTTTTGAAGGTACTGGAGCCACAGGAAGAGGGTATGTTGTGGCTGTGACGCGCGAACCCAGTACCAGTGTACGGGCGCTTACTGTTGCAACCGGAAAATCTAAAACAACTGTCCATAGTCTACTGCATGGCGAAGTCTTTCTACCGTTTCATAAACACAGATTGTAGTTATTGCAGCCAGATAATCATCCACGACGTGTCACGTTTGCAAGTGATTTGTTAACCAAAATTCAGCAGACATATCTGCCTTGGTCTCTGTTGTTCTGTGATGAAGCAACCTTTCACGAAGGGTGTTCATGCATAAACGCATGTGGACCTTAAACAACCCACAGCACACGATCCACGAACCGTCAACAACGTCAAGTGTGGGCAAGTATCGTGGGGACACACACTCGGCCCCTACACTCACCACCCTTGACTGAACTCGAAAGTTCTGTCTTTCTACGAAGTCTTCGAAACTACTTACCGATGACCCCGTACCTGTTCGGCGCTGCATGTGGTTTCAACAGGATGGGACGCCATCTCATTATGGAAGGTGTGTACGTGACCATTTTGACCAGACATTTCTAAACAGGTGGATTAGGTGTGGTGGTCATATCGCTTGGCTTCTCAGATCCCCTGATTTATTTCCTGTGGATATTTTTGTCTGGAGTACCATGGAGAGTCTTGTGTATGACACGCCCCTCAATTCTGATTTGGAACTAGGGGCCCGAATATCATTCATTGCTGCTACAATCCGTGAAAAACACCCGGTATTTTCGAACATGTCCACCAATCCATGTTCAGTCGGTATTATGCATGCATATATGGCAATGGCTGCAATTTCAAACACCTCCTGTGATGCTTTTATGTCATACTTTTTATTTATTGTTTTTGTGAGTACGTGTGTGTGTAACAAAGCGTTTTACACTACATTCCGTGTTGTGGCCTTACTGTCTATGTATCTCTAAATCTTGTTAGCGTTACGCTTCCGTCTATGCTTTCCTATGTAATTATGGCTCCTCAGGATGTTCTCTACCTCCTCTCCAAGTATGTACATGTCATTTGGAGACACTTTGTATATGTATATACTGACCATTAAAATAGCATTTGGCTTTTGCGGAACGTGCAGAAATTAGTACTGAGTACAACTACCATGGGTAGCAATAAATATTACTACACGCGCTTAGACAATGCGGTTTCGATTCTTTGTCAGAGTTCATTTGTGGTACCAACTAGAGTGTTTCGTCGTGTAACCAAATGTCAAGGTCCATCGAAGAACTCTAGGATTATATATGTGGGCCTGTAGTATCTCTGATTATAATACAGGCAAAGTACCAGGCACGCTAAACTGAACTGGTCCCATGAGTTAGACTGGTATTTAATGTATTCTATATCATAACTCCAATTTGGGGCTGCTCACCGATGCATAATGTAGGATTTCAAAGAGAATTCCGGTACCACCGTACACAAATATGATCATCATGTAGCTGCATATAAAAGCAGGATTCCCGTAAGAGATGATGTTATGTCATTCATTAGCTCATGTAGTTCAAATTATCATTGCAGTCAATGACGCCTGTGTTGTACATTTATATGTATCAAATCAATGGCCGTCGTATTAACAGCTCGCAACGCTGCAGATAACATCACATCTCATGTGCTTGTACTTATTGGTCTCCCGCTCACCTTAATCCTTGACCTAGGGTCTGCAATGTGGATACATGATCTATACGAAGCATGAGCTCAAGATATCTGTCATCGTGAATGTGGTGTGTTGGGGACGTTGTTTGTCTCCACGTCACTCCGTCCTTCCTTCTTGTAATCATCAATTCCATATTCACAAGACAGTGGTCGGATTTAGACCAATGCAAGCAGAAATTTCATGATCGGATAATTCAATGTCCTGAAAGGCAGCAAATAACCAGTGATCAAATTCGGATATAAACTGGTTTGCGTGCCCTAGGTAGCCTAAGATATAGCCAACAAAGCAACAGCAAACACCATTCGTATTAGAAAAATTATCAACCTGTTCTCCCCAAAGTGAGTCTAAGTAGCATCCCTTACCTTTTTTGTGGCGCACGTCATTCATAATCGTTATGAGTTGCTGATCACTTAGGATGAGAATTCGGAACTTTTAAAAAATTCTTAAACAATGTATTTCATATGTTAAACGATTAAATTTATTTTTCCTGATTTTAATACGCTTGGTAATCTCCAGAATGAGTATGGTTCTTTTGTAAAGCTACTGTACTGGCAGCCCCAAAAACTAATTTCCGATAAATCCACCTTTTTTTGTAAATCTTCTGAGTGTGTTAATAATTTTCCTTCTATTCCAAAGATGCAAAAAACAACTTATCATTTTCTATTTATTGAGAAAAAATAAATTTCCGGCTCCGAGATTCTTTTAGGACAGGTTTACTATAAGGATTATATTTTTGCGACTGTATAGAAACACATAGTAAAGTATAATCATTAATTTAAATGAAAGATACAACCTCTGACAATAAAATTCGGTGAATGAAGTCAGAACGGCTGTTCTGGCAACACTGGTGAAACAAAACGCAGCACATGCCTAGCGGCAGGGGTTGACTATTTGCCTCCACGTTGTTCAGTTGAGCGTCGTTTGTGTTCCGTGTTAGACTTGTTTTACAAAGTGCTTGTTCAGTGTATGGGTTCTTAACTGAGAACAAGAAAATGAAGAAATAAAGATCAATTTAAAGTTTTGTTTTAAGCTTGGCAAGACATCGGAAGAAACTTATGCTATGCTGCTACGTGTTCATGAAGATTAAGCATTGTCTATGAAGTGTGTGTGTACGAGTGGTTCCCCCGTTTTCGAGTAGGCCGGGAAAGTGTTTCTGACAAAACCCGTAGCGAAAGACCAGTGACTTCCGTCAGTGACGAAATCATTGAGAAAGTGAAGAAATTAATCAAGAAAGATCGTCGATTGAATGAACTGCAGATTAATTGTGAATCCGTGTGACAAGTCATTACCCAGTACGTACAACAAGGTTTATGGGTTTGGTTCACGACAATACTCACCCTCACACAGCCAATATCGTCAAACAGTTCCTAGCAAAAGAGGGGGTGGTGCAAATTGACTTCTTCTTATTCCCACAACTAAAACTCGCTTTGAAAGGAAAGAGATTTAACGATATTCCAGACATCCAACGAAACGTGACGAGGCTTTTGAACTCCATTCCTAAAGAAGACATCTTGCAAAGTTTCCAGGATATGTATAGCATATCTCAGCGATGCATATTTATGGGAGGTAGCTATTTCGAAGGACAGTAAGGTAGCTTTCGTTAATATTTCAACTGCATTAATGTTACAGGACTATTCACCGAACTTTTTTGTCAGAGGTTGTATTTAAAAAAAAGAAAAAATTTTCACATAAAGTAAAAAGTACGAAAACTTAAGAGAAAAATACAAATATTTCCTCTTCCTCGAATACCTTACAGGGAAAACGTTCACATATATATGACAGGCCCCAGGCCTGCGGGTTAAATGATGAGACATCTTCTATTGTTAACTCGTATTTATTTCGTCATCAACATGGCGTCCCTTTGGCGCCAAACTATAGAACAATAGACGGTACCCAGGAGTCCACCAGCTACTTCTCTCCAGTACGCGTTGCCTTCGTCAGCGCTCGCTCCACCTTTAAATAGGCTTATTACCCACAAATCCTTACGCGATGATAAAGAGTTCGCTCTATTTTTATTTATTACTCCCTTAATTTAAAGTAATCTTTTAACTGACTATATAATATATATATATATCATATAAAAAGGGTCAAATTCAAAAGTTTTTCTTAGTGATTTAAAATCTGATTTTTAAAATTAACTCTAACTTTCATCTATCGGTCAATAAGATAAAAACAAAAAAGTAAAATCATTCTTAAACATTAGGCTTAAGTCTATACCCCCAAACGCGAGCAAAAACATCACTTTACCCCTAGCCTTATTTAAGCCAACAATTTCTTCGACATTTTAAGTCCAAGCAAGAACTTTCCTTTCCTTTTTTTTTTCTTCTTTTTCCCTGTTTACCCGATCGGCATCGTCTATTATGTCGCAAACTTTCACTGACGTCCAACACCCCTAAAGTGTCTGGTGGGCAGAGAGGGGTACTTCTTTGATTAAAAAATCGAAATTCCACCAAGAACGAATCTCCCAAAAGTCTTCAGCGAATCAGCGTTTTCCGATATGCTTTGGACCTTTTCTCTTCTAACATCGATCGAGCTCGACTCTCTTTTGGTTCAGACGAAAAGCGGGGAGGGGGGTCGTTCGAAGTTCGGTGCTCTGAAAGGGTCCCATTAACATATGAGTCTAATGATGAGGAACCCACGACCTCCAGAGTGTTTGGGAGTCAGTGTAGCGCGAACAGAGAAGTACTCTTGTAATTCGAACAAAAGGAATGCAGCAGCAGAGAGAGAGGTCTATTTTTAGAGAGTTTCTAGCAGGCTGGAATGCTGTTGAGTTTGATGTAGTTTGGAAATCGAATCGAATGTTGGGGACGTGTATCTTTCGGCGACATTAAAAGAATCGCGGTGTGCATTAAAGTTCGGGAGCTTTGTTTTTCTGTAAGAGGAGTGTTCGTATAAAAGTCTTGGATCTTGCAAGGGGATAAAACAACATAAATCTGCAAAAGAAACTTGAGAATGCTGTAACATAAAATATGAGAATAAGAAATATTTTCTTTGTTTGTTTGATTTTGGATATTGACAGATACTTTGTTTTACTCTTTTCTGCGGATATACTTTATGTTGCATACACTCCTCAATACAAAATAAAAATACTAAGGGATATGTAAATATTATACAATTTTCAATTTTTTGTATGAATTAGATAACTTTATACAAACAGCAGTATCAATTTTTACATTTAAAATGGCAAAATTTATTTGATTATTTGTTATTCAATAGAAATCTTTTAATTCTGCTTTATATTCAAAATGTATGAGTATTTCCTTAAAGATTTACATTTTCCTGGATTTGTTTTCATTTACTTTAAAAAAAAGCCTTAAAAAGCACCTTTTCGCAATTTTTTTTCTTAATATTTTCTTTGCAGGTTCAAAGTCCTATGATTACGTGTAACAATGTCCCTTATTTTTTCTATGCTAGGTGTAGTTTCTTTATTTAACAATAATTATAAAAAAATATTTAATTATTATAATTTAAGGCAATATATATATGTACTTTATTTATTAATACTATGAAAACTTATATGTTTTTTTCTTATTTGGTATGATTCATTCATTACAATACGCGAATATTTAATGCTTACCTATGCATTCGTTTTCATTGTCTATGAACTTTAGTGTTTAAAGCTTTTAATCTTTAGACCCAATTATTTTAAAATTCTTTTAATCTTTTCACACTTTAAAATAATGACTTTTATTATTGCAAATGAATTAATGCGGTTTATTTTTACAAATGAGCTAAATTGGAACACTTTTTAAGTTTATTAATCTACAACAATGGTCTTCAAACTTTTTAAACTTACGGAACCCCTAGAAATTGAAGGTGCTTTCGTGAAACTCCATTCAGTACACATACTTCAAAGAATATATCCCAAAATAATATTTAAAATGGATCAACATGTTACAGGTATTTTATGAAAAAGCAATTTAAAAAAGTATTTCATTTATTATTAAAAATTTCTAACACAAATTTTTAATAAAATTTACTTATAAATAATATTAATTTTTAATTCAAGTGTCACCTATTTAATGCATTATATTTAGTAACTGAGATATGTGCTTGCTAGATTTGATTTTATACTTTGTTTTTGTAGTCCACTTACATTGAGAAATATATTTCACTTACGCACAATGTTCTGAATAGCATTAAAATTTTTATAGCTGTGTGCGAAATCCCGTGTATTTTTTATGAATCTACAACCTAAAATTTAGAAGCTGCTCTTGCTGAAATTTAGATTTTAACATCAACTCTGTTGATATGCTGTTCCCTTTCCTGCATTATAGGTGTAGTTTTCCACAAATATAAAAATGCGCAATTTCCATTAGAAAACTATATAGTATTGCATGTCATTGTGTTAACTAACGAGTATAAAATTATCTCGTGGAACCCGAGAGAGTAAACAATAGAATATTCACAATCTAGTAGGAAGTATATATAAAAAAAACGCTTTAATGTTTTTAATTATATTTTAATAAAAGTATAATAGCGTTGGAAAATAAAGTTATTATATATAAATAAAATTTTCAGTTTTAATGAATGGGATGAGAGCTTTAGATACTTGTAAATTATAAACTTCATGTGGAAAGTGAAACCATTTTTCATACGTATTTATTTCTCCTCGAATTTTTCATTGTGACTCGTGGAACCCCTGGGTATGCCTTATGGAACCCCAGGGTTCAGTGGAACACAATCTGAAGACCACTGATCTATAATTTAACTAATATTGGAACTTATTTTCAGTTTTTATCATGGCCGCAATAGCCTAGTGGTTATGGTCAGGAACTTTTGGCCGGCGTTGTTTAATCGGGTTTTGAGTTCTGATGCCTCTAACGACCCTCTTTGTAGAGACACTAATGCACGTTAAATCTGTCGTGGTTCAAGATCTTTATGTTGGCGTGGTGTGGAGGGAGAGGGTTCTAGCTTGGGTGTCGTTCACGGTCCGTTGCCAATAGCCCTGATGTTGCTTTAGAGAGCGACATTAATGAACACTCCCTTTTTGTTCTTTTCTTCCAAAACAGAAATTGTGTTTTAGATTCAAGTGTTTTACTCTCAACCTTATTTTAAGCATCATATTAACTCTTATTTAAGCTTTTTTGAGCCCTAATGGAATAATAATCCATAGTTGAATTAATCTTAGGCTTCTGCTCTTTCGATTTTATACTTTAGAGGATATCGGTTTACATCATTCAATTCGATTAAAAATTCTCCCAAATAAATTTAGAAATCCATACAATGAGATATAAATTACAAATGTTTAAACTGAATTTTTTAAAATGATTTTCCTAAGTCCCCCATAGATATTACAAATTTTATCTATTTTAAGTAAATATATTACAAAGCATATTGAAACTTAGAATATATATCTAGATAACTTTATCCCTTAACTGATCTCTAGACGTTTCCAGACAGATTCCATAGATTTTCTTATCCAATATATTTGAGAACACAATCCTGTTATCAAACAACGCTGAAGTTATATTTTTAGAGGTCGTTTTCTATTATTTTCAAGTATTTTGTGACTATACATGGTGTTATTTGAGTGGATTTGAAGAAAGGTTCAGTATAAGAGTATAGAGCGTGAAAATAATAATAAATTTGAAATTTGATGTTACAGAAGAAACAAAAAAATAAGATATAAATAAAAATGTGACTTGCATGTTCTATTTTAAATCGAACACGAAATTAAAAAAGGAACGACAGTAAAAATAACAATTATGATAAGAAAAAGCATTAGAATAACTCCTATCTTAGAAATTAAAATAACACTACTGTTTGGATAAAACTGTATTTTTATTATTAACCAAACTGTATTCTTACTAACAGTTTTTAATTGCATATTCACGTATATGTTTGTAGCTAATTTCTCAATTGAAATCTTATTAATATGCATATTATGTAAAATAGTTATTTTTTGTCATATATTTTACCAGCGCCATCGGTTATGTATTTATTTTTTGAGTGATGGCATTATGTTATTTGTTTTGAAAGTTGTGTAGTAAGAATCAGTGGAATTCCAGTGTTACTCTGTTTGTCACTCTCTCTAGAAGAGGTTTGCCGTAACTGTCACTGGTTATAGCACTTTCTTCGCCAAAAAAAATTCAAATGTTTCAAATTCAAGAGATTTTTAGTCCACTGAATAGACTACTCGCATAATAGAATAGTTGAATAAATTTATTTAGCTTTCAAATTTAAGTGCAATAATTTAACTTATCTTTGTGAAGAAATAGGGGAATCTATTTTCCTCTTTGAATCGTGTTGCTCGTGAAAATGCTAGAAGTCTCGTTCGAATTCTCTAGCGTGTTTTTGATGCCTATTTGAGTGCCAAGCTCTAGACTAATTGAAATTTGGCGACATTTTCGAATTCATTGACTTTCAACGATTTTGACTTTGTTTATTAAATCACATCCTGCTTTAAATGGATTTTGAGATCGCCAAATCAATATGTATAACCAGAAATCAATGTAGAGAGGATTAAACATAATGAGTGAAGGAAAAACTTTTTTTATTTTATGATATTCGAACAGCTATATAATTAAACTTTTAAAATAAAAAGATGATTCTCAAAGATATTTGTGAGGATGGATAAAGTGAAAACTCTGTCGATAGAGGACTATCGACTTCATTTAGACGTTGGAAAGACTTCATTTAGACTTCAAAGATAATAGTCTCTTTAGTTGCTTACCTCTTACCCAAATTTTTAAACTTTCTCTTAATAATTTTGGTAAATATTGTTACAATCGTATGAATAAATAGTATTAGTAAATCAATTCCCTTGGAGTGTTATGCTACAATCTACAATTCTCACTCAAAATAGCACAGGGCGCAGTGGGAATCATAATACTTCGGTTTATATACCAGTACATAATTTAAGAGTAACCTTTCCTAGTCTGAAAGCTTTTTTTTCTTTTATAGTAAATTGGCCTTCATTAAATGATTTTAATCATTTTACACTTTTAAGAAAGAAACGTGTACTTTTTTTTTGTGAGGATTGATCAAAGTTACAAATCGTTTTAAATTGTTGCACTAGGTGGTATATCTAGACTATTTGTCCTTTTTCAACTACCATTGGATTTTTTGCTATTGGAAAATAGAGTATTGGCAATAATATATATTTAACATCCATAAATGCTGAGAATAGAGTCATTGCATGTTTTTCCTCCCTTTGCGCGTTTTGTCCTTCTTAATTTGCTGGTAGATGAGACACAATATTAATTTTAGCTCTCTATAAACCCATTCTTTTCTACATTTTAACAAAAGAAGAAACCTTATTCTGCCATTTTTTTATAAGAAATCGTGTAGTTAATGCTTAATTTTTAAACAATTTGCAATAACTACTAATTTTAATTATCGAATTAATTTAAACAGTTCATGTTCAATATCATTTTATAATCCTTGTAATGTATGACATTTTCACATTCAGCAAGAACAAGTAATATACAAAAAGAAATTTTTTAATTCATTTCCTACTTAGATAAAAAAAAATTATTTTAGTTACTTTTTATTAAATAGTTACAATTAATATAAATATGTATATACATGTGACACAAAATCACAACATTAAGAGGAAATTAATTTTTTTAATTATCATTAAAGTATCGTATTGTCATCCAAAACAATCGTGTATATAAAATTTCAGTTCAACTGAATGCTTTGAAACGTGAGGGGAAAAAAATCTTTTAAAGTTTTGACCCAAGTCGCCAAAATTGAAGCCAACGTAATTCTGTAATTCTTTAAAAAATTAATTTCAGTCAATAATTTTAATTATTATGATTAAATTATCGTATTGTTACCCAAAACAATAGTGTATAGAAAATTTTAGCTCAAATGAGTGCTTTAAAATGTGAGAAAAAACCTTTTCAAGTTTTGACACAAGTCGCCAAAATGGTCGCTAAGTCGCGAAAAATAATGCCAACGTGGATGTATTTTTAATTCTTTAAATAATTAGTTTTAATCAATTAATTTTTATTAATTATAATTAAATTACTGTATTGTCATCCAAAATAAGCGTGTATATAAAATTTCAGCTCAATTGAGTGCTTTAAAATACATTTACAACGATTGAAAATTGGAACAAGATAAATATAGAGAGCGTGTGAACTAATAGTAGAAATTGAAAAACAAGAAAGGTGTATAATATTCACTTAAAAATTGACATCTTTTTAGATATGAGTATTCAAACTTTCACATTGGAAAGGCAGAATTCATAACGCTATAATTAAATAAAATGAAATATGAGGAAATTTTGCATGTTGGAATGTTTTCATGTTGGAATGTTTTGCATGTTGGAATTCAGAGTTAGACCAAACTGAATTTTTGATTTAGGCAAAGATTAAGAAGTGTAGTTTTTACTGAGAACTATATATAATTGCATTCATTTTATCTTTCTTATAATTAAATCTCACTGAAATAGGTAATGTATTTCCAATGAAAAAGCTAACACATTTGCGAATTTTGCTTCAATAATATATCAAACTTTCAACTTTCAGTCCTTCAACCTATATACAAAAAAAAACTTTCCTGACCATGCTATAATTAACTCGTCATTCTTTTTTCTCCCTCCAACAGAAAAGTGTGATTTGGATTGTGGTTTCCAAGGTCACTGCGAGAACGGTCAGTGTCTCTGTTCGGCCGGATGGTCAGGTGCGAAGTGTGACCAAAAACTGTGTGATCCCCGTTGCAAAGACAATGGCCAGTGTAGGAATGGGACGTGCCTCTGCATACAGGGGTGGAATGGAAAGCACTGCACCCTCGGTAAGTTTTTCCCCTTGATGAATATTTTAATCTTTTATTCTGTTATTAGACTAAATAAATATTAAATGGAAATGGTTGACTGGAACAGGGAACAATGACTTGACCTTTCATTCTGACACATACCATTTCGGTATAGTTCTAAGGACACGCAATTAAAGTTGCCACAGAAAAATTAATAAAATTGTCAGAATTTTAAGGGACAGGATTGAAAATAGATAAAATTAAGAATTCGAACTTAAAATTCCCTTTATAATGAATATTATTTACAGCCTTTTTCTTTGATGTAAAATAAAAAGTTTTAAAGCAATTTGCTTTCAGCGCGATGGTTTTATAGCGAAACCACATGTCCATATATTTTTCTCATCCATATGTATTACAGGTATTTATTAAAAATTAGTCTGGATGTCATCTTTTTACTTCTAAATGTTATCAATAACATTTAGCCTATTAAATTTTTATTAAATTGCTCTGCTTTTTGTATATGGAAGAAGCCTATTAGGTTGTCTCACTGATAATAAGGTTAAGTTAGTATAGTTACAAGTCTATAGTTAGATGAGAACATTTTATTGTGATTATTTTACATCATTAATAAGGGTATTGATAACTCATAATTCTTTACAATTCTTACTATAATTTCTTGAATCTTGCTTAAGATCCAGTTATACATATTGAATTAGATATTAATGTATTAGATCTTCGACCACATGTGCTAAATAAAAAGTCATCACCATATATAGTTATTTCCAACAAATAATGGAATCGACATCCCAATTCATGCTTCTTAGGGATGTCGACGAATAAATTTGTGAAGGTTTTGAAGAATTACAACTCCTTTCATTAAACAAACACACTTTAAACTTGGTCATGGTACAATTTACACAATTTTTTTAATTTAATGATTTTCATAACTTTTTTGGTTGCCTCCTTTTGGTATGTATGATGTAAAACAGATTTTGTGCTCAAACTTTCATATAAAGCTAACCATTTAATTTGTTAAGGGAAAACCTTGAAATTTATGAAGTGAATTTTAAATGATACTTCTTTTACAAAAATTGACGTGCATATATGAAATTTGATTTACAAGTACGTCAATCTATGTATTGCAAAAGTTGGTATGGGTTTTGCGAAAACATGATTGGTATTCGTGTAATACTTCTTTTTATGAAAGCTTATTGAAAATTCCTTAAAAAATGTGTAGATTCTAAATGCAATTATTTTTTAAAAAATAAAAATTGCTTTGATTGAAAAATGCATACCAACTTTTGCTGCATGTACTATTAGAAACAAGTTAAAAAAATTTCCAAGTATTGGGCACAATACAAAAAAAGCCTTATCATTTTAAATGAAGACAAACTAGTTATTTTATCTTTCCGAAATAAGTCAATTTAAAGTTTTGATTTGCCATTGTGGGATGGGAATGAAAACAAACGTAAAAGTTATCACAACTCTGCGTTTTTTTAAACTTAGAGTTTTCAAATTTTGTGAGTTTGTAGAAAAAAATATAAAAAATAATTTAGGCTAAAAAAATTAGATTTGATTTTTTGACCGATTTTTGTCACGTGAATCGTATTGTGTCCCCTTTTAAAGAAGGTTGATCTCAAGTTTTAATCCTTTTTCAAAAAGACTATTACAACTTACAAATAAGGTTATTGTTTTAAAGCATGCAAAACAAATTGAACATGTATGGGGACGGCTCCATATGGCGACATTTAGCGAGATTTTTTGGTTAGACAAAATGGTCGACGATCAAATATTCAAATATCTAAGTAATCAAATCTTGCAATACACAGAAAATAATTAAATACTTATTAAATATCCAATTCTTTCATTTAGGATGTAATGTGTGGATTAAAAAAGCTTCCCATACAGAATCTTTTACAATATTTGCCATTTAAAGCATCCATCTTATGATCAATAGGATTAGGTATTGCAAAAAGAATTTTTAACTGTCAAAACTTTTATATATTATAGAATTCTTAGAAAGAATATAAAACACAGTCGGAACTCCGATTTAACGAATTTCGTGATGTATCGAATTTTTACCCGGTCAAAACCTATATTAAACGAATACAAAAACCCCGAATTTACTAATTCTTTCAACAGCCAAAAAAAATTTTATTAGTTTTGAAATAGAAAAAAAAATTTAGTTTTTTTCAAATTACATATCTTTTTTGTGCGGAACAGAAAAAAACTTCTTGTCAGCAGCAAATTTCAACGAGAAAGGGGATAGAGCATTATTAGAATTTAATGGTGCAGATGAGTGATGAGAGTAACCTATCGCATGAGTTTTGAATAGCACATGAAATTCCTTACTTACCCCATCCCACATCACAACGTAGGGAATATTTTAAAATATTTTACCATTTTTCCCTTTCTTGAAAGAAGCGAGCCTTATTTTTGAACGATCTTACAGAAAATTTTATTTTTGAATGTTTGTGAAGTTGAGGAAATTGTTCATTGGTCGATGCCAATGAATAGCGGTGCTGTTGCAGAAATTTATAAAGAGACTTCTATTAAAATTGTTAAATTTTCTAATGCTTTATTGTTTGGAGACTGTATAAATATACCTTATGTAGCAGGATGTAAATGACTAGTATTTTCTTCTCTGCATAAACTCGAAAAAGAACTTTTTTGAGTCCCTAATCAAAAAAAAATTGTCAAATATTTGCTAGTCAATATTTTAAAATTTCCAGTTAACTGATGCGTAATAATTCACTAACAATATTTTTAGCTGCTGAATAAAAAGTGTGTAATTTCTATCTATGGTCATTTTTTGTCTAGTTGCTTATTATAGAATTCCAAAAACTAAGTGCACAAAATTTTTATCTTTTTTTAAACCCCAATATTACGAATAACCCGAATTAACGAATAAAGTATTCGGTCCCAATGAATTCGTTAAATCGGGTCTGACTGTATTGCATCTTGAATTCAGTTTGAACAAGAAAATAAAGAGCAAATGATAAAATTCTTTAAAAGTTTTTTTAAAGCATCATATCAGAGTCACTTCTCCATGAAAATAATATTTCTCTCAAGCCAAGCCTTGGAAAAATAATCGCCAATCTCATTTAATAAATAAAATAGCTTCAATGGCTTAAAAAAGTACCTACTTTAATATAATTCAATTTGTTTCGTTCCATAGAATTAACTATTCAATTTACGCATAAAGTTTGGCAGCATTCAATGAAGTTATTTTAGTTTTAGGAATAAGAGAGAGAGAGAGAGAGAGATTTAAATCTTTTATAAGTGGAAGCAAAAAAAAGTCATAATTACATAATAAAAAGCTGAATGTTAAGAACTACTTAAAATGACTAGATTTAATAAAAATGTCTTGCAGAGATATTGAATTTTTATATATTATAAGAGACTGTTATTGTATTTATAAAAGACAAACTTTAATATCACAACAAATGTTTTTTTAGGATGTATATCATTTTCGTCTGTTGATTTTCCATGAGAAAAAAATTCTAGAAATAAAACTTTTCCCTTTTAGTTATTTATTTTCGTACATAATTTCGTTTAACTTCATTGAAACTCGTGCAAAAATATATTGAAAAGTAACTAATTGTCACATAAATAAATAATTAATTAATGTTTTCATGTAATTGAAATAAAAAGAAATATTTATTGCCAATGTTTCCAATTCACGTCAAAAATTACTCAATGAGAAAGAAATTACAAAAGTATAAATAGTCATATTAAATTTTTTATATTTATGCTGCCAAACATCTTGTGTTTCTTTTGTTCAATTTGATATTCCGATGTGATATTTATAAATTGTATCATTTTTTCAAAGAGAAACATTTTAATTTGTGTTATTTTTTCTAAGAAACATATTTCAGCAGCAATAATATAAAAAACATTGCCTTTGCTAAAATTTCGAGTAATTAAGAACATTTGTTTCTATTGTTTTCAAATAAATTTCTTATTTGTGGTAATTAAAAGAAAAGTTCGTCGTTAATATTTATGACGAAGAATATACATTGCATGCTTGAAATCTTCTCAAAATGACAAAGTTGAATTAATTAGCAGCATTTAATTATTACTATTCTGCGCACGAGCTAAAAAAATAGTCATGAATCTACCTTTTTCCCTGATGTATACTTATTTCCATAATGGTGGTTATTAAGTAAATATACTACATATAAAAGCAAGACATTTATACGAAAATTAACATTTATTTAATAAACAGTCAAAGAAAAGTTTTTATACAAAAATAAAAAGAATTCTGATAAACAAAAGTGTACATCTGTTGAAATAAAGAATGTATCGCATAACACAAGTTGAAGCAATTAATATGTTTTCTTAAAAAATCTTGGATTCCTTGTAAGAAATTATACAAAGACTCAATTACATCTAATATTTATTTTACATAAAATATGTATTTGATCAATGCCGTGTTTAAATCATAACAGGAACTATCAATAACAGTATTTTATTATTAATAGCTAAGATTTTAATGCAATGCATTCAGCTGTACTTCATATTCAAGAGCGGGGTTGTTTGCTTTGAAAACTAACCTCAGTTTAGTCGAACGCTCCTAATATTTACATACACAACTCTAGATATATTCTAATCACAAATTATCATAACTACTTTTTTTTATTTGATTTCACATAAATGCCATGGAAGTGAGTAATATGTCATCCATAATTGTGTTTAAAATTGAGAGAATTTTGGTTGATTATCTCTTTATGGCAGTGCTTCTTAAACTTTCAATATTTCCGACCCAATATTCAATCATAATTTTCATCGCGCCCCCTTCATATAATAACAATGCATTGAATAGAATAATAATATACTTTGATACTAAAGCTACAATACGTCTTAAACCTCTTAAATGCTACCGGCGTATATAAGTGTCTCGCTTAGCTAGTGCGTGAATTTCCCCGGACGTATAAACACGTCTTTCCGAAGGACGATCTTTGCTGTGCACTGCTATCCGTAAAAATATTTTGAAAGCTTTGGAATTGAATAAAATGACCGTGACATTGTTTGCGAAGAACTTATTTATTTCACAGAATTTGCTTATTTATTCTTTTTCTATACCCTCCCCCCAATACACCACATATGCTCGCCTACGTATTAAATGGTGGCATTGGGAAGAGAATCGCGTAATTTTTAATCGGCATATAAGGGATTAATTATAAACCATACAAATTATCAAGATAAGCGTTGTTTATAATTTTGTATATGACAAGCATATAGGGCCACTGGTAATTATTAAACTCACTCTTAGCTTAGAATAGTTAAATTAATTATCAAATACATTGTGCAGTATTCATACTTTTATAAGTGTATTATATCAGTGTAAATGTGTATTTTATTTTTTATTGCGTCAGAATGTATTTTGTTTGTTTACTTTTAGTAAATAAATAATTCTTTAATAATCTTTTGTCTTCAACTTTTCAATAGGCACGCCCCCCCCCCTTTGTAGATTCATCACGCCCTCCAAGAGGGGCGCTCCCCACAGTTTGAGAAACGCTGCTTTAAGGCATCCGACTACGTTCGGAACCGTGATTTTACAAAAGCGTGCAAACGAATATTCTTTAATATTTAGAGCCACTTAGATTAGAATACACGTATAAAGTTGTTTTAAGAATATTATTACAATAAAAAATTATTTAAATGTCATTTTTCAGCAAAAAATGAACTTAGAATTACCTATTTTCAAAACATTCTCCTTTTATGAAAAAAGCTTTCATAATAATATTATTTTGCCTATATATAGCTCAGACTCTGCACAGAGCGTAAACTATGATTTTTGAAATATATATCTTAGAAGTGGATTTATTCATACTTCAATACATCAGAATGGAGAAATTTTAACAAAAAAACACTAATAATTATTTCAATTGGTGATAACTCTGTAAATAATGGGAAATTTTCAAAAGTCCTAATTCAGGTTTCTGGAGAAATCTTAACTATATATACGCAAAATATTATCATCATAGAAGCAATTTTCATAAAAGGAGAATGTTTTGAAAATAGGTAATTCTAAGTTAATTTTTTGCCAAAATATTGCATTAAATAATTTTTAATGCAAAAATATTCTTAAAAGAATTTTATACGTGTATTCTAATCTAATTGACTTTAAATATTAAAATATATATATATATATTCTTTTGTGACTTTTGCAAAATCACGGTTCCGCGAAATCAGTCGGATACCTTAAGGTGTCCGGTTGCCCTAAAATTGTGAATTTTGCCAAAAGACAAATTTTTTATGATTTTATTTTATAGGCCATCTTGTTAGCTTTATAAAAATACCAAGTTTATTATTTCCCGTTCACTACAAGAAAAACTTCAAGTGTTTTAGTAAAAGCAGATGCCATTACTTTAAGCAAGATGTCATACTTTAAAACGCGTTTTACTGGAAATGTGTGATTTTTTTTTTTTTTTTTGAAAATGCTCAAACGGGGACAGCGATTGCTAAAAAAGTTATGGAAATAATTAATTCACATTTTTTGTGCATGTTCTGTATAATAGTAGAAGTGTTTTAACCTTCAGATTTATCAATCACTGCTTTATTACAAAATTTACAGTCCCTTATGTTAATATAATCACTGTTTTTTTAAGCGATTTCATATAATAACTCAGATAAGGAGCTCTAGTTTTTGTAAAAGTTAAAATATCTCTTATTCTGAGGGTCATTTCAAAAATGAATAACATATCAACACATCAGAAATGAAAAATTGAAAATTTGTTCATAACCTTTTGGTACAGAATGGGCCGAGTTTATGTTCTTTTTTGTAAATTTTTACCCATTTCTTTTTCTCTTCTTAATTTTAGCATATTTTTCTTAAAATGTACTAAACAAATCTAAAAACCACAAAAAAATGTCCATATCTCCATTTAAAAAAAACAACTTCGCAAGTAGTTGGATACCTTATGTATAGCACAGTTTTTAATCAAATTGAATATGTAAATACTTTGAGAGATACAATACATAACAAATTTCATACAACAAAAAGGTAAACACTCAGAATAGTGCTATACTTGCAAGGGCTAACAGCTATCAATTCCTTATAAATAACAAATATACAAATCCAAAACATATCTAGTTCTACCAATTATTGAATTTTTCCAGTGCTAAACCTTTCAATCTATGTTCTCTCTTATAGAAGGTTGTCCAAAGAACTGCAATAATCATGGTGAATGCGTGACCGGAGAAGACGAAGAATGGATGTGTTTCTGCGACCAACACTGGGATGGTCAGGACTGTTCGGTACCCCTGGAGAGAAAATGCGATGATAACATCGACAATGACAACGGTAAGTAACCTTTTACTATTTTTAAAACTGTGAATAAAGTAAATTATACGGAAATTTTATTGTTCTGGTTCGAGCCCTAGAACCAATAAAACCATTGTACAGAAGAGGCGATGCAGTCAAAAATTTCGAGATTCAAAGTCCTCACGTTGTCGTACTGTGGATATTTAGAGAGGGGTTGCTGATTCAAGTGTCAACCCTTTCACTTAACCATGGTTCAAATTTACGAAATCCATTGCCAATAGCTTTCCTGTAACTTCAAAGTGTAATGTGGGGCCGCAGTAGCCTAGTGGTCAAGGTATCGGATCGTAGCTGGCTTGTCACGAGTTTGAGCCCAATAGACCCGCCATGAAGGGGAGCGATGCGCGTTAAATTTATCGAGAGCTCAAACGTCCTCCCTGGTGTGGTGTGGTAGTTAAGAGGGGGGTGCCATCTCAAGTGTCGTCCTCGCCACTTGACCATGGTTCAAAATGACGAGGCCCGTCGCCAAAAGCCCTTGTATAGTTGAACAGTGTGACGCTAATATTCACTCTCTCAAAGTGTAACGTTGATAAAACAGTTGATCAAGCAATCGAGAAATATTAACGGATATTTTCATTAAGCTATTTATATCTACAAAACTTCAGCAGCATTTATGGGTATTTTATGTAAAATATCGATATTATCAGTTCTGAAAAATTTCTCTAAAGCAGTGAACCAAAGGATTAATATAACTTTGACTTCAAGGACCCGAATAGAATGAATGAAGATATATAAAACCGGTTGATAATGCTTCCGTGCTCAAAAGGTGATGCTTTCTTTGGCGTAATTATTCGAACTTAACTGAAATAAACCCGATATCTTTAAGAAGTTTTGACTTTACAACTACATTTAACTGAATAGTATAGATTTACAAGCTATCACTTCTGCGTTTGATTGCAAACACAGCATAATCTGAACCAGCAGACTCGTTTATCTTTTTGAATTTGGGGACTTCCTGAGATTGTTTAATGTAAGTATTAAATCTAAGATGATGTAGTATAAGATCCTAGTTACAAAATGTAACGAATTTTCTAGAAACTGCATTATAATGTAAGTACCATAAATACAAAAGACGATGTCGAAAGACACGACTTATCTCCTTGGATTATCCACTTAACTTGTCAAACTCCAATCAGTGTCTTGGAACTCTTATTATACTGAGAAAGAGCTTTAACAGATAAAATTAATCCACCGTTAACTAAATTTCTATTTACTAGAAAAGAGTGTTTAGTTAAGTCTCGTGCTGTAAAATGAATATTCTGACAAATGATTTATTACAATATAATTCGCAATCTGAAAATATGAATGGAAATGTTGAATGTAAAAAACATCTTACTGAAAATAATGCAAAATATAATGATGCAAGGAGAAAACTTTTAATTTTAATGGCAACAATGGAATTCTTAGAATTGCCATTACAAAAAATGTGGGGGGGGGCGTAATATATATATACAAAAAAGGGTGTTCCCGAATTTGACGGGAAAATTTAGATTGTTTATAGCGGACATTAAAAGAATTGCCATTACCATAGACATTGGGTCACAAACCCCGTTTAATGGGTAAAATAGAAAAGATCAATCAGATGCTCTGACTCAAGTCTGTCTAATGGTAAGATCACAACTAGGGTTTCTTTCCCGGGAACCCGGGAAATCATAAGAACTTTTCTACTCTATTTGTACTTTTTCTATTCCCGGGAATCACACGGGGCTTGAATTATCTATGAGGCGGCTATTTTTAACTTGACCATAGATTTCAGTTTTGGACATCGTTAACTGACCCTACTGTGGCAATTTGCGATCGTTCCCCCCGAACTTCTGAACGAAGGAATGTTTGTTATCCCAACTGTGGGGTAAGAGTGTAATATGAGAACTTTGAGGGGGTGAAAATTTTTCTAGCTCCCGAAAGAAAGAGACTCTGTCCAGATTAATTCCTGTCTATCTGTGTATTGAGCTTCGTTAACAAGAAATATTGGGCTTTTAAAGCAATCACATTTCGTTGCCAACCAGCAAGCACTATGTGATCGAAATTTCAAGATCTAGATTTATGTGGATAATGTAAGTACTAATACTTAAAACTATTACTTATTTAATCTTTTTTTTAAGAAATTTTTTCGGGTACTTGTCTTTATGATGAGCTATTTAATTGAATCAGCAATTTGATGAAGAAAATGAGCTCACAAACTGTTTGGGGGAGAATATTTTTATAAGCAATCACACAATTTTTTTTATTTATTATTTTTCTAAACTTCACTTTCGCGCGTGTGAGATTCTTATATTAATATTTATTTATATTTATATGTAACAATAATACAGCAATTCCATTAACAAGATATTGGTTATAAAAATAAAATATCTTAAATACAATAATTAATATTTTTAGCGTACATAATCGGCACTTCAGCAGCAAATGTGTTTTCAAGTATATATTAATATTTATCTCTTATTAGCAACATTAGAGAAATAATTGATTCAGCTTTGACTGGTTAATTTTCAAACGAATGTGAGTCAGTAAAAAACATTAATTTACGCAATTATTGTTCAAATGTGAATTTTTTTCCTCGAGATTTTTAATTTACAAAATCTTTAACTGTAACATTTTTTCCATGTCTGAGTGATAAAAGTATAAATTGCTCATGCTTTATGAAATCCTAATTCAAAAATGAATAATCAATTTATTATATATTTTTTGTACTTTTTAGCTCATTATATAATTAAGAATTAATTTTGTAACTTGTACGCATCCTTATTTTATATAATTATTATTGATTTTATTTAAAAATAACTTGTTTTGAAATTTTTTGAAATTTTGATGTGTTCCCGGGAATCCCGGGAACGACAATTACATTCCCGGGATTTCCCGGACATTCCCGGGAATGGAAAAACCCGGGAAATCCGAAACCCTAATCACAACCTACAATAACTAGAAAAGTTTTAACTCCTTGATGCACTCCATTTCAAAATTCATCACGTGAAGTGTAAGCTAACCAATGATTAATTTTAACGACCAGTGCCACAATGCCAGCCTGAGCAATGGTAAAAATAAGTCTTAATCCTATAACAGGGTGGAAACATTAAAAGAAACCGATTGTAAATGTCTGTTACTTTATTTTTTTCCAGATGGTCTAATAGACTGCAGCGACAGCGAGTGTTGCCTTGCCGAAAAGTGTCGAAACCACACCCTGTGCCAGAAATCAGCCGATCCCTTGGACATCCTGTTGAGAAAACAACCTCCAGCCATCACTGCGTCCTTTTTTGAGCGAATGCAGTTCTTGATTGAAGAAGAATCCTTAAGAAACGGTTCACCGCGGAAGATAGCAATTAATGGCAGGTACAGCCTTACAGTACCATTAGATTCACCTCTTAATACGGCGTCACAATTATTAGTATGGCGTATCATAATTTTTGAACATACCAACACCTGTTAAATTATAATGAATATGATTTTGTTCTTTGGCAGTTAATTATTTTCAACCTCCTTTAAAACCTTTCATTCGTCATTTTTGTTTAATCACAAATATGAGCTGAGTGTACCAAAAAATAGCAATAATATTAAAGGAAGTTGAAGTTTAATTTGTACCTAGAACAGAAAAACATTCCTTTTCATTATTGAAAATAGATAACCTCTCTTTACACTTACAGTTTAATGGTTAACTGTAAATGTTCTATGTTAAAATTCACAACTATCGGTGATATTTTAATGACAACCTTAAAAATAACTAACCACAAAGTATTAAATTTACTGACTATTAATTGGCTATGATGCATTATATTTCTCAGTATTTGTGTATTATATGGTCTACCAATTTTGCCAAATAAAAAGATGTCGCTATATAAAAAACGTGGCTCAATTCCGTTATTGTTACTTTTATTATTATCATTGTCTTTTTCACCATAGGCTGCATAGTGTCTTTGGCGACAATTTTGATTTATCGAAATTGGTTGATGGCATAATACAAAGTAACAGATTGTTCTTTTAACTTTAAATGTGCATTAGAAAACAATTCTGGCAACAAAGCCAATGTATTATAAGACCTTTTAACGCTAATCTAACCCTACCACCTACCTCATTTTGCATTATTAGAAATAATTTAAGATGTGACTATATTCACACCATTCGCGGTACTTTAATACCCAAGTAAATTCTCCCTATGAGTATGATTTTCTTTATTTAATTTGTTTTTAAGAAACATTATTTGCTTTTTTCCTAACTTTGGCACTATATTATGTAAAAGGAATGCAATCAAGTTCAATATTTGATTATTGTTATTAAATATATTGATTTTAAATTCAAATTTACTGAACGCATCACCAATAGTGCAAATGTAAGGAAAAAATGGCTCAGTTCATCTAAATTTCAAAAGACCTCTTCAATAATTCTCATGAAATTATATAAGTGAATACCATTATATAGAAAATTGCTCCATAACTTACTAATATTTATAAAGATTCCCATTAAATTAATTGGTATCAACTATTGACACGTTTTCGAAGTTAAATATTTAAAAAAAAACTTTGACATTTTTTATATTAATCTTAACAAAATCTTTTTATATTCATGTTCAAACGATTCTAATTAAATTTTAGAAATGAATTTATTGCAAGAAAATCACCCGCATTTATACAGCAGTTAGAAATTAAAAAATTAAAAATGAGCATATATTTACATTAAAATATAATCACAAATGTTTCTTAAAAAAATTTATAGGTATATTTTTTTTTAAAAAAATTAATTTTTTTCAATTTAAATAAGGAATATTAAATTAATAATGTGTAATGTGTAAAGCATATTTATTTATGCTGAATTTTTTAATTGAAGTATTTATTTTGAAACCATTGAACGGTTGTGTCTAATATGTCCACATATTCATAAATGAAAAAAAATATGCAACCTTGTGACGGGTGCTTACGCGTTTCACTAACCTTCTCTTAAATTCTATATTTTATTTATTTCAACCAATCTCCACCAGGAGCCAAAAGTGTGACTTATGCAAATGAGATATTTTATATAAGTTCGGGTTTAGCGAGTTCAAAAAAAGGAGATGAGAGGGGAAATGAAAAGAAGAGAGGAAAGGATTGAGACAGTAGTTTTTCTAGTGGAAATATAGTCGTCGGGAAAAGTCTATTGAAAAGTATACATTAAATCGGTTCGGGACGGAACTGAGAGATAGCTGAGATTGAAGCCGCTCATTAAAGCAATCCAGATATAGAAGAACCTGCCTTAAGAAAAGGTATTTCATGGTTGAGAAGGTTGAATTCATGATTAATTACTACTTATTTAATAAATCAATCTTATTTATTGAACTTTCTTAATTGAGAGATTACATAAATACTATTCAAATTTTAAGAACAATAAAACACAGTGGAGTATGAGAAGAATTCGATTATGAACGACGGAATCCTAACTGAATCCACGGAGAACGACGCGTACAATCAAGCTACACATTTATATTTAATTTGTGAAAACAAACTGACCTTATACCTTTTCTTAAGGCAGGTTCTTCTATATCTGGATTGCTTTAATGAGCGGCTTCAATCTCAGCTATCTCTCAGTTCCGTCCCGAACCGATTTAATGTATACTTTTCAATAGACTTTTCCCGACGACTATATTTCCACTAGAAAAACTACTGTCTCAATCCTTTCCTCTCTTTATTTCATTTCCCTCTCATCTCCTTTTTTTTGAACTCGCTAAACCCGAACTTATATAAAATATTTCATTTGCATAAGTCACACTTTTGGCTCCGGTGGAGATTGGTTGAAATAAATAAAATATAGAATTTAAGAGAAGGTTAGTGAAACGCGTAAGCACCCGTCACAACCTTAAAATTTTATATAAACAATTACATCTCATCTTAAAAATAACATTGCTTGGTTTCTTTTCGTTATTGAAATGCAATAAAGTTTTTTTAATAAAATTTTAAGCCTCGGATCAGGACTTTAATAAAAAAAAGTACACTTTTGTGCAATTCAATCTCATTTAAATTGATGATGCTAAATTACAAATACCAGTTAAAGAGAAAAGTTATTTGTGGGAATCAAAATCAAAACTCAAAATAGGTTACATTGATTTTGATAAACGCTTATATCAAAATCAAAGAAAATAATAATAGTTCTTAGAATTATCAACGTTAAGGATCGAACAACACTAAAAATCAACCATCTTGTTAATTGGTTCATCCAATTCCATTACGACCCTGTCACATCCGATACAAGCATTAAATCAACCTTTTCTACACCATATCTCTACAATATACTTTGTTATACTTAAACATGACTATTATGAAACATCCTAGTTATTTCCAGTGTCATCGATTTCGTAATTACAGCCCCTGGGTAAGCCCCGGACATAGAGATCAGCGAAACAAAGTGTTTCCCGTTGATTTTGATGAATGGGGCTGAAATGCAGCAATTACAGAACAATCACTCAAATCAATGACTTCCAGCATACAGATGGTTACAAAAGAACTAATGGTTTACAGAGGATTCATTTTTTTCCCTCTAAGAGGAAGAATGTGTTATCCACATTTAGTAAATGTGTAAACACATAAAAAACCCTTTGCCAATAAATCTATCTGGGTATGTAATTCCGGATTTATACAGTCGAAAAGAAGAACATCAGTAAATGGCGTACAGATAACGATATTGCTTGAGGTGCAATTTTCTGTATGTATTCCTGTTTTTTCCCGTTTTTTTCGATATTGAAAGCTCTATTGTTTGGTTATTTACAAATAAGTTTCTGGGAAGTCTTTTGATATAACTACTGAGGATGGATTTTTTGCGGGGATATGAGTTGTTTGCTTAAAATTGCCTTGTTTTTAAAGTTTTGTATTTTGTTTATTTTAAAATAGGAGGTCGGTATACTTTTACTTTTATAGAGCAATTATAGTGGATGAATGCCCAGAGGAACCGAGCTCACCCGAAAGGGTTTAGAGCTACAACCGATCCCTCGGGAAACAACCACCCTCACGTCTAGTCTTTATTGTAAAAAAAAATCAAAGTTTACATTTTAAACAATTCCAACTATTTTACAAATACAAAAGAAACAATAAAGTTATACAAAACAAATGCACCATAAAAACAAAACAAAAAAGGAAAAAAGCAGGAAGCACATAAATAATAATAATAATTAAAAAAAGCTTCTTTGGAATAAAATTTTCAGTTGATGTCACCACTTCCTGCCCCCCCCCCCACATTTGGTCCTTCAGTTTAAAGAAAAGGAAATGATACATCGCAAGGAGGATTACTTTTTTCGAGATCTCCTCCCCCATTTTTTTTTTTTTAAGAAGCATAAAAGAAGATAGCAGCAATTATAGTGGAAATGGAATGTGAAGTGGTCCCTAAAAAAAGTATTAACGTAACTCAATGTATAATTTCAAAGACCCTTCTAAAACCATGATCGAGGCCGCAGTAACCTTGAGATTATGGTCACACACTCAAAGTTGGTGTGTCGCGGATGCCACTGAAGCCTTGTAGAGGGGCTAATGCACGTTAACTCTATCGAGGCTCAATGCCCTCCAGTTGGAATGGTGCGGTAGTATGAAGGGGGGGGGCAGCTCTAATGTCATCCTCATTTCTTGACCGAGGCTCAAAATTACGAAATCCGTCGCCAATAGCCCTCGTATTGCTTTATAGCGCAAACGTTAACAAACTCTCAATCACTAAAATGTTGATCAGAGATTTTGAGAAAAGAACGATATAAGTATATTGTATTCACACAAAATAAACACTAATAGTACGTACTATGAAAATCGAGATTTTAAAAGTTCTATTCCATTTTAAACCGAATTTATGCTTTCTTTTCAATTTTGCTTGCAATGGAAATAAATACAAATCAAAAATACAATTGTGTATTTTCTTAAAGAAATAAATTATCATAATAATAACGAATTTAAGGGGAAAAAAGTAGCGTAAGTAATAAAACTCACAGGCCATATTTATTGCTTGACGGTGTTTAAAATGGCTTAGTAGCCATCGGTTTGGCCCATAGCATGTAAGAAGTATAAACTAAAAGAAACTGAAGCAATTATTAGTAGATAAAAAATAATAAAAAATACAGTAGAACCTCTCTATAGAACGAAGTCGGTAAATCTCGGGAAAAAATGCATCCTTCAGTCGTAAAATGTTTTGAGTTGTATAAAGTATAGTAATAATAACAGCAAAATAGAGGTTCGTAAAATGGAGGCTTTATTGCGTATTGAATTACACTGGTGTCAAGAAGCAAAGCATAATTGGAAAACTGCACAAATGAAAGGATTAAATCAAGCAGAAAAGCCTGAGATATTGCACATGCATGATCTATAGACATTAACTAATAACTGTTTTCATGCAACACTTTTTAGTGACATGATGGGGCGATGGAAGGTGTTATTGGAGATGCTGAGAGTAGAGACATCTAAAATGGATCCAAGACTCTAGTTTTTTGGGCTATCAATGAACTGGTGCATATTTTAATTGTTACAAAAATATTTATCATGAATCAGAAAAGATAAAGCTATTGTTTTTAAAAGAAAGAATTATTGAAATGTAAGAAAGCTGTCGATCGCAGACAAGAATATTTAGTATTATAAATTTTGCCCTGTGCATGATTTCCAAACTGTGAAAATTATGCCAAACCGTTTGAAACATTCATAGACAAGTTGTTATAGGTCGGATAGATAATTAGCGTTAACGATGGATTGAGTAACGACAGACAGATAAGACTGACTATTTCTCTTCGTAACTGCGCGACACAACTGGATGATGCTGCAACAAAGGGAACAATGATTTCCATGCAAATAGATTACAGATATTACAGGGATAATGCCCACATGCCAGACTATGACTATTTGCATCTGAACTAGACTAACATGAACCCTATTAAACCAAACATCGCTTAATTCTGACAACCATTTAAAAAATTCATATTAAATAAATGTGATGTTTTATAAATAATCTTTCAATATAATATAAAATAGTGCATAGATTTAAATTATCTTTTGCGCAATGTTTTACAATTATGCTTTGTCTTATTTCAAAACAAACGTTATTATTACTGCACAGAAACCATGGCGATGCATCTTGGCTTATTTCACAGGTTATTTGGCTTTTTTTCATTAATCTGAATGACCTAAATTCCCAATTAGGAACCCAATTTAAAGAGGCTATATATGCAAATAGAGAGAAGCTATATGCATATTATAGAATCAGTCAGTCGCCCATCCAGAATGGTGGTTAGCGACGCTGACTGCTGTGCCGTCGAGCCTGGGTTCGAATCCCGGAGAAAGCATGGATGTTTGTAAATGTATAGTGCCCCTTCACGGCATGTGGGTACTCTAAATAGCCGTCGAGCCGCAAGTCCTCTCGTGAGGTTGGTGGAAGGGGAAGAGAGGTGGGAGGCCCCTGACCATTCCCAGGGTGTTCTCTCTCAAAATTGGGGTGGAACCGAGCCAAATCGTACTGTCACCTGCATGGTACTCAAAGCTACGGCTAACGACAGGCCTACAATCTAGCCCGATGCCATGATGAATTTCGTGGGCCTCGATCTGACTACGTCAGACAGGTGGCATTAGTAGCAACAACAATAACAACAGAATCAGACAAAAATGTGCGGGTAATATCTGATGCGATTCAGTGCTCATATTGAGTCCGTGAATGTTTCATCTATTTCGTTAAAGGATGTCTTCCAACCGGAAATCGTTTCGAATGACTGAACAATACAAGCTTAAGTAGTGAGGAAATCTTTTTGAATTTTATAAAAATAGTAATAATATTAAGTATCAGTCCATCACTAAGGCCTTGGTATATAGAGCTCTGGATGTGAAAGTAAATCAGAGTTGAAGTAGACTTGGTTTTAAGGTATCCGACTACCCTAAAATTGTGAATTTTGCTAAAAATTGACAAATTTTTTTATGCTTTATTTCATAGGCCATATTATTAGCTTTACAAAAATACCAAGTTTATCATTTTCCGTTCAGTAGAACAAAAACTACAAGTGTTTTACTAAAAGCAGTTGCCATTATTTTAAGCAAGATGCCACACTTTAAACGCGTTTTACTCGAAATATGATTTTTTGAAATAATCAAACGGGGTCAGCAATTGCTGAAAAAGTTTTGAAAATAATTCTGAAATTTTTTGTGCAAGCTCTGTATAATAGTACGGCCGTGGTGCCTGAGTGGTCTAGGTATCAGATCATGGCTAGAGTGTCATGAGTTCGATCCTAGTACCACTAAAGATCCGCCGTGTAGGGGAGCGATGCACGTTAAATCTGTCGAGAGCTCAAACATCCTCCCGTTGGTGTGGTGTGGTAGTTAGGAGAGGGGGTGCCAGCTCAGGTGTCGTCCGCGTCACTTGACCATGGTTCAAAATTAAGCGGACCGTCGCCAAAAAACCCTCGTGTTGCTAATCAGTGCGACGTTAATATTCTCTCACTCACTCACGCTGTATAATAGTAGAAGTGTTTTAACTTTCAGATTTATAAATCAATGTTTTATTACGAAATTTAGTGTCCCTTATGTGAATACAATCATTGGTTTTTTAAGCAATTTCATATAGTAACTGAGATAAAGTGCTCTAGTTTTTGTAAAAATTAAAATATCTCTAATCCTGAACGTCATTTCGACAAAGAATAACATAGCAACACATCAGAATTGAAAAATTGAAAATTTGTTCATAAGCCTTTGGTACAGAATGGGCCGCGTTTATGTAATTTTTTGTCAATTTTTATCCATTTTTTCCATTTTAGTTATAATAATTTTTTCTCTTCTTAATTTTAGCATATTTTTCTTTAAATGTATTAAAAAAATCTAAAAACAACAAAAAAATCCACATATCTCCATTTTTTTAAAAAAGAAGTTGTCGCAACCAGTCGGATACCTTAACAAGTTAATTTTAAATTTCATTCTATAGCAGGATTTTGACGAACAATTTCATTTTTTTAATTGCAATTACTTCTATGAGAATAACGAAACCTCAAACTGTAAGTAAGTTCCACTTCGACAGTCATAAGACTGTTTTGATTTACTAGACTTCAGATTCTTACATACAACTGTCTTTAATTAACAATCTTTGGGATGTATTCGGTGTTTAATTCTGCGAGTAGAAAATTAGTGAGACACACATCCTTTTAGAAATCTCATTGATCGTAAGTGGATAAAAAACAAAACAAAAAAGAATTCAAATACATAATAAGATAAAGTAACATAAATTAAGTCATATTTTTTCATGCTGTTTAAATTTTAGTCGTACAGAAGAAATTTTTAAATTCCAATTTTAATTTCAAATTTTCGTGGATTTCTTCAGGGAAAGAGTAAAAGTTATTTTGATATTTTTAACTATATACCATATATTAAAAATTCTTATGTAAACTAACAAAAATACGCTTGTATAATGAACAATAAATATAGTTTATTAAATAGGTTTTTGTTGATCAAAAAAATCAAAAGAACTATTCAGAATTTTTATTTTGCTTCTAAATCAGTTTTTAACTCAATTTGTTTTCTTTATTTTTACTATGTCCGTACTCAGAAATATGAAGCTTATACTCTCTAGGTACTTAAAAAGTACATCCAGAAATGCGTATATTAATATTAATTACATTTCAATTGAAATATATAGTCCCATAACGCAGAAGACGAATATTTAAACTGATATCTAGATAATATTGCTAATTTGACATTGCACAAGACTAATTTTACTTTATATAATAATACGAAATAAAAATCCAAAAATGTAACATTTCGAAATTCTGTGTGGTTATTATTTTTCCCCAAAAAATACATAAGCGAGGTAATTTAATTATATGGTTTTAAAATGTGTACCTACTTCTGAATCTGCGTCATTAATAAATTTGATTATTTCATTCATATCGAAATTGATACTTTCAAGAATTAAAAATTAAGTTACATTTCTTATCTCTCCATCAGAGATATAAAAAATTGTATCAATAAATTGCATTCCTTTCATTCGAAAAATTTAATTAAATTTCGAACAGAAACTCGTGGAATTTTAATGAAATACATTTATCTTTGATAAAACACTTATTAAATATTCATACATTTTCAAATATGATTTTTTTAGCTTTCAGTGTAAAAATTTAATACCTTTAAAAATCTAATTTATAAATCATATTTAATTTACTGAAACAGTGCAAGATAAAAATTGTTTTTTTTTTCAACATTTGAAAGCATCTTTTTTTATTTAATTTTTTTTTATGTATTTTTTATCTCGTCTTTTCTAGTTTTTCTATCTTGGATGTAGGTTGGCTTATAAGAGATTTCATTTGGTTCTCAATGTGCATGTGTGTATATATTTTATTCATAAATTTAATCACGTTTCCCTGCTGGTATGAATTTATTTTCATCTACTTTTCTTTCCTTCTATCTTGCAGCATGTTTTGGAATCGCTACAAGAAAAGGTGAGTTGTATATCTCCTTTTTTTCCGCTTCCTTTTATTTTTTTCCCCTTTTATCCATAAAAACATAAGAATCCTGGGTAGACCTTACTTATTTATTCATTTCCGCTTCAAAAAGCAAAGCGGCATTCAAATCAAAATCCTCTCCTGTCTTACAGTTTAGAAGGTGCGTCAAAGCAGTTCTCATCAATATTTTACATTCGTCGTTAATGCAAAAAACAACGAAAACAAAAACAAAATGCAAGAAAACGAAAGAGCCTTAGATATTTATCTTATTTGGCCCCCTTTTTCTATTTCCAGTTTCCAAGAGGGAAAGAAAATAACGAGAAAAACGCTCACAAGAAAAAAAGAACAGAATGTTTCTCACGATTTTGAATTTGATGGATTCTAAATCAAGTCTTTAAAATGCAAATCCCCCTTTTTTATATCGCTTACATTTCTATTTTTCTTATGAAATAGAGATGGCTAATCTGGAATGTTCGCTTTCGATTAAATTGGAATAAAAACAAAATATTCGAGAAATGATACTCAGTTATTTGTGTTTATAAGGCTGGTGTTACTGAATTCTTTTTGATCCAACCGTATTGTATTCAGCGATTACATGTATAAAATTCATTTTTGTTTACATTCTTACTTTATTTGTACTTAAGTCTTTTGTGTTTGAGTTTGTTTTTCAATATCTAAATATTAATTGAATTTTGTCTTTCAGTAGTAAAATGCTTTCTTTAGTTTCTACGTAATTCCATAAGTGTTTCTGTTTTCAAGTAACAATTCAATTAAGCTGTATTACATTCATTTTTGAATGATAGAACAAAAACTGCTGTCCAGATTATTTTTACTATGTGTTTATTATTTTTATGTGCTTTAATGCATTGAATCATACTAAAAAATACATCAAAAAAGCTAAAAATTATATGACATCGATTCCTCAGATTTAAAATTCACATTAATGTATTTTAAGTCTTTTTTTTTATTGAAAACAGTTATAAAATCACAAAGTATCACATGGGGCTCACAGAAGTAAGTATTAATCACACATTACAAAGGAAAGAAGAAAGAAAAGAAAAAACTTTTGTGGTTATGAAGGATTACAAACATTTATCGCAAATTCGCATAACTTTTTTAAAGCAATTCTGATGGAAATAAGTTGGTGAAGATTTGGCCAATTTATATTAAGTCCCTTAAAAGCCAGTTCTCTGACAAACTTTCCGTTCTCTGACAAACTTGGAACACAGAAGGAGCACATGTTCTACATTTTCCTCTCCACCAATATTACAATTACAAGAAGGTGAGGGAACTGAATTAAATTTGTTCAAGCAGCTTTTAGAGTTACCATGACCGGGGAGAAATGGGGGGGGGGGGTTATAATTAAAAATGATGCCAGGACAAAATCTCTTATGAATGGTTGGAAAAAACTTCTTTGTCAAGCTTCCTTAATTTGAAATGATTTTAAGTCTTATCATCACAATTTAAATCTCCGATTAAATTTATTTGAGCAAATGATTATTTTGCATTGTCTCTGTATGCATGTCTTCTCCTTTTTGAAAAAAAAACTGGTAACACAATAAAATATAATAGAGAATAATTTAAAATAAAATTATTTTTCTCCTAGCCGTACCAGCGTCATTAGAGGTCAAGTGGTGGGTCCATCCGGAAGTGGTATTGTTGGAGTAAGAGTAGGGATTGACCCTGCATCGAAAACGGGATCAATTCTAACGCAAGAAAGTGGATGGTAAGTGTTTGTTAATTAATTCATTGCAGAAAAATTTATAATTGACGCTGGAAATTTTTAATTCACCTTCGTAGTTGGAGAACAATTCTTATGATTTATATTATAAAATACACACACACACACATTCATATTGTTCATAGTGACGATTTATATTCAGAACTTTCGTATTCTAAAATCACTACTGCCGTTTTTACTCGAATCTAAGCCGAGCTATTTTTTCTCAGTGTTAATGATACTGGAAATCGCGCGGGTGCGACTTAGAATCAAAGGCAAAACATTTGTGGATGGGGAAAATTGAGTTTCCATCCCTTTTAAAAAGAAAAATGTAACCATCCACTCTGTCCACTTGCATTGATAACTTATCCCATTCCACAGTTCATCTCCAGTCTCGTTTATCCTAAACGTCGTTGCCTGTTCGTATTTAGGATTTTTTTTGTATAAGCTTTTTTTTAATCACCTAAACATCAAAGGTATTGGTAATAGAATCAAGACGAGTTCATTATGACGCAAGTTCAAAAAGGGAGGCAATTTTATATTCAGATAAAAATGGTAACAGAGTAGCAACCACTGAAAATATTTCGAACCGAGGAAACAAATATACGTCTATGGTGTAAAAAAATATAGAATTTTTGCTTGAAAATATTCAACAGTCTGGAATAATTATTTTACATCCTTCAATAATGCATTCGTTTTTTTAAAAATGTTGCACAATAAATGCATTGGATGGAGCGGAAACCGACATTGTATGGGAAAATGGCGATGCCGGTACCAATTCCGAAGTCAGTGGCGAGTCATTTTCGAAACATATCATACTGACGGTTAGAGTAATTATAAGTTTATGTTTGTATTTGAAAGATTTTAATACTGGTAAAACAAACAAAAATAACTTCGTTTTATTTCTGATTAAAAAATTTTTATAAAATTTCTTAAATATCGGTTATTAATGAAACTTTTACACAATTATTTTTATTTTTTTTCTCGAAAACTCGTAGAGAATTGGGGGTGCGGCTTAGAATCGATGGCGGCTTAGATTTGAGTAAATGCGGTATATATGAACAGGATTATCCTACCTTTTATGTCCCAATAAAAATATTTCAACTTCCACATTCTTGGTGGTTACCAATGCTTTTTACAAAGTTTTCCTTTCATTACCACCTGATTTCGATAAATACGTACTGGGTTCAGGGACCTAGAGTAGATCAATAAGAGTTATTACAAAATAATAAAAAATTGGTATCTACGACCAATTTTATCAAATCCAAAGGTATCGACGAATGCCGCGATATGTAGCCAATAGTGGAAAGCCGTTGCTGTATACTTTCGAATAGAATAATTATGATAATAATAAAGATGGTCTTTGATGGTTTAACTCGGTATAATAATTTGGTAATGTCTTTTGAATTAGCTAAATTGGCCTAAGGTATAATACGTAAGTATCAAACAATTCTAATAAAACAACATTAATTTATCAGGTACGAAATGAATGTACAGATTTTTTAACTTTTGTTCTTAATTAAGTTGGGAATAAGTTTTACCATTATTGTAAAAGAAAAAATCTTTAGAATTAGTTTACTCTACTGAAAAATATAAAGGTATTAATGATTTTGATGATCATGATATTGTTAAGCATATTTTACAGTAAAAAAACAAAGGAGATAAAATAACTTCCGACCATTGAGTATTTTTGAGTATTTGAATATTTTTAAATAGGCATACATTTTGCTTGTAATTAAAGTTATAACAATTTGATACATGTACTTGCACCGGTTATTGATTTCAAGTATAATAAAAAACTTAAACCCAAAGTTTATAAAAGAAATGTTATGTACAAGCAGTAGTACATTTATATAATGTATGAAAATATATAACTCCACATACAATATAATATCAAAAAATTGAAACAGTCCATAGAGATAATAACTTGAATTTTATATTTCAGCAATAAACTGCAAAACTTTTATGGAACTCCAATTCTTCCGTTATGCTAGCATAGTTTATGAGCACGCGTCTTTCCCATCTCGCTTGCCTTCGATTTCTCCATATGAGGTCAAGGTTATAAATGATTTTTTTTTTTTTTTTTTTTGGTTCCAAACGAAATAGTCTACTTCTTGATTTCATATTCACTTAAATAGACATTCAACACACATATCATTTTGAATGTTTGAGTCCTTTTCAGTCAAAAAGAATTTAGTAAATCTGATTCAATTTCTGGCAATAAGAAAAAGCAAACTTAAACCAAAGTTGTCAGATTTTAAAATAATAGAAGAGTTACAATTCCAGAGTTTAAAAAGAAGTTAAATCTCTGTTCTTAAATCTCTAACAATTAAGATTAATGTTGCATATTGAAAACTTTTAGATGAAAAAAGATTTTAAGATTAAAATTTTGCTAGGAAAATTAGTATCACTATTTTGTTTCATTGATATTATGTTCATGCATTTTGTGTGACTCTTAAAAAATGGGAAATATTTTGAAGAAAGGATCATCTGTGCTATTAAAGAAAATATTCTTTAAAATTGAAACAACAATTATTTTTAATATTCTTACAGGTGAGCATATTCGGTACGTTACATAGAATCAATTTCTACAAAATTAATTTGGTTTTCGAAATGATAAAAAAGCATTCATTTCTTTCAATACTCACTGCTTATATGTCAAATAAAAATTACGGCTTAATGCCATTACCACAGCTAAATAAGATTTTAGTACATAAAAATTGCTGATATTTTATAAAATAAAGTAATTATCGTCTTTAAAAAGAAATTTTGGTACTTACGTATTGTACCATCAACCAATTTCGTCACATCAAAAGACGTCGCGATGTGCAGCCAATAGTGGAAACCTATCCCGCGCATGTTTGTATACAGCAATAACAATGACAATTTCTGGCGACGTCTTTTGATTTGGCGAAATAGGTCGACGTTTTGATATTTAAGTACCGAAATTTTAAAAAAAATAAGCATCATTTTCAAAACCCTGATCGTTGGTCTTAAATGTGTACACACACCGTTTCCTTTTCTGATCTTTTTTTAAGTTCTTGAAATAAATTATATTTATTTAACAAATGACCAACATGAGATTAGAACGTCTTAATACTCTTTCCAACTAAACTTATTTAAATATTCTCTTCACTCGTGTGATTACAGGGGAAAATGCGTTTTTTTTTTTGTCTTAAAATTTTCTGCTCTTAAAACTCAGTTCAATTACTCAATAATCCTAATGAGACTAGAGATCTGATATCATCCGTGTAAGTACTTTTAATCATTTGTGCGTGAGTTTCGTTTAAAAACACACACACATTGTTGACGAATCTATAAACTAAAAACTATATTTTGTTTTTATATTCAATAAAAAGTACATTATGAATTTCATATTTTGCAGCAGTGTTGTAACGAAGAATACTAGAGCCCCCCTGCAAAATTAAGTTTTGGGCTCCAAGCCCAAATACGTACTCGGCATTAGTCAGGCTTTGGGTCCCCTAGAATACCTGGATCCCACCCGCAATGCGGGGGTGTACGTTACGCCACTGCTTTGCAGATACTTTACGATAAATTTTAGCCTGTATTAAGTCGTCACAATTGCATAATAAAACATTTCTTACATTGTTACGAAAAGCTCTTGGACTTCGCTCGTTCCTCTAATGAAAGAATATAGTGACCAGAAATATCATTAGTGGTCCAAGGAAAGTTACTTTTTCAATACCTGTAAATGGTTAGGACTGACCCAAGCGGCAGACTTGACAACAAAATTGATCTTCAAATGTTGCCAAATCGTCATTTGAATTTAGGTAGAAATAGTACAAAATAATTTTATAAATTCTACTTTAAAAAAATATAGATCGGAAATGCATTGAAAATTATTTAATTCTCGCTCTTATGTAAGAATTTTTTAAAGATTTATATAAACTTTTTTTTCATTTTACTTAACTTACCAACATTCCATTCGTCCCGACCTTTAAAATATAACCAGAAAAGTAATAACAAATCTAAAGGAAGACTCATTTAAATTCATTCTTTCATTTACCATTATTCCAACTGACTGTTTTCGGAAATATTTCGCTTTTTATTCAGTTCCATTATTTCAGTTCAATTTAACATAAAATTTGAATCATTCAGCCAGGACAAAAAAAGGAAAATCATATTTCTAGTTCATATTTTCCTAACTAAAAAAAATAATAAAGCCCTGACATATTTTCCAAAATGCTTGGCATCCAATTCCAGTGGTTTGACAAGATATTTAAACGCAAACTATCAAGTAATTACAAAATGCAGATAGTAGTTGAATTATGTTTGCATAAAATCATCGATACTGTCAATCAAGCCTAAATTCAAGTGACTCTCTCTACAGTCTGGTCGCATTCAATTGCTTCGCGAGGAATAAAAATAGTACGCGCGCAAAAGAGGCAAGGGGTTGCGGTAAAATAAAAAAAAATATCTGTGACAGGTGATCGAAGCTGACATAAACTCGTGGTCGCAAACGATAATATATATTTATGAATTTTATTTTCTGCCGTCAATCTAAGTTTGATTTTTATGTAACATACTTGCTGGCCTGCTTGTTAAGAATGCCACATATCAGAGAGAGAGGGAACAGTCAATAAAGTGGGAAAAGTTTTGAGGGGGAAATGTTTATTTTTTTAATCTTTTTGAAAATTTTCGAGAAGTTAGGGCATTTATTAAAGTTTTGAAGTATTTCAATTGAGTACTGGATTATTTTGCTACTCTAGCTTTATGAAATTTTGAATATATATTTTTTTATTTTTGCTTTAATAATCGGGAGGTTTAACTTGTTTATAGAAGATTTACAGTCTATATTAGTAGATTTTAGTAAATATTAATTCATAAATTATTTGTTTTGTTTCTTAACGGATTTAATCATTTTAAAAAATACAAACTGAACTCACGATTTGTTGATACGAAAATTGAATAAAATCTTTTTTAAATTTTGTTTTGAAGATAAAGTTCTTTTTTTAAATGTGCGACTCAGTATTATTACAGCGTTTTTCAAACTTAAGATGCAACTTGAGATATTTTTGCAGAATATTTCTTTGGCCTAATTTTTAACTATGATCTTTTTATTATAATGTTGTTTGTTAAAGATCCATGGTGAGCAAAAGATAAAGGTTATATTTTCTTATAAGCAAGAACAAAGTTAAAATTATTATAATTATTAGACAGCTTGCGTGCGTAGTAATAGTTAACACAGTACAATATAAACGCACGCAATGATTGTTGATTCCAAGCTGAAAATAACATGAAATAAACGCTGAATATTTAATTTAGAGTCTTTAAATGTATGCATCTTAGACTCTAGAGTTCAAACTTAAATGGAAGTTATGGAAATTTTAAACTAGGGGGTTATACTTATATCGAATAACATAGGTAAACTACTGGCCGTTAAGACAGCAACACCATGAAAGTTGAAAGTCGAATTCGCTTGAAAGAAAAACAATGTCGGGATATGAAATAAATTAACATTTAAGCGTAATCAAACGATGCAGGAGGGAACAAATTCTCTATAAAACGAACGTTATACAACGGTTTTCTCATCCCGAATTCCCATTTGAAAGTTCGTTGGGTGAAATTGTCAAATCGGCCACTAGTCCGCCAAATTTTGAAAAATCGCTAATTTGGCGCGTTTTTGTGTGTTGTGTTTTGGAGTAGCAACCCTACCGCAACATGATCCGACTTCTCTGTCACTGATACAAAAATCAAAAAGTTTACCAGATTTGGCGCACTTATCAATTTGTCGAGAAAACACTTGGCGGGATAAGTGACCGATTCGACAATTCAACCATTCGTTGTTTGCAAGAAAATCGTATTATAACACATGTAAGAAGAAAAAAATAACCAATACGAGGCAGAATTCGAAAGCGAAAGGATCGTGACCAATCGAGAGGGCTGTTTATCTTTCACGATTTTACTGCTCACATTGGTCTAACATTAACAACTGTCATGCGAATACGGAATCAATGAGTTGAGGAGGCTGATATCGAATGTCATGCTAGATCTCTACGGCCTTGTACAACAAACGCCCGTCAGGGATCTCTTAAGGCATGTATCAATTGAGACCGAGCTTAGGTTCTCAGCCACAATGGGGACCTCATCTTGTTCTCGACTCAGCCTTAATAAGATCATGATTCGAATAATTTCAACGGTCAAATGTTATTTTCGGTTGTATTCTCCGAAAAACTAGGAATTTCGGACAATATGTCAACTGACTACATGTGGTAACCGTCTCCCTATATAGGCCTAGACCTACCATCATTATTCATTTAGTCAAAAGGCGGTAGTTGGTCGAGCCGATTTGTGAGAGTGTAAATCATACAGATTTATTTATTTCGAGCTTCTATGAGTATTTGGCAACGTATGATATGCACTATTTACTTTTATGCGTTATAGGTGAGACCTTCTTTTGCGTAGGGGCTCAGGGTTTACTTTTGCGAAAGGGCTCAGGGCTTCAAGAAGTCTTAAGACGTTCCCGTACCCGATAGGACAAAAAGAGACATGATCATACAATCACGTCATGGACTTTAAGGAAGAAAATAGGCTTGTTTGTAATACGACAAGTATTCGCACGCATGGTGCAATGCCGTTACGACTTCCCTTACCACTGTAGTATAGAGAAACGCGGAGACGAGGATGCACCCAACAGAGAAACTGGGTGCATGAGGAACACCAAGTCGTCTGTTCAGACGAGCGCCGGTTCTGCCAGCAAAATCATGATGGACATATCGCTATCTGACAACACCGCGAAAACACACATAACTTGCTTGCATTCGATGTCATCATACTGGATCTGTAGATGTTTTGATAGTATGGCCAGCGCTTGAATACACAACACGAACACCTGTTGCTCAAGTCATCGGTAATCTGAACAATCACCATTACATTGTTCATATCTAATGACTGTGCCCTATCTTCGAGGACTCGGAAACGTTATTGTTTAAGAAGACAAAGCAGTGACGGTTTAGGCTTATTTTGGGCCCTGAGCGCAGATAATCTTCAGTCCCCATTGGCACTGGTGGATCGAAATTTATAACCAGAAAATCTAATTATGTCCAGCTTATCCAAGCCCCCGGGTGCTCACCCCAGGCGCCCAAAGGATAAACCAGCTCTGAGGTAAAGTAAGACCTCCTGTTGTTTGTTGGTCCTGACTTACCTCGATATAGAGTGTATTCGACCATTGCTCTGGCCAGAACTTTCTCCAAGTCTGTCACTCATTGAAAACATCTGGTCATGATTTACTCAGCGACTTGATCATCTTTGCTCTCCAGCCACTATTATTTATACAATAAGGAATAGACTTAAAGCACCATGAAATGACTGTCTCAAACCTTTCATACAAGCCCAGTTCGAATTGATGCCTGACCAGGTTAGCGCCATTTTAGCTGCAGAAATATCTATGTGTACCAATATTTGACCCTGTATGCCCCAAATGAACGAATTTTCAATTTTTCTTCATTTACATTTTGCAATATTATTTTTGTTTGAAATGACCTAAGATATAAGAGATTATTCAAATTCACGGAAAATAGAACAGATTATCTTGGTCACCAATCAATCGATTAAGACCTTTTTTAAATTTATGTAAAGGGCTATAAATTTAGCAATATTGCAGTAATTTTTACAAGAGTATGACAAAAAAAACCATCTAATATTATATAAAATATACTGAAAATATTTCAGTTAATTATTTTCATAACTTTTTCAGCAATCCTTTCCCCTGTTTAAATACATTTTTTTTAAAAAATGCATTTTGTTTAAAACACGTTTTAAAGATGGTAACACCACACACAGTGCGAAAGCAATTCTGTGTAAAACAGTTGTAACTTTTGAACTAGTAAACGAAAAAAAATTAGTGTTTTTCTAAACCTAATGAATTGGCGTACAAAATTAAACCATAATTCTTTTTTGCCTTTTTCGGACTAAATCAGCGATTTTAAGGTAATCTGATACTTAAGTATCCATTTAAAAAATTTGTCATAATTAATAGAAAATGAATTACTAAATAAACAATCAAATATAATAAGAGAAATTACGTATATCTTTTAAATCGTGTTTTGGACAACAATTTTATTTTCCGTGAATGAATTTGCTCGCATACAAATATATTTTCTCGAATATTTCCAATATCAACTGAAAATAGCCCCTGCACTAAATTTGTAAGTATAAACAAATATTTTTTGCTATTATTCAACTATTGTCAACATTTCATTACGTATAATTCAATCTCATTTACAATACAAAAGGTAAGATCATACTGCGAATTCAATTTTTTTGAAGGGGGGAGAGGTCCAGTTAAAATATTTGAATTCTGAAAAGGCGACAAAGGTGTAACAAAACTTATTTCTATCCTTTTTTTACCTTAATGACATTTCCGATATTCGGTAGCATTTTGTACCAGGTACTTTTAAATAGGAATAATAAATATAAAGTATTCATATATGTAAATTTATTTCGATTGGTAGCAACTAAAAACCACTTTAAGAAATTGCATTGCGATATTTTTTTTCAGCAAAATAAGGATTATATTGGAAATCAATTAACGTGGCATTTTTCAAGCGAAATAATAACTGAATTAAAAAAAATTTCTTAACTTTTGGGGTTTCTTTTTTAATATCCTTTATCTGTTTTTAAAAGCCTAAAATCCTATATAGAATTGCAATAATAATAATTATTATTATTATAAGGAAAGATAAGTATAAATAAATAAAATAGAAATGAATCCATAAGGATTTTAAAGTTGGTTTGATACCAAATTATGTTCACCTAAAAGTTATTTATTACTGCTTTTCAAAAAACTTTTTAACTAATGTTGAAGGGGGGTTTTTGGTCAAATGAATCCTCAAGTAGGTTATGATACATAATACATAAAAACTCTTTTCAAAGAAATATGAAATTAGTAATATAATTAACTTTTCAATGAAGGCAAAGTTAACTGCGTACAATTTGGAACTTTTGCAAAAATGGAATAGCAGCCTTAAGAGATCCCTTCATGGAACTCAGTTAAAAATTTGTTTTTCAATTGTTACTGAAATATAAACTCTATTTCTAATGTAGTTTAAATTTATTCTCTGATTAAATTAGAATCAATTTAGCAATCAAAACTGTGGTACTAGTAGTATGCATTACTTAAAAGTAATTGTGTTTATTTTAAATCGATTTTTTTTCTGAAAAGAGTTAATTATAACTCAAAACAAACATTTTTTTTTTTGAAATTTCTACTTTTCTAACAACTTTGAAACTTTTAGCACACATATTAAAAGTATATAAATAAATATTTTAATGGGGATCAAAGAAGTTAAGATGTACAGAAACTTTCACCATTTGTAAACTTTTCGCATGTTACTTCCTGTACGATTTCTTTTAAAAATTCTAATATCAAAAGTTTTCACAATGCTCTCATTAAAATAGTTACAATAATGTGCATCAAATGCACTTAAAATAATTGTGACAGTATGACTAAACAATTTTCTAATGTTACTTAAACTGGATCATTTATAGCAATAAGTAGACAGAAAATTTCTACGTTAAGTGACCCCTTAATACTCTATAAAGGTAAAAAATAAGTGATTTTCCAAAACATTAAAATTGCATTTGAAAATGTTGTCTTCTAAGGATTAATATATATTCACAAAAGTATAACAAAGAATTTTAATGTTTCAATATGAATTTCTTCCGTTCCCTCAAGAGATTATACTGTGACGGATCTATACGTGACCTTCTGAATAGTCCTCTTGGGGAAACTTGAGGGCTATCTTTCGCGTTAATTCACCGCCATTCCTTAAAGAAGAAACCTTGATATATGTACAAGGGGTGATCAAATGAAAAGGTACGAAACGACATAAAAATGAAACAGTTAAATATTTGCATATTCCGCCAAGGGAGAATGTAGCGAGACATCTCGGGATGCCATTGGAGACTCTGACTGGGATCGGATCATGCGCGGGTGCCCGCATGCGCAGGAGAGAGCAAAGGCTCTTATAAAAAGCGGCGTCCAAATGATGCGAGCACAGAATTACTCGATCACAGAAAAAGCATTAACTCCGATGTGTACTGTGAGACACTCCGACGCCTACGCAGGTCCATCAAGAACAAAAGACCGGGGCTGCTCACGGAGGGTGTGGTTCTGCTCCATGATAACGCGCGTCCACACGTCTCCAGAGTCACACAAATGGAACTGGACAAGTTCCAATGGGAGACGTTGGACCATCCATCCTACAGTCCGGACATGTCACCCTGCGATTTCCATGTGTTTGGTCCACTGAAGAAACACCTGAAAGGAAAGCGCTTCAACTCGGACGACGTACTCAAGGACACTGTGAAGGACTGGGTCTCGTCACAGCCACAGGAATTATGGGAACAAGGAATCCTGCGGCTTGTTCATCAGTGGGATCGTTGTGCTCAGGCCTATGGTGTATATTTTGAATAAAGTCTATATTTGTACCCACCGTGTCGTTTCATACCTTTTCATTTGATCACCCCTTGTAGATTAGTTTAACTATATAAAGTCAAAAGGTTTTGTAAATGTAAGATTGAAAGAGCAGAGGAACTGTTGCGATGATACGTAGGTGAGATATAATTCATTATCACAACTTGAGTTCAGGTCGGAGTTTGCCACTATAATAAATTAGGGGATTAAAAATTTTTAAACTAAGATAGATTGGATTAGATTAAATTAAACAGATTACTTGTGCTTGTTTAATTAGTGTAGATTGCTTTATTTACATCCCTCCTATGGTCTCCTCTTGTAGTTTCACTTGTGGTTGTTTAGTGTGCTTGAATAGTAATAAAATAATAATTATTATGGAAGTTTCTGGTGATGCTTTGTTCCCCCACCCTCACCCTTAGATAGGCAAGACGATGAAGAAGCGACTTCAAATAGAACGCGCTCACAATACTCTATAAGCTTCTCATCAAACATAACATTTAGTGATGGTAGATTTCCTTTGCTGTTTAGAAAATTTAATTTCAAAACTTTAAGCCTCCGTATTGCATTTGAAAGCGTTTTTTTCTATGCGGACATACAATGCAAAATAATCTATTATTCCCCCAATTAGTTCTTTTTTTTTATTTTATTGTTTGTTTCGCCTGAGAATATATTTTTGTTCTTAAGACACTTCTTCCTCTGAAAATATGTAATTGTTCTTTCTTCCTTATGTTTCCTAGAGAAAACATTATATTATTTTGAAATTATTCCTTTATTTGAGTAGAATTCCGTTATAAATCTCATGGAAATTCCAGCTTGTTTAAAAACACGTATTTCTTCGTAAACACGCTCTATGGTTGTGTCTCTTCTCGTAATAACATACTGCTCTTCTCTACAACGATCCGTTTCTATGTGAACATGAATTTATCTGAGGTTTTGTTAAAGTATATTACTCATTTTAAATTCTTTCTGTTTTAATCTATCTATTTATCTTATAAAAGTGTGATGTTATTTAAATGCATTGTTTCGTTCAAAATCAATCAATCAGACTCTACCTTCATTTTGAGAACATATTATAACTACAGGGAAATTTTAAGGAATGGATTAACTGCGCTCGGGCCCAGGGTCTTGGCTTCGAGGGGAGGAATCTCCTCGCTTTTGAATTGGCTCCAGTAAGATAATGATCCAAACAATTTCAATCTCTAAAAGTTATTATTGGACAAATTATCCGAAAAACTGACAAATCACTAGAATAAGTCATGTGTTTTAATAACATAAGCTTGATGAGTATAGTAAATTAAATATTATTAACATTTGATTTTTTCGAGGCATGGGTAACGATTTTGCCAATTTAAAAGATAAAAACGGAATTTTTTAAAAAATGCATTTTATCATGGATTGCTTTGTTGAGCCCTTCATGTATTTACATCCTACTCGAGGAAGCTGGTTAGGTGGCGTGTTTGGTTTGTCGCTGGCCTTCTACACCCAAGGTTACGGGTTCGACCCCGGCCCAAGTCGGTGGATTTTCTTGATGCTGAAAATCGACAGCGGCCATGTCGTATGATTATACGGCATGTGAAAGATCCTTAGAGTGTCTGTTTGGCTTGGATGTTCTCGGCAAAATTAAATTCTGGTACAGAGTTCGCATCGTCAAAAGCTCAGGTGCCTCCCTCTGTGGAAGAAATTGGGCGTCAAAATTGCTTGCTGTAATTGGTATCGCCTATATAGTGCAGCACTAAAAAGTGGTACCAGCTCCTGGGGAATGTACTAGGTCTGCAAAGGTTTAAAATACTAGTGCGCAGCCCCATTGGAAAAAAAACATCCTATTCGATAAAAGGGTCGCATATGGGGCCTACTTTTGCAGATGGGATCAACTCCTCCAAAGATCGTAAGACGTCTCTGAACGCCTATGATAATTTGTTTGTTGGAGTCACGACCTTCGTGGATAGTTGATTCTAGGTTTCCAAGCTCCCTCCCATAGAAATAATCTAGTGAAATAGCAAAAGCTTTATTTTATTAAATTCATATGGAGCCTGTAATTCTAGATTAATGTAGTGTAATATAATTAAAAAAATCAGACAATTGCTCAACCATCTTCCTTCTTGCTTGGTAGAAGGTACAAATTACGATGCCAGTTCATAACAAACCATTGTGTAAGTTTAGTACAGAAAAATTATTCATAACAAAAGAAATTAAACTAAACATTTGTAAGAGGAATATGATACTTCTCTGTATCTATAATTTAATTTTTTTTCTTCTGAAGTATATGTTTCTATTCAAAAACTTTTGAATAGAAACCTTTGAATGTACACATTCTATTTTTAAAGCTCTGCTGTTCTGTTTTTAACACAATATACTATTTTTTCCATAAGGTTCGACCTTCTGGTTAATGGCGGTGGTGCTGTCAAACTCCACTTTCAGCGCGAGCCCTTCTTGCCCCAGTCGGTCACAGTAATGGTGCCATGGAATGAGATAGTGGTGGTGGACAAAGTCACTCTCCAGCTGCAGGACAGGAAAAAGAAATTACAGGAAGAAGACTCCAAAACTGTAACTTGCCCTGACCATGACTACGACACCATGAAGCCGGTTGTCCTGGCCACGTGGAAACACGGATTTCAAGGAGGTTGTCCAGAAAGGAGTTCTGTATTAGCTGAGTCGCAGGTAAGAAAATGTTTGGTTTAGTGGGAGAAATGTGATCAATGATTTAGCTTACAGTAAAATTACCGTAAAATCTGGCGTATAACGCGCACCGCCATATAACGCACGCCTATACATTCAAGCAGCAATTTTTAATTTTTAGATATATTCGCCGCACCCCCTTTTTTTCTGAAGAAACCAACAATGTACATGTAGGAGGCTTATATGTTTTGAAGTCATTTTATCGAGGTATTATTCCAAGTTTCTTAGAAATATATATCATACCTCTAAATTACAGCCCTTTAAGATCATAAGGAGTGTCATTTCTTTTAAATAAACATCATTTTGATACATGTAGAAGTATAACTTTTTTCTATGCTCGTCTTTTTTTTTTCAAAGCTCTTGTTTTTATACCCGGAGTATAACGCGCACGCGTAAATTTTGATCTTATTTTTTGTGTTCAAAGTGCGCGTTATACGCCGGATTTTAAGGTACTTATAAGAAGTGGGAAGTAATAATTATTCTTCAGTGCATAATTGGTACATTTCTAATGGATGAAACAGAAAGATGAAGAATTGCATATACCTTTGTGCCTGCTATTCTTCTAGGATCAGACAAATTTTACAAACATTGTTGACTTTTAAGAAAGCTTTGCACAAGAAGGGAATGGAATAAAGTTCTTGTCTAGAATGGCTCAAACAACCAAGATTATATGCTTTACATTTGCATGAGAATTATACCTATACCTAGTTATGTAAGACAAAATTATTTTTAGAGGTATAGTAAAGAGGAAATATACGATCAGATCTTATTTAACATCAAAGTATAATAATAAAAATATTTTTAAATTTTTTCTGATAAAGTTCAATACAGTCAGAATTAGGAAATCATGAGTTTCTAAAAATTACACTTTTTAGAACATAATTTTGAAATACATTTATAAGACTTAATTCTGTTTATTTAACGTATTAAATCTGAGTAAACCTCAAAATTCTCAAAAGATAAAAAGAGGATGCTTTGGAACAATACAACACTAAATGGTACTTATTATAACATTGATGAATTTTATGAAATAAAAAGACGATACCAAATGCCGCAATATGCAGCCAATAGCATAAACCCTTTTCGCGCACATTTAAACACAATAATAATAATTAAGACAGAGCATTCTGAGGCATTTTTTGAATTGGTGGTGCCTTTTTCGATTGGCGAAATCGGTCGAGGGTATAATACATAAGTACCAAATCTAAAGCGCATCATCATATTTAAAAAAAAAGACTCAAAGTATAATTCGTATTGATAATAGTGTGTAAACAAATATCTTGAAAAAGGGAAAGTTTGTTTCTTAGTAAGAAAGGGAAAAAAATGGTCTTTACATTTGGAATACAGTTTTTATGAGCTAGTCGTAAGCTATTCATACTTATTGCCACCAACCTTTTGAAAATTAAAATTTATGGAATTAAAAATTATAATTGAAAGAATGACTCATTTAAAGCAATACTTGGAATTTTTTAACTACAAGAACTGGAAAAATATGCCTTTTTTTTTTCAATAACGCTTTCAACTTAATAATAACTGTATGACAAAAGTGGTTTTGAAATCTGTACAAAAACAGAATTTTAAAAATTAAACTTATTCGACAAGTATTTCTGAATCTTAAAGCAAAACTGATCGTAAACAAGAAACATTAAATAACCTTACTATCATAACATGCTTTTATCTAAAAATTGTGTGATAAAATATTTTAACGCGAACAAAAAAAAACACTATAAGTCTACCATTTCTTATTTTTCTCTTAGGTCTAACACCACTTTGAATTTTTCCATATCTTATTCTTAGAAAGATATAGAGACAATTATTAGAGGCCAACACAGTCTTCAACATAAAACTTTATGAGTAAAGTATTTTTACAATGTTTCAAAGAAAGAACTTTTTTTCGTAATTAGGCAGAAAAGAAACATGATTTTTGCGTCTGGTGCACACTTTTATGGGCTAGATGTAAGCAATTCATACTAATTTCCTCACTTTTTTTGCAAATCACAAAACAAAAAAGTGACCTTCTGTAGAGCAAAAGCCTCTTCTGCAGACGCAACAGTTTATTATTATTTTACGCCCTGAGATAGTCTCTAATGCAATCATGGAGGAGGACGAGTTTCATAAAACCTTTAGAGGGAGCCGCCGTAAAATGAAGGAATCACAGGATCACGAATCCAGTCCCTGAAGAATAGAGGGGGTTTTTTAGTAGTGTCCATAAATTTGGATCGATGGACCAGATTTGATTTGTTACCCAGAGAGTTTTTCACAATTGGATTTCTCGGAGTCGAAAATAAAACGGTCAGCAGTAAAAGGGAAAGGGTAGGGATGAGAAGATGAAAAAAAAGTAGAAGAAATATATATAGATATATCTCCTTTACGAAAAGACAATGAAATAGAGAAGTATTTTATAAAAATACGAACTAAATTTTATTTCGATAAACTGGTTCTGACGTTTTACGTTTTTTACCCCCTTATCTATCGGTTCAGTGGAGATATGTTTTGAAGTAGAAATATTTTTTGTCGATTACCATGTGATATATATCGAATATGAATAAAGAAAATTATTCCAAACAAGGGTAGTTTGAAGAAACTTGTCATTTGTCATTGAAGATACCGTCTTGGGACAGTGAAAATTGACTCTAGTGAATTTATAATGTAATTGAGAAAAAGTACTACATATATAACAAAGATACTTTTTGATACAATGACACATGAGGTTAGAAACTTTATTTTACTTCTAAAGGCAACAATTACAGCAAAGAACATTATAAGAATAAGCGAAAACAGAAAACAAAAAAGCTGAAACCGAGTTCATTAATAATCCAACATATCTCTAGCCTCTCAGTAACGCTCGGCGAGAAACCCTTGCCTCAGAGCAGGGCAATGTAGAAGGTGCGTTGCGTCCCTGACCTCTCCAGAACTTTTATTATTTCTTACCCAACGCCCGTGCTTGGCTTCTTGACCATTTGACGCCAAGCCTCCCAGAACCGACTGACGATGTCGTCAGTCGGATGTTCATCGAATCCAGTGCATTGGAGCAGGTGGTCGCCATCCGTTCTGGTATGGCCTCAGAGTGGGCAGGCCTTGTCAGCATCCAGGCCATACTAGTGGAGATGTACTCCCAAAAAATCATGTCCGGTGGTTATGCGAAAGCAGGCAACAGTCTCGACTCTCTCTAGGTGCCTCGGAATTGGACCCGCAGTGACCAAAGTTTCCCATGGCTTTCCAAGGCTCTTGGTTTTTTGGGGGTCACGGTAGTATATTTGTCTATGAATGTGGAAATAATGCTCTTTGTTCTTCTGAGAGTCCAGGGGACTTCCGGTTGAGACGACTCGGCTCCTTGTTTGGCTTTTTGGTCGGCTCTCTCATTGCCGGGGATCCCAACAAAACTTGGGACCCACTGTAAGGCCACAGTCCAGACATACGAGATAAGCTCTCCAGGACTGCACAGAGTGCTTATTGGGGAAGGAAAACTTTGATTTTATACAGATGGCTTCGCAGACAGTCATGTCCAGTATCTAGGCGGAATTCAGCGACCCCTCTACACCTTGGACCATTACGCGCATTCAGGATAACATTCTACCAAGACTTTTGAGAAACACGGTTATAGATATCTTCCTGAGCACAGGCTTTTATAGATCTTTAAATAAATTTTTAATAGAATGGGAGGACATCGGACGATAAATTTTCTGCATGATAAATGCAACCTTTTTAGCCAGGAAGTTGACTTCCTTGTTACCTGGAAGTCCACAGTGGGCAAGAACCTACTGCAGGACAATAGTTTTCTCAAGGGACACCAGAGGTTCTTAAGACGGTAATGACAATTCAGTATGTCCTGTTTTATTAGATTATTAGATAAGAAGCTTATCTAGGAAGAAAAAAACCCAAATAAAATTAAATGCTGTGGAAAAATGCCTTTTGTGGAAGAGCTTTCGCTCAATTTAAAAATAAAATCGTCGCGCCAGGATTTTAACTCACTGGTCAAAAGCTCATAATCATGACCATTTGCTTATCATGGCCACCAAATGGTGAGGAAAACTCATGGGGTAGTACTTCGCTCTTTCTTTCTCAATTTCCTAATCACATCACCCAAAGACTTCGAGACCATTTCCATCTAAAGAATGGCTCAATTTTTTCTGAACAACTGAGCCAGTGGGATAAGTGACCGCAATAGTCTAGTGGTTATGGTCACGAACTCATGGCTGGCATGAAATGGGCTCAATCCCATAAGGCACTGAAGACCCCTACTTTTAGAGGGGGGGGGGCGATGCACCTTAAATCTCTCCAGGCTCAATGTCCTCCCGTTTGGTGTGGTAATTCTGACAGGGAGGTGCTAACTCAGTTTTCATCACTTTACCGAGGCTCAAAATGACGGGCCCGTCATCAATAGCCCTCGTGTTGCTTTGTAGTGTGACGTTAATAAGCACTGGTTGACTCAACTGGCCACTGGCTTTAATTTTCCATTGTTGTATATCAGTAACAATTGATTTTTTTTTAGCCAAAGGTTTCTGAAAGATAACTGAAATTCTTCACTTCAATTATCACGTAAAAAACAATTCTAGTTATATTATTAACGTCCTAATATGGGTTTCTTGAAATGATGAGAAATATTCCCTAGGTTAGCTGAAATTCTTTTTACAAACCCTCGTGAGAAAATAGAGTGATTAGGGAGTATTATCAGCATTTGTGTTGGTCAGAATTTCTTAATAGCTGGCTGGTTCGTTTTTACTGGCGCAAAAGTTATATATGGCTAAGTCACGCCAAACTCTCGTTAATTAACGAAAACGCCTTATCTATACTGTTTTCTAAATGTAGGAAAGAAAGGAAGAAAAAGAATGTTAAGGAGAAGAAAAATAAAAAATAGAGAAGGATTGATAGGGCATCCCGGGAGAGTGCCACTCTTGTTTACCATTGACAATAAGCCTTATAAGAGAAAGGAAAGGTCATTCAGGTGCCTTGAGGTCGTTAATCCCATACTTATCTTTAAAAAAGTAATCCCATTTTAAAGAGGCGGAATACATTGATTGAATTTTTTTTAAAAAGCAATGGCTCCCTAGATAGTTTATATCTTTGATTACAATTTTCACACAAAATAACTTATTCGAAATTTAATTAAGGTCTGCCCATTAGTAGGCATGAAAAATGTAAATAAAAGGGAAATTTTGGTGAACGAGATACAAATAACGTTCCTTCGGCAGAATGTAATTCGAAATTATGAAATCCATTGCCAACATAGGAAATTGTCTTACTCCAGAATAGTGTTTCTAAATTACAAATTATGATCCTGTTTGGGATCACTTCGTTCAGTTTGAAATGGAAGGAAATTTCGCAAAGCAAAAACATTTCTGACACACAATGTTCTAAAACTAATTAAGTACTAGTTTTTGGCAACATTACATATGCAATGACGAATGCCCGTCAAACTTTTCTGAGTGGTCCACTCAGTACCCATTGCACTAAGAAATTAAATTATCTAAGAAATTAAACTTTAGAGGAACATTATTAAAACTTCAGAGGAACATTATTAAAATTTTAGCGGAAAATTATATAATTAAAGGAGTTAAGTCTATGAATCTTGCTGTCTATGTCGTACGTATACTATCTGTAAGAATTTTTTTCCCTAAGTGGACTGTAATGGGTAGTAATAACAAATAACAATGGAGAAACGAGAATGCTTTCACTCTATTGAACTGAGTTAGTGTAGAGACCATTTTATGGGTGAAACTTAGTTTTAATTATCCTCCATATCTCCCAAGCGAAAAATACACGAAGAAAATTCGTTGTTTCTAAATGATTGGGATGTGGACAATTTTGTAGGTAGAAACAAACATGGATCAACAACTTATGTGTTTGATTTGTCGCGAAACTGGTATACTTAAAAATATAATATTGCTTATCATTTTACCACTTAACACAAATATACTTATGTTGAAAATTAAGGTCACTAACATAAAATTTTGAAAAACTGAAGAACTATTTACTGTGTTGCCACGAAATTTGGTACAGAGACGTATTATAATGTCAGAAACTATATAGCAACATAACAAAATGGAAAATATTTTTATTATGAATTAAGGTACAAGTCATATCACACACACAAAGAGTGTGAAATCCTGAATCAGAGATAAAGCATTTAAGTCGGGAAAAGTGTTTAAAATGGAGTGTGACCACTGTGAACTGCTTACAAGTCTCACAACGAGATGATATACTGTTTATGAAGGTCTCAATAAGTGTTTGTAGCAAAAGAGGGGCCATTTTTCCAAAAGCGGGGCTTTTATTTCTTGGGAGGGGGGGGTTATATGCCGAGGAAAGCTTTTCCCAGACAATCCTTAACATATTCAATTGAATTGTGAGCCGGAGACTTCAAGAGTCAATCCATACGGCGAATATCCATTTTTTCATGAAACTCATCAACAATGTGAGTTTTGTGTGACCTCACATTTTTGTCCATAAAAATGTAATCCGAGTCCATAGTACCCATAAGAACCTCACACTGCCTTCTAGTATCTCATCCTTATAGCTCTGTGAGTTGACAGTACTCGCATCGATAATGTAAAGGGGAGTACAATTGTCCAACGTTATGCCGCCACACACAAGGATTCCTTTGCCACTAAATCTGTTACTTTTTGTTACGTAGAAGGGATGAAAGAAAGTTTAATTTTCTCTCCAGTTGAAGACTCGACGAGAATCACTTTGTATGTTATATTTCAACTCATCATTTTAAAGAACATGCCTCTATTTTTCTGATGTCCACGACTGATGTTTCTGGCTCCACAATATCATATCTTTCCTGTTGGATTCAAGCAAAGAGACTCACATGACTGGACACTAGGCGTAAAAGGCAGTCTCTGCAAGATGGCGGTAGAGTGTTTGCTTGGAAATTCTTCTTCCAGACATAGTAGCAAGGTCAAGAGCAAGCTAATGAGCCGTTGTCCGCCTATGTCGTCGTGAGTTTAGTGAAAAATAGTAATCCTATGCAGATGTTCTTGCTTTGTGGCGGCCTTGGTCGACCTTTCTGGGGGCAGTACCACTTATTTGGTGTTGATTCCATGACCGGGAGACCATTTTCAGGCCACCTGTAACCATCCATCTACCTCCTCTTGAGACAAGGCCAGCTCTAACCATCCCAACGGCACCCCATCTCAAAGCACCAGATCTCAATCCTCAAGACTTCTTCTTATTTCCACAACTCAAACTAGCTATGAAAGGAAAGAGATTTTCTAATATCCAACGAAACGTGAACAGTTTTGGAACTCCATCCCCAAAAAAGACTTTTTACAAAGTTTTCAGGGCATGCATGGCAGATCTCAACTGTGCATAGTTATGGAAGATTGTAATGTGTGTCTGTTCCTGCTTCCCTCTAACTCTCCCTTGTCTACTCTCAGACCCGGCTAGATGTGTATGAAGAACTGAATAATCAGTCGACATGATTCACTCTAATTATTTTATTGTCACAAAACATCAAGCAAGCACAATAATGATCCAATTAAGGATGTTGATCAGTATTCAGAGCGCGAATGTGCGACCCGTTAGCCTGGGGATAATATTACGGACCCTCAACTGATTCAATGATAACCTATACAAGCTCAATTTCAACTCCGCCGCGTTCTAATTAATTATTCTTTAACTTCTATTTAAATAAGGCTCACGATACTTGTACTCTTGTGAAGTCGAAGTCTTGCTTTTGAGGCCTCGAACGTTAATCTTCAACTGGATTCGATCACATCCGAGTGATCCTCTCTTGTAATTCATCAATTGATACTTTTATAAACTTCGATTTGCACTCAATAAACTCACGTCCTGCACTCACCAACTAACTCTCAAAAGCTCGCGAATGCAGAATTTATATAATAAACTTAATTCGCATATTCACGTTTTCTTACCTTCGGTGAAAGTTAGTTGGTAAAAATGTTTCCCCAGAAGAGTCCCCAAGGAGTTAGTAATAGACGTGTATAGATCCGTCGCACAAAGTGACTGTGTCGAAGGACAATAAGATAAATTTTGTCAATATTTCATATACTATAATGTTACAGGACTAATCACTGAACTTTATTGTCAGAGGTTGTATTTCAGGAATCCTATGTTACTGCAAAGGTCTCCAAAACGTGTATGCGTTATGACGTTTGGGAAAATTGATGGGTAGTATATAGAGTTAAGCAATTAAATAATTGATTTATTACGTCCACAGCTCTTAATTGCAATATGTATATTTGGTTGCAAGTTATTTAAATTATTGACTATTTTCATTCCACAGAAAGTGTTATTTGTGAAGGAGGATGCTAACACAACCTTTCATTTGAGTGCTTCAAAACAGACTGTCTCTCCACTTTCTTGGGGTGGGGCGGTCGCTTCTTACACCTCGAATTACACTAGGGGTTCTTGCTCGTAGGTGTAGAATTCAGCCGTTGGGTTTCACATAGCCATTGGTTGTTGACATGATGTCAAATGAGACTCCTTCAATATTTTAGGGGTGCACGTGTAGATGTGATTTGCGAAATGCTATCTACATAGCGAGCCGATCTTGCAGCTGCATGGCGAGAAAACGTTACGGCATGTTTCAAAAGTACACAAAGATACTTTAAAAAGTGCCAAAGAAGTACGCTCAAGATTATTTGCCACTGTTCCACCGTGTATCGCGTGGGTGTAAGGTTCTCTATTGGCCAATGTGTCTAGAAATGGTTTCTTTAGCGTCAGTATCATAGATAAATACATGCGCACTAAGACATGAGAATCTAAATCTTTGAAAGGAAGTCAGTCGCCTTGAACAAGAAACTACTACACATTTCTTATATTAAGTTCTAATTCAAAATGTAAATTTGTAACTAAATTTAACTATGCTCTTCGTATAAATTTTAAAAAACTAAAAATAATCTTATTTTTACTGCATCTATTCTCTCTTTCTCTCTCACACACACAGTATAAAGAACGCAACGTATAATTATTTTATTTTTAGGAAAACGCAGTTGAAAGGTTTGGGACAATTGTTTTAATGCAGTATTAATACGCGGACATAAAAAAAAATGCACGAGACCAGTCTTTTTGTCAAAAGATTGGAATTAACTTTGGCGGCACGCCTATTTTCATTTTTTGCACAAAAATAACCATAAATATGTTTAATTTTAACTTAAACATCCATCATCCCATTACAGTCATTGTACATTAATTCAGCTGAAATGCGTATTATTAAATATTCGTCGAATACAAACGAACAGTTGATTGCGTAATATTATTTTTGACTGTTCTCTGGCAAAATGCCCTCACGAAATGGTCATGATGTATGAATGTCATTTAACGGGGAAAGAGTACTAAACAATCCTAACTATTTTCTACTACTTTCTTTTAGTGTTAAGGAATTCTTGCCTGTTCTGCTGAATTCATTAAAACTATTAATAATTTCATCTCCTTTTTCGCATGTTAATTTTTTTCCGGCTTAAGCAAAAATATTGTATTAATTGGTATTAATTGGCAAGCTATGGATCTATTTTGCCCCTCTCCAACCTTTGTTGTTATTTTTATTTACCATTTCAACTTATTATATTTTTATAATTCCTATTACAGATGACTCTAAGTTGCATAGACCATACTCAAGAAATATTTCGGCATTCGAACAAAGACTCGAATTCAAATGGAGAATTTTCTCTCTGAGGTGAAGGTCGAGAATCCCATGCTTGTCACGTGACATTACTAGCATCACTAGCCGTAGTATTTTACACTTCGTTTAGTTGTCTTTTATATTTTAAAAATGCCTAAGAAGAATATCAAATTTTTATCATTTATTACTGGGCTATATTCAGTTTTCAGCTTATACAGTGCCCATTTTCAAGCATTCGCCAACAACATCCACATGTAGTTTTTTTGAGTTTCCTTTCCTACCCACAGGGACTTTTTAAGGTATGAGCCAACTGGGCCTTGGCCGCGGAAGGAACCTGGTCTTTTTCCCGACTCAATCGCAGTACAATCATAATCTTAAATTTTTAATTGCCAAATGCTATTCTTGTACATATTGCTTAAAATCCTGAGAACCCAAAAGTGTATGTAAATTGGCAGAAATGGCATGTCCGATTCCGTGTCTAGGCTTAGATCTACCACCATATACCGTCATAACTCATTAGTTGAAAGACGATGGTCGGTTAAGTCTGTCGTTTCGTGCCTTGATTTCCGAGATTCATCCACATCTATTTTTTATAGGTTACCATTTGCACGTGTATTTAACAACGTTTTGAAAGGGTCGCAGGGGAAGCCTATTTTTACATGGGGGCCCAGGTTCTTAAGAAGTCTTTGGAAGTCACTGTCTTCCTACGCTTTTCGCTAAACCAGCGCTGATATACTGCAAAACAGTGATAAACATCAGAAGCATAAAATCGTTTCAAGCCTTAAGTGGACACAATACGATTTAATTGACAAAAATCGGGTCAAAAAATCAAACCTAATTTTTTTAGCCTAACTTATTCTTTATATACTTTTCTATAAATTCACAAATTTTGAAAGCTCTAAACTTAAAAAACTCAGAATTATGATAGCTTTTACGTTTGTTTTTATTCAAATCCCTATGGCGAATCAAAGCTTTAAATATTCTTTTCTCAGAAAGATAAAATAACTAGTTTGTCTTCATTTAAAATTCTAAGACTTTTTTTCAATTGTTTCTAATGCTTTGAATTTACTTTACCTATTGCTAATAGTACATGTAACAAAAGTTGGTATGCATTTTGAAATTAAAAAGCAATACTTGTTTTTTTTAAAAATATTTGAACTCAGAATTTATACATTTTTAAAGAAATTTTCAATAAGCATTCATAAAAAGAAGTATTGTAGAAATACCAATCATGTTATCGCAAAACCCATACTAACTTTTGTTATACATAGTTTGACGTACTTATAAATCAAATTTTATGCGTGTAAGTAAATTTTTGTAGGAGGAGTAGCATTTTAAAATCACTTCACAAATTTTAAGTTTTCTTCCTTGAAAAATTAAATGGGTAGCTTATTCTGAAATTTTGACCACAACATCTGTTTTACATAGTATGCATACATAGAAAGCAACCAAAAAAAATTTTAAATCCTAAAACTAAAAATTTTAGCGTAAATCGTAAAATGTCCCCTTAATTTTATCAAATCATCTAAAATAAGAAAAAATTACTGATCTTAATTCAAACAGTGTCCTCACGTCCGCGTGTAGTATGATATTGAAATTCAGTGAGTTAGGTCCCAACTGTGGTAGAATTGTCATCTAACTGTACTTTGTTTTGAACCAACACCATGGACTGTCTGTGATAAAAATAACTCTACTATAAGTTGTCCACATCTATCAATCTACACAAAAAGATACTCGTCACAGAAAGTTAATTATTGCAGTTATTTTTATGCATATAGTTATGTTCTAAATCCTTTTTTTAGACTCTAATGGAAGTGTTTTAATGATATGCATCGGTTTCTAGGTGATCCAAGAAAGCCTTCTCATCCCTGGCACCGATCTCCACTTAGTGTACCACAGCAGCAGAGCAGGAGGCTATCTGTCCACTATCCAACTGCAATTGACTCCGGACTCGATACCTGCTGATCTCGTCCTCATCCACTTACGTATTTCCATCGAAGGTATCCTATTCGAGAAGCTGTTTGAGGCCGACCCGGCAGTCAAGTATACTTACGCGTGGAACAGAAGGAATGTCTACAGGCAGAAGGTTTATGGAGTGGCAACGGCGACAGGTCAGTTTCACACTTAGATCTTTCTGATGAAAACTTTACTGAGAAAATTTTTTGTTTCGTTAAATTAAGCTCTTAAATTAAAATTATTAACAGCTCAGAATTTTTTTTAACTGTAACTCTGGAAATGGTGGTTTCTATTTCTTTTATTACTCTCTAGCAGTTATCTACCCGCTTCTCTGGGTTTTTCATGATAATGTATAACTGTATATGTTTTTAAGTTATTAATATCAAAAGCTTAATCTTATTATTAAGCTTTCGATGGCATTCAAAAACATTTTTACAGTCCTCACCTTTTGATTTAAAAAAAACAGGACTTGAAATTCTGAAGTGAAATATATTTGTCTTTTACGCCACAGCAACCCTCTCTGAAATCAATTTCCGAAACACCTGTCCATAACATATCTTTTCTCAACAAAAGAGACATGATTGCCAAGTTTCCTATCTGTCGGTCTTATAGTTTGGAAATGTTCCCCCCTTAGAATTTGATTTCACGAGGACCGTTCTTGAATGTTGCCAAATCAAAAGATATCCCGAAATGCAATAATCGTCTTCTAAACATGATTGCGAATGGTTTTCCACTATTGGCTACTTGTCTTGGCATTTGACTACTTTGCATATACACTCACAATTTCTTTTTTTAAGCAAGGGGCCTTAGGAATAAATTCACTGAAAATAAATTTGAGAATTTAAGGCGGGAAGGTAAATATGCTCACGGGTCTTTTGAAATATCAGCGAATATGTCAATTGGACTGTGTCTGACTGGGGGAATGTCATGTTTACTGATGAGTCAAGATTTTCTCTGGAGCCAGATGACAAGCGTATAAGGATATGGCGTAAACAAGGAACACGCAATCAGCCCCAAAACATCACCGAACATCACGCATTCCGAGACGGAAGCATTATGGTGTGGGCAGGGATTTCATTAGGATACCGCACCGACCTGCACATCTTTAAACGGGGTTCTGTGACGGCTGTCGGGTATCGAAATGGAGTCTTAGAACCCATTGTGAGATTGTACGCTGCAGCAGTTGGCCCTACTTTCGTTTTAATGGACGATATCGCACGTCCCCATAGAGCTGACATCGTCGATGACTACCTGGAGAGTGAAGGGATTGCGCGTATGGCGTGGCCAGCATATTCGCCCGACCTTAATCCCATTGAAGATCTTTGGGATGCTGTCGTCCGTGCTGTATCTTCACGTTTCCCACCTCCAGCCACTCTTATTGAGCTGGAAACTGCTCTACAAGAAGAATGGCGATTGCTTAATTCTGCGGTGGTTGACCACCTAGTTGAAAGCATGGTCAGAAGGTGTAAACTTTGCATACAGATGAGGGGAGATCACATACCCTATTAATGTCCTTTTTTTTTCATTTTATGCTGTTTTTTGACTTTATACATAATTCTGTTTAAGTCTCCAGTATGACATTATCTGATAACTTACAAAAATTTAATATTGTTTTCATTTCTGTATATAATTATTGATTTTGCTTTATGTATAAATATATATGCTACTTTACTGCCAAATTTTGTGTCAATCAAAGCAGTATTTGTTGATTTTTTTGCATTTTACATCTTCGTGCTTAACTTTTGAAAGTGAGTGTATATCTCTTCCTATTTTCAAAATACCTTTCAAGAAAAAAAATGCAATTAAGGTTATCGAGGAAAATATTTTTAAATAAAACTTATCGAATAATTCAGTTTAAAGCAGACAAAATCATAAGATCTATAATCTTCAAAAATTAAATGAGATTTTGACTAATACTGCAGTTTCAACTATTCACAATGAGATAGTAAATTTGTTCAACAGTTCCTCAAGGAAAATAAAAAAGCATTATTATTCTATTTCGAAAAAAAATAATTTTGTCATTTTGGAATAAATAAAAATTTCCTTAAAGAGCATTCATTGTATCAAAAATAAAAGCCAGTCTTTCTCCCAAATGTCCTTGCTTTAAATCACAGCATTCATTTCCTTTTGTTAACGTTTCCTATATTACTCATTCCTTTTCATTGAGTATTTCAAAATAAAAAGATACAAAATGAAATATTATTTTTCGAATAAGCAATAGATCTATGATACAAAACCATGTCTAAAAAGAAGAGCCGCGAGAGTCGCCTCATACTTCAATCCACTCCGACTTGTCTGAAACTCTTCAAGTCTTTTGTTCGACCCACTTACTGCTCGCTTGCCTCCATCAGCAAGAAGATAAATACAGTCACTTTTACTTCCACCATTTGGCTAGACGGCTAAATTACTCATCATTAATGTGGCAACGAGAAGAAATCGTTTGCTGCCTAGGCGTATGTTTTTCATCGCGCTGAATATAAATGAGTTGAAAAATGGCAATCGTTTGCGCGAGAACTTTCCTGTCTTAAGAGTTATGAAAGATATAGACTCGAGCTGAATGTATTCATATTGTTTATTGCTTTTACTAGTATTGAATAGTTTGATAAACAACGACGTCATAATAAAAAAACGTTTGGTGGAAATAAGTCTTCTGAATACTGCACAATATCCTTCAAAACAACTTTGAAGTTTGTAACGGACGATTAAATCTGGTTTGGAAAAAAATGGCTTCCATATTTTGAAAAAGACACATTTATCAAATAAAAATATTAGAGAATTTTAAAACTTTGTACATTTGTATTTGTGTGCTTATTTTTTATCTAAATGTTTCGAAATTGGTTCTCATTGGTGCCTGCAACCATTACACCAAACACAAATCCCTAGTAATCTTAAAACTTGCATGGAATTTTTGAAAAGTGAAAAATAGGTTATATGCTTTCTGGCAAACACATTTACGGTATCCACTTACATTAAATGAATCGTTACGAAAATGTTATGGAACATTATTTTAGTTAAAAGTCTATAGAGATTAGTATAAAACCTATAAATGTCTCGTTAAGAAAATATTAATACTTTAATTATCAGTGCAATATTACAATGATCTTTCCAGTAATTGGGGTTATTCCCAAATGAACAGTAGCGAATTTTATCTATTCTAGACGAATTTGTTAAGTTTGGATTATTTGAATTAGGGTTTCGCGGATTTTGGCAACAACTTTCATTATTGAAATGGAATAACTCGGAACAATTTTACAGTACATTAATATACAGAGAATTAATCTGAAGAATTTATTTTAACTTTCCATTTGAAAGTATTAGACAAAGTTATTTTCTGCTAAAAATGTGCGTACCTTTTCGCTAGAATTAAATCTTTCCTTTTTGTTTCCGTTTGGTGTATCATTTTCTGTCATAATCTATAAGAGCTTTAAGTTCATGACAAGCAAAATAAGCTAAAAGTTATTTATTCGTTCTCTTTTCATACGGTAGCATTTAAACACATGCAAATTTATAATGTCTTCATTTTATTAAAATACCGGATGTCAATATATTCCTTCCGTTTTGAACGCAGATAAAATAATTGTTTATGGTACTTAAATATGACAGCTGCACATATCTTTTCTGCTGAAAAGAGGAGTATTTTGATTTCAAAATGCATGGGAATTGATTTAATACTATAAACATCGGGAACTGTCATTTCGCACGCTACGGTTAAACACTTTATCCGTAACCACAATTTATGATAAAATTGAATAAATGTATAAACATTTCCACATACATACTTAATTTTTATTCAGAATTCTGAAGGAACGCAAATATCGTCGCGATGTTTTTTATCGAAAATTGTATTAACATAAATCGGCTTAAGCAACGCTATATATTAAGTAGTTTAAACATTATACACTGCTGGCCACAGTAAATGCAACACCAATAAAGACAAGAGATAGCACAACAAAATTTATTTTGTAGATAACATGTTGACCAAGTATCAAATGATTAAATTTATAGACTTCTGTGAAGTGTGGTTCCTGCCAGAATCAGTAGCCAGAGTAGCCGCCATTCTTGGAGATCACCGCTGCCACACGCCTCGGCATTGATTCAAAGAGACTTTAGATGTGTTCTTGAGGTACAGCAGTCCAAGCAGCTTCCAAACGTTGCCAAAGTTTATCTGGTGTGGCAGCTGGGGCGTGTAATCTGGGTCAATCGTTGAGCAGCCATGGACCACATGTTTTCTATTGACGAAAGATCCGGAGAGCGAGCCGGCCAGGGAAACAATTCAATCTGTTGATTGACGAAGAACCTTTGGACAATGCGTGCCACGTGTGGTCACGCATTATCCTGTTGAAATATAACTGTGGCCAAGCCCTGAAGGTAAGAAAGGACAACTGGCTCCAACACCTCGGAGATGTAGCTCTGGCTGTTTAAAGTACCGGCAATGCGTATTAGAGGAGTGCGAGAGTGATATCCAATACTGCCCCATACCATAATACCCTGTGCAAAACCAGTGTGGCGGTGCATAACGCAGCTGTTCAGCATCCTCTCTCCACGGTGTCTTCAGACTCGAATCCAACCATTGTGGTGTAGCAGACAGATGCGTGACTTGTCAGCAAAGACAACTTCATTCCATTCTGCCACCCACATCCTTCTTTCATCGCACCATTGGCGGCGGATATGTCTGTGGTTCTGCGTCAAGGGTAGACCAAGCAATGGACGTCTTGCGGACAGACCACTCTGCTGTAAATGGCGTCGAATGGTACGCGCAGACACTGAATGATGCGTTGCAGACTCAATGTGCTGCGCTATGGTTCGTGATGTGACTGAGCGATCCGTCACTGCCATGCGCACAATCTGCCTGTCCTCACATGAAGTGGTGCACTGAGGTGGATGAGATCGGCCACGTCGGTCCGTCATACCTTCCTGCATCCAACGGTCACATGGCCGCATTACAGTTGTTTGGTTTCGTCCAACACGACTTCCGATTTCCCTGAAAGATAATCCACAATCTTGGTAGGCCACTATCCTTTCTCTGTCGAACTCGAATACTTGAACAAAAGCTGATCGCTGTTTTCTACGAGACATAACTGATCGTTTTTTGAAATAACCCCAAAAAACACAATTGCCGAACTTGAAATCGTCGAAATCTCCAAGCCTTAAATAGCGCTTTGAGGTGGCTCCACAGGCGTGCGTGATGTGTGTCTGCGCTGAAATTTTAATCATTTGCGTATCTCACCTCCGCTAATGCATGTTGTAAATTTCATGTTACTTTCGTGTATCCTTCAGGGTGTTGCATTTACGGTGGCCAGCAGTGTATATTTCAATTCTGCTTTGCTTATATTGTTCTTTCTTAGTTAATAGATTCTTGTTTATTATTATTATTTCAGATTCAAAACTACCCTTCCATTTCATTGAAGAAGAGAATTCACGGAAATTATTTTTAGAGCAATCTGTTTCGAGAAAACCATTTTAATAAAAATTGTAGCTAAAATTCCTAGAACGTCTCTTTTTATTCCTCAAATCTTTTAAGTGAATTGAATTTGAACGAATTGAACTGAAGTTTAATTTTTTACTATCGTGATCTTATATAGCAGTGACATTAATCACAGTCATAAATCGAGCAAAAACGTTTGCTGGTTTAGTTAAAATTAACGTTGTTTGAGCCGGTTTGAGAAAATGATATCCCCAAACATTGACGCTTCTTAAAAAGGAAAAAAGAATTGCATACCACTGTAATCTAGTTTCAAAAGACGATCCATTTAGTGAAAATTCCAAAATGGTACAATATTTGCTACATTTCTATCTATAACAATCATTGCAATTTTGTTTTCTTTTACGCAATAATTTAAATTTAAAATACTGAATCTCTTAAATGTGTAATTCAAACTAAGCAATTAATTAGTGATCTGTTCGTGAGTTGATTGGTTGTTTTGCTGCACACTGATTGTGAATGATTGCATTGTTAACGTCGAGTTTTGAACTTACATTAAGACTGTATACACAGTCGACTCTTGCTAATTCGAACTTTCGATTATACGAACCTCTCGCTAATTCGAAGTATATGCTCAGCCCCTAGAAAAACTCTCGATATTTCAAACTAAAACAATACGTTTTGGTACACTCAATATTTCGAAGTAAAATCTGTGGCTGACCAGACTATAACATGCAATAATTGGTAGTTGTCATAAAACTCTCGATAATTCGAACATTTACTATCTAAAGTCCTACAGCAAACAGGTTGGAGCTTACGTGTTTTGTGTTGTATTGTCTCTGCGTTTCTCCCCTGTAACACTTCTCCTTTGATGACCGTCTCTTTGCTACCCCATCTTTGTGTTTCCCGGTTCCTCAGGTGAAAAGGCACTTTTATTGAATTACTTCTTCAAGTGGACAGTTCTGGTCGCACCTGTTGTCAGACTTCCATAACTTTCGTTTAACACGTAGCCTTGCTACTCACGTGTTCATAAAGGATGTCCCGCTATTGTGATGCGCAGGATTGTGTTCTTTGCGTTGGACTGACATTTCTATTTATGACTCATCTGTGTGACTTATAGCATGTAGTGCCAAATGGAGCATGGACGGCACTGGACTTTGCTTTGAAGAACCAATGGTGTTGGGGACAGTGTCTGAGGGAACCGGGTGCGAAACGATATCATTTCCAATGAAAAATGGAAGAGATTTGGTGGGGCCTGAAAAAAAATTACTACATAAATGTATTATTTTAATGCATCACTTTTAAGTTCTGCATAATATTTAAAATGTATAATCTGTACTTTTTAAAAATATTTTAAAGTAATTTTATACATATGTACAGTTTTTGTTTTATTACATAATTTAAAATTTAAATGTGTTAAAAAATATTCAGGTTTTTTTTCTTTTTACCCTTTTGATAATTCGAAGTTTTTCATTGGCCCCTTCGAATTATCGAGAGTCGACTGTATTTCATTTGTAAGATTGCAAAATTTGAAAAAAAAATTTAAAATATTTGTTAAATTCGATAGAAATTTCTCTTTGTTTATTTTTAAGTACCTCTTTTCTTTCATTAAAAAAGTAAATAATTTTGATTTAAGAAGATAAGAGAAAATTTATTGGGACTGCTGATCGGTTCTCGAGTTAAAAATTTCTGGTAGCCAGTAACTTGGAATTTTGTTTCTCGGTCAATTATTGAAGTAACGATGGTTGTAATTGATGAGTTTCATAAGCTATATTGTAAACTTAACTATGTTTTAAATTTCATGTGTACATGTGTGTTTCATTCTTGTACTAATTAAATTAAATAAAAATACTGAATCTTGTTCCCGACATTTAATCAGTGAAGCGTTCTTATTGCTGAATATATTTATGAAATTCAATTGAAACACATCTTCGTATACCATATTTATCCGAATCTAAGCCACCATAGATTCTAAGCCACAACCCTAATTCTCAACAAGTTTTTGTGAAAAATGAAAAATAGTGTAAAATGGCTTATCGATATCGAATTTAACGAAATTTAAATAAATTTAAAATGAGAACTGAAGGAAGGGAATAATTAGATACTTTACCAGTATGAAAACTTTTAAATACATACATAAACCTGTAATTGCTCTAACTGTCCCATCCAACGAATTTTTTTTTCCTTCGATTTTAAGCCAGCAGCGTTAAAATTGGGGGGAAAGTGTGGCTTAGGTTCGAGTAAATGCGGTACATATAAAATTTAGATAAATTAACCTGGTTTAAATTATTTAATTTCAAATAATTATAACATAATTAACATAAAATGCTCCATAAATAATTTTCTAGGCTTTAAAATGTTTTCTATTATAATTTGTAATTGTTATTCTTTAAGTATTAAAATGTAAAAACACATTCTAAAATCTCTTATTAACTGTACGAAAAAGTTATAAAACTGAAATTTAGAGAATGTAAGGAATTTAATAGAAAAAAACTTTTCGTTTCCAAGGTAGCCAATTGGTCATTGTCCTGAACTCGTGGTTGACGAATTGTGAGTTCGAATCTCTGTGACACTGAAAACCTATCGTGATGCAATTTAAATATGTCATGGCTCAAAATTTTCGCCTTGGCATGGTGCGTAAGTTTGGAAAGTCGGATGGCAGAGCTCAGGTTTCAACATTGTCACCTAACCCAAGATCAAAATTATGAGCCAAATGCCCTAGTATTGCCTTAAGGTACAAAGTTAGTTGTCAGTGGTGTAACAGAGAATGGTCAGATTTTATGCAATGTCAGATTTTATGACCCAAGCTGGATCTTAAAAAAAGTAAGTACTTGGCGTCAGTCAGACTTTGGGTCCTTTAGAGTCCAACCCCCCCCCCCTTGACTCTCCCCCGGGGTTGTACGTCACGCCACGGGATGTTGTCTTGTCGAAGCAGTGCTGAGAAATCAAATGGCACCAAAGGCGTCTAAAAAGGTCCCTGCTATGTCGACGATCTACTTGAAGTCGCTCCTTCACCGTCTTGCCTACCTAAGGATGTGGGGGGAAACAAAGCATCACCAGAAACTTCCATAATAATATTTTTTTTTCTTTTTTAAACACACTAATCAACCACAAGTGAAACTACAAGAGGAGACCCTAGGAGTGATATACAAAGAGAGCAATCTATTCTGAGTGAACAACACTAAGTAAAGAAGCGCAAGTGATCTGTTTCGTTTAATATAATTCAATCTATTTTTAGATTCTTAAGCCTTAATCCCACTAATTTATTATAGAGATAAACTCCTTCCTAAACTCACGTTGTGATAATGAAATAAATCTCACTTACGAATCCCCGCAACAGTTCTTCTGCTCCTTCTATCTTACATTAACAGAACCTTGACTTTATATAGTCAAACTAATTTAAATATCAAGGTTTCTTCTTGAGGGATGGCTGTGAATTAACGCAAAAGCTAGCCCCAAAGTATCCCCAAAAGGATTAATGATAAGAACGCGTATAGATCCATCACAACCTTTGGCGAGTAAAGCAGTTGATGGCCATGGGGCTTAGGTCTATGCTGTGGTGTTTAGTCAATATAGAAGGACAATTAAAAATATCATTTGTGGAAAGTTGAATGTCAGGACAGTGACAAAAAATATAGTAACTTCTTTTGCCACCAGGGGATATTTCCATTCCTTTAAAGTGTCTTGCACGTAGTGTAGTCTGACTATAGTGGTTGAAATTACGCGGTTACAATTAAGATCTGGAATGAAGTGCTTCTTAACTGGATTGAAAGTGAGTTTACTTTTGGCTATTTCATCAGCATCAGTAAGGGTAAGGCTATTGGAAAATTGAGGGGAATTTTGAGCCGCCTTGGCAGGGTTATCAGCCTGCTCATTGCCAAAGATGTCTACTTGGTCCGGTATCCATTGCAAAGTGCAAATTCTTTGAGCTGCAACGACTATGTTATTAGAGTAATTATATTTGAGTTGTCTCCCAGGATCGCCTGAAGTACAGAGATAGAGTCTGAAAACAGTAAAATGCCCCTGGAACTCTCAATTGCCCTGTTGTAGTAGTTATCCAAAACTCCTTTAATGGCCATAAGCTCACATGTAAGCTTTGAGGAAATTTTACCTGTGGGAATTCTATAGGAATCAAGTTCAACATTTGGGTGAATAAAATAGATTCAAGCACCACCTTTATCAAGATCAGAGTTACAAAATCCATCCGTATGGGCAGTTACTTGGTTTTTGATCGAATTCGAAAGCTCCTCGATCTTGTGAATGCCTTTCCGTCTGAGCAATGCAGCTGACTCTTTTACGTTAGCGTTAATAAAATTCAAATAACAATAGAATAATTTTAACTGTATACTGTGTGAGTTCCAACGGTTTTTTTTTTACCATTAACTGTGAATTTGTTACAAAATAATGTATATATTTTTAGTCCGTGTATACTTATCTTTATTACATCTTATTATTTTCTCAAATGATATACGAAGTTATAACTCTTATTTATTTATATAAAATGTAAGACTTTTCTTGTTATTTTTATCCGCGTTTAGCCAAAGTACTTTTTAAAATTACAATACTAGAGTTTTATTTTTTTAAAAGTAGGTTTACGAAAAAAACTTTTAGTGAAATAAAATAGAAAAAAAAATTTCTTATATTCCTACAAAACAAAAAAAATCTTTTTGGCATGTATCCAACTCAGAGTTTTTTAACCCAAAATTCATTAAACTAATCTGGTTGCAAAGTTTTTTTAATGAAATTTTCAGCTTAGTTATTGTTGGTTAGTTATTCAATTGGAACGACCAGCGGCTTAAAACTCATTATATTATTGATAAAACCATAATTAATATATCTGATTCTCCAGCAAAATTAATATCTTTTTAAAATATTAAGCAGTTTTCGAGTAAATTTTTCCTTTTGAATGAGCTTTCATTTTCTGTATTTTAATATTTATTATTATCCATACATTTTACATTTTTTAATATTTTAAAAAGTTAGTTCGGTACACACTTAACGTCTTTATTAAAATTAAATACGCTCTCTCTCTCTCTCCACACAGATAATGGATATTCCCAAATGGACCTTAATGAATAATGAATTTTTTAGTAAAAATAATAATGTAATGAATGATTTCAACTCTTTAAAATATAATAACCATTAATGACCATTTTTAACTTTTGTAATAGAGTGCATGAAACAAAGGAAGTAAAAATTATTTTTTTGTTGAAAAGTGCTGAAAAGGATTTTATCTTTAATGTGCGAGTAAAAGTAATTTTAAAAACATGTTTTAATTAGTGTACTTTTGTAAAAATGATACGCGTAATTATTAATAATCGGAAAATGATATAACTGAATTAGAATTAATTAGAGTTTTATCATAGTCCACATAAATATTTTTAAGTATTTTAAACTGTGCATATAGAAAACTTTTTATATAAATTCATTATTAAAACTGCTTAAAATTATTCAATTAATTAAATCCTATAGAAACCCATTAGACTCTATTCGACGTGCTATATAAGTTTTTGAATGAATTAAAGCTTTTATAATTATAATTGCAAATTAGTCTCAACTATTTAATTAGATGCTTAAAACACAATAAAATTTTCTGCTCTTAAGAAAGTTTTGTTACTTTTGAAAATAATACTAATTAATGAAAGTAGTGAAACAATAAAGGACTACAAATTTATCTATGTAAAAGAGGATTATAGAGCTTTGCTTGAGAGCTTCTACCAAAAATAGTGTATGTTGTTTTCAATGAAAACTTATGATTTATTACTGCGCAAATATTTTGCTCATTTTGCAAGACAGATATATCACGTGATGGGATCATTACGTCATACTAAGCTAGTATTTATGTGTGTGTGTGTGTGTGTGTGTGTGTGTGCGTGCGTGCGTGTGTGTGTGTGTGTGTGTGTGTGTGTGTGTGTGTGTGTGTGTGTGTGTGTGTGTGTGTGTGTGTGTGTGTGTGTGTGTGATAACGATATATAATTATAAAACTATAACTGCTGCAACTGCTGGAGGTATGTCGTTGCCACGGTAACAGTGGCACATACAATGAGGGAGGAGGGCTATTTGTGTGCAGAGACTAATTTAATTAAATATGCTAATTAATAATTACATTTTCTTGTTAGCACTAAACAATAGCTTATTTTATTAATCATTTATTCAATAATTTATTTTTTACTGCTTTTTGTTCCCGCAATCGATAAAATCGAAAGAAAGTGTTTGGCAGCGTATTGGGGTATAATACGAGAAAGGTGTACATTCGACCCCCGATCCCCCCTTCCGGGAAAATTCCTGTGTGCACTGCTACACGATACACGGTCGCTTAACCCTCTCGTTGCGCATCCCGTGATTTCCACGGGAAAATTACTGCGATTTCCACGGGTATGCATTTTTTCTGACTATTTGGGCTGTACAACCCATGCGATTCCTGTTTATGTTTTTCTGTTCTTATTTGTATGATCTAATTCTATATTTTAAAGTAAAAACTGTCTCACAAAAAAAGTTTTGTATGTTTTAACTCTAAAATGTAGATTTAATATGTAAATTTGAAATACGTAACAAAAATTACGCAATTTTTGTGTGAGCCTATTTTGATAAAATAAGTATGCAGCGAGAGGGTTAAAGCCCCAGCACCACCGAAGATCCTCCTTCTAAAGAGGCTGGCGCACGTTCAATTAATCGATGTTCAAAGCCTCCCACTGGCATGGTATGATGTAGTATTTTATGGGGGGGGGACTCAATTCAGGTTTCGTCTCGTCACTTGACCCACTGAAGAACTGCCGGGTAGAGCGAACCGATGCACGTTAAATATGTCGAACTCAAAGTTTTCACATGGCGTGGAGTTTCATTGAGTTTCCAGAGTTTCGTCACCTGGAGTTCCCCATGGAGTGATAGTTTCGAGTAGGGGGTCCTAGCTCCGGTGTCCTCGTCACTTGACCGAGACCCAAAATTACGGTGTCTGCGGCCAGTAGCCCTCATTGCTTTATAGTGACGTTAATATAACAATCACTCTCACACACTCGATGCATAATTGTGCAACTAAAACTATAATTGCTGCAACTGATGGAGATATGTCATGGCCCCGGTAGCCTAGTAATTCTGCTCACGAACTCGTGATCGGAGTGTCATGAGTTTGAGACCTAGTGTTACTGACGATCCACCGTATAGATCAAGGGTACTCAACCTTTTTTCTGCTGGGTAGCATACATATATTTGCTATTTCACGCGGGCCACAACAAAAGGATTAATCAAGGGGGATGGGAGAAATGCTTTAAGACCAAGATAACATAAAAAATTTAAAATGTGGAAATTGATTAAAATATTATAGCTCCTTTTCGCTTTTTCAATTACTTTTTTTATATATATTTTTGTTTATTTTTGTCACTGAATTGTTCTAAATTGGAAGCATTTAGGAATCACTCTTTCATAACTTCTGCATCAGTAAACGGTTTCATACGATTACTAATGATCTAACATATTTCATAGAGTGACTTTGTTATCGCTGTGACATTACCACTGACAAAACACTTTTTTGCTGTTGTAAAGGTTTTTCAAGAAAAGCCTATTTATATCATCTCTTCAAAGAGATCTTCGAGGATTCGGAGAGTCTTTGAATGATTCCTGTTTATTGATATTTTTAAAAAACACTTTCGTGACAACAAATCAAACAGTTACTGAACCATACTTGTTTTTCACTACAAAATAGTCAACTTCCTAATCGCCTTGAAACAATCTATTTTCTTCGAATATTTTTCGCTTGCAAGATATGAAAGATTGTTTAAAATTAGTTACACTCATAAAGTGGTCACTACTCATCTGTTATCTATTATCACTAAGTGAGTGAGTGAATATTAACGTCACACTGTTCAGCTACACGTGGGCTTTTAGCGACGGACCGCGTAATTTTAAACCATAGTCAAGTGACGTGGTCGACACCTGAGCTGGTACCCTCCTCTCCTAACTAACACAACACACCCACGGGATGACGTTTTAGCTCTCGACAGATTTAACGTGCATCGCTCCCCTACACGGCAAATCTCCAGTTGTACTGGGCTCAACTCATGACACGCTAGCCATGATCCTATACCTTGACCACTGGGCTACCGCGGCCACCTATTATCACAAAACAGGGAGGGGGGAATATCAATTCGCACCCATACGACATCAAAAGCAAAAAAAAAAAAAATTATACATTATATTTTTTGGTTAAATTGCCGAACTGGCCACTTATCCCGCCAAGTGTTTTCTCGCCAAATCGATAAATGCGCCAAATCTGGTAGCCCTCCTGATTTTTGTATCAGTGAGGGAGAAGTCGGATCGGCACAATTGCGCGCCAAAGTGACGATTTTTCAAAATTTGGCGGACCAGTGGCCAATTCGACAATTTCACCGATTTTTTATCAAAAAATTTCCCACCAAATTTTCATAAATAAATGAATTTCTCAGAGCAATGGGCCATGACCGGGCCACTTAAAAAGACCCGGTGGCTCTCAGATTGAATATCGCTGGTATAGATTCAGTGATGCATGTTAAATCTGTCGAGGCTTAAAGTCTCCCGTTGTATGGTGCGGATATTTCAAAGAAGCCCAGGTGCCGTCTTCGTCACTTGACCGTATCTCAAAATTACGTGGTACGTTGCCAGTAAACTTCGTGTTACCTTCTAGTGCATTGTCAATAAATATTTACTTACACTAGAGATGTGTCAGGGCTTGAAATTCTCCCGTTAGGTTAGTGTAAAAATTTGGAGAGAGTAGAGTATGTCGTCTTTGATATTTGATTACGGTTTAAAATTTGAACGTCCGTTGCCAATAGTGCTCACTTTGCTTTGAAATCAATCAGTAGCACTAGTTCTCTTTTGTTGAAAAATTATGCTTTGTATCTTTTTCCTATTTCTCAAAAACTTTTCCATTTGAAAAGTTTATTTTCCCTTTATATGGAAATCCTGAGTCAAATTTTACTGTAAGAATATAATTTAACCAGAGTACCTCGTTGAGGATTTAAAATTATAAGACGCATCCTCCACTTTCGCACAAAATATACCACAGACAGAAAAATCATTCTTCGACGAAAATAAAAAAGAACGAAGCAAAAATAAAAATGAAACGAGAACGCAAAAAAACAAACACAAGTGTTGATCGAAAAAATCGACTTGGAATTCGTCGAATGCTTTTATCCTAATTACACAGTCAGTCTTTACAGGAACATGACGATTGAAAAAGATAATGCTTCTGAGCCATCGTGCCATCCTTGTCAAAGCACCGCTGACATATTATTGACAAATTCGGGACACTGCCTCTGCAGGGCGCGTGTTTATTCGATATACAAGAGAAGAGGCCTTTTCTGTGAATTCGCAATCAATTCTTCGTTTTTCACTTACACAAAATGGCCTTAAAGGAAAGAGATATACATTTTTAATGTGTTCCTAATCCTTCTAGAGAAATTGGATGCATACGTGTTGAAAAATTGCACACAATTGCAGACTATTGATTCCGACTATTGTGGTCATTTGTTATTTGTGGGTTTACGTATGTGTATGTGTCCCAGAGGGTCTTTTAGAAGACGCGACAGGTGTTTGTTTCGCCTGTCTGTTCATGATAGTCGAAATGTTGAAAACTGTTTTTTATTCCCTTGATGCTTTTGTATCAGTTGCGCGTATCTCCCTAGAGGTACTTCAAATACATCTGTAGAGCATCATTACTTAGTGTATGATATTTTTATGAAGTCATGAATGTTCTAGAACTATTGAATTATTGTTTCATGTGGAGAAGTAATTATACTAGTTAACAAGATTTCCTGTAACATTATTCAACACTTTATTAAATGGCTGCAATATTTTTAACTATTATTCGAAACCAAAGGAACGGATGAGCTCTTGTATAAAAGAAAACTTTATGCAAAATTTAACCATAAAAATACATTTGATTTATTATAGTTAATGTTTTGCGTTATTTTTTCTCATTTAAAATGTTTAAAATAACACAAGGCCTTTCATGGCAAGGGAAATTCCCTATTAAAGTTTTCCGTTAAGACTTTTTGTATATGTTATTTGTGATGCAGTCAAAAATTATCATATTGAACCTTATATATATATATATATATGTATGTATGTATAGCTACTCACTCCCTCGCTATATCATTTCAATATCTCTTGAACTATTAGACATACGGACTTGAAATCTAGCATCTATGCTTCTTTCTTTCAATTACTATTAGTTCACTCTCTCCTTATATATATTAATATATATATATATATATCTTGCTCAAATTTTCAATCATTAATAAAATACATTCTGTACATTCATTCAAGTTCAAATACATTTTTTAAACTTGTAGTGGATGACACTTGATGTTAATACAGTTTTTTCAAATATTAATTGATTAATTTAATTAAAAAATGAATGAATATTAACCAACAAAAATAATAGTCCAACAGCATATATAGAAAGGAAACTCGTTCGCGTTGAGTCCCTGTAATGCAATGGATAGCGCGTTGGATTTCGAATTCAAAGTCGTGGGTTCGAATCCCACCTGGGTTCGCTTAATTTCTGAGAATGTAATTTCTTTTTTACTATACTATTTTATTTAAAAAATTTAATTTTATAATGAATAAAAATAGTAAGAAACAAAAAAGTACAACACTTTATATAGAACGAAAAATGAAAAATTGCAAGGAAAATCGCTTTCTCTATTTTGTTATTTAATATTGTGCTTCTGTCATATGTATATACAAATTTATATTAATTGTAACTATTTAATAAAAAGTAACTAAAATAAAATTCTTCATTTTTGACCTAAGTATAGGAATCGGCCAATTTATATATATATATGTTACTTATTTAGCTGAGATCCACTAAGAACGGGATTCGAAGAAATCGGCTCCCAAAAGGGTTTCGAGGGATTATGACTCATAAATTTCCGTTTTTGATTGTTAGATCTTTAAATTTAAAATCTGGCAGCCAATTTTTTTTTTTTTTTTTTTTTTAGTTGAGATGTGTTAATAACGGGTTTTGTGGAAACCGACACCCTAGAGGAGTTACGGAGGTTCAGGGTTTGTTGCACAAAAAAAGAGTTCCATTTTTGAACTATTAGACCAAGATTTGAAATTTGGCAAGCATGTTTTTTTTTCAACAGAGATCCACTAAGAAAGTGTTTTGTGGAAATCGACTGTCGATGGTATTACGAGCTCGAAAAAGATAAATATATATTTGTTATAGAAATTCAGGGACTGTCCTTTTGAAATCAAGAGGCAAGTACGTTAAGAATTTTTTTGGATGCAACCGAAAGCTTAATGATGGGATTTCAATAGAAATAATTTTAAAAAATAATATATAGTCATATATCATCTTCAAATAACTAGTTAAGAGAATCTATCCATCTATCTATCTATATATATATATAGATAGATAGATAATATATATATATATAGATATATATATATATATATATATATAGATATATAAATTTGATGATAACTTTAATGCAGGCTTAATTAAATCTTTTATGTTTGGAATGAATAAAACAGAAATTAAAATTATGACAGATATTTTAAGCAGATGTAAGTTTTTGGATTCCCATGGTATGCATATGATTATAGATCTTAATAATTATCTAGTACAAAAAATGAATATCAAATTAGATGCAGTAGAAAATTACACTACAGAATATTGTTCCATGTTATTTATGAATAAATCCTTTAACAAAATTAATTTTTCAGGTATATTTCAGAAATATCAATCCTTTTTTCCTATTAAAAATATTATTATTAAAAAGGCTTTCAAATATAACAAGAAACTTGGTAGATTTATTTTCAATTATAATCAAGTTTCGGAGCTCCTATGTCCGGAGCAGTGTAAATGCTATTTGTATTGTGATTATATCGATGAATATCATCAGCACGTTGTCACTGGAGACCTTGGCATTGTAAAAGATGATTTATTGAGAAATTTTATGGAAAAAGGTACTGGCTTTAGACTTATGATCACAAAAAATAAATCCAACGTTGTAAAACAAATCATAAGAGATTTGGATACTTTCTACCTTAAAATGGCTATTAAATACGGAATGCCGATAGAAGCATTCAATCAATTTAGATCTCTTGTAGCAATAGAAATTGGAAATTTGGATTTCAGCGTTGAAAATGAAATTATGTATAAAGACCTTAAAGTATCGATAGATAATATTCAAAAGGATTTCGTGATAACTTATGTTGATAAAGTCTCTGCTAATTATGCAATAATATGTAAATATTTTTATAGTAAATTATTAAGTGATCATATTTTAAAGAATAATGCATTTCAAAAGTCGATTCACAGTAATAGAGAAGATGATAATCGTCTTTTGGCTTTAAACAAAAGATTAAATATTCATCTCAAAACTATTAAATACCCACGAATTTTTTTAACACCAAAATTCCACAAAAATCCAATAAAATTCCGTAGTATTACTAATGGGTATAATACATATATAACGAAGTCTGGGAAGATTTTACAATCCCTTCTTCAAAATACTATCGATGGCTTTCAACACACAGCAATAATTAAAAATAGCTTAGAGATTGTTAGAGTCACGAAGGATATGACAGTTTTTTCCATGCACGGCTTTGACTTCGAGGACCTTTTTAATTCTATTGATATAGATGATATGATTAGAGTTCTACATTTAATTTATGATAAATATGATTCGCATAATTCAATGAAAAAGGAAAAATTTGATATCCTGGTTAATCTTGTTTTACAAGAAAATTTCATAGCATTTGATCAAAATCTTTTTAAACAGATCAGAGGATTACCTCAGGGTGGTCCTGCCAGTAATAGTTTAGCTAACTTATATTTACATTTTTTTGAAATTGATCATATTTTGGATGATTCTTTCTTATTATACCGTTATATAGAGGATGTAATAGTTTTTGGTAAAAATAGTGAATTCAAACCAAATATTATGTTCTACCCTGACAATCTCAACCTTCTTAAAACTAATTTTAACTCTAATATGGTTGAATTCCTAGATTTAGACTTGCATCTTATTGACAATAGAGTAGTCTGTAACATTTATGACAAAAGAGATTCTTTTAGTTTCCATGTAATTAAAATTCCTGTATGGAACAGCAATTTGCATCTATCAATTTACAGAAATATTGTTTTGAATTTTTTACTTAGGAATGATAACTTAACTACCAACAAAATAGATAAATTTAATAATATCAAGAAATTCTTCCAATGCTGCTTAGATCATGACTATCCTTTTAACTTCTTAAGAACATATATTCATCACAAATACATTAATCGTCTTGCTATTTCTGATTTCAAAACCACCATACAACAATAGGATTTCAAAGTCAGCATTTTAGTGGTTTTGCTGTGAAGATTCTGTTTTAACACTCTTCACACAGTTTATTTTTTAAACACCCTTCTTAAAAATCCTATAATATGAAAAATTTCTACATTTTTAGCAACCAAACCAAATTTCTACATTTTGACAACCAACCAATTTTCTACATTTGTGACAACCAACCAAGTTATAGCCTACTAAATTTGAATGTAATCTTTCTTGGCGTCTTTCTTACAAGCTGGTATAAAGGATGCGTTTAAGTGCAATTTAGATTTTTAACACAACATATATAAGCTTTCCATCGGTTTCAAGAGTGTTGGATCTCCTGGAGTAAGCTCTGTGAGCAGAAGTTTTAAAATCTTTTTGGAAGAATCCTTTTACTGGGTAATTCTTTTGATATTTTTCTGCTTAAACATTTTGGGAGAATTTTTGCTTAATAGTAGTCGGTTGTTCTTTCATATTTCTATGAGATTTTTATACTTTGGATTTTTTATATTTTGGATTTTATATACTTTAAATTTCTATTTATTTTATTTTGGTCTTTCCTACCGAGTTGCAAAGGGGGAAGGTTGGCGCCTTCAAACTAGTTTAACCCCACTTATTCGGTCCTAAGTCCGAAATTGCATTTTGACTCGCTAGGTTCTTATTTGTATTTCATTAGATTTGATCTTAATTTTTTTTCCCCTTTTATGTTCTATTTTATATATAAAATTTTTTCCATATATATATATATATATATATATATAATATAGGGGTTAAATAATAATATTTCAATGTTTTTGAATTGTACAGTCCACACAGAGATAGATTCTGCATGCATATTGTGAGAAAAGTGCATAAAAATGTATTTCATTGAGGTAACTTTGTGACGGATCTATACGCGTCCCCTAACTAACTCATTGGGGATTCTTTTAGGGAAAGAATTTTTTCAACCAACTTTCACCGAAGGTAAGAAAACGTGATTATGCAAATTAAGTAAAATGTATAAATTCTGCATTCGCGAGTTTTGGAGAGTAGTGAAGTGAGAATCTAAGATTATTAAGGTGAGAATTGAAGTTTACTGAAGTGAGGATAGCTCGAATGTGAAGTGAATAAATGAGAAGCCAGCAATCAGACCATGAAACGTAAACAGTGTAGGACGTGTTAAATTGTAATCACTCAGAAGTGATCAAGCCAACTATTAGTGTTCAATGTCTCATCTAAAGGATAAAGAATTACAATAGTTCAGGTACTGTGCTCCTTATTTAAATAGAAGTTAGAGGGTTAAACTGTTAGTGCGCGTCCGAGGTAAAAACGAGCTTGTATAAGTTATTGTAGGAATATAATTAAATGATAGTATTTATCATCCCCTCGCTGCCTTGTCTCACCTCAGTCTTCTAAATGTTGATCAAAGTTATCTTAATTGGATTATTATTGTGTCTGCGTTGAGTATTGTGATAAATAAACAATTTTAGGGAATCATGTCGTCTGATCAATTAGTTCCTCCCACACATCTAGACGGATTAGAGGGAAGTAGGAATAATACTTCATTACAACTTACCAATTACTAAAAAAGTCAAATTTTTAAAAACATCAGACAAATTTATTATATTATTGAATTCAACATGTAAACAGATTTTTCCACCATCATTTAACCCCTTTCATGCTTATTTTATTTCTAGACTGTGGATCAAAAAACGTCAATTTTTTTTACGCTTATTTTCAAACATCCATATCTTTTTAAGCATAATAGCACCATCCGCATACCAATACGGCCGCGGTGGCCGAGTGGTCTAGGCATCGGATCATGGCTAGCATGTCATGGGTTCGATCCTAGTACCACTAAAGATCCGCTGTGTAGGGGAGCGATGCACATTAAATCTGTCGAGAGCTCAAACGTCCTCCCGTTGGTGTGGCGTGGTAGTTAGGAGAGGGGGTGCCAGCTCAGGTGTCGTCCGCGTCACTTGACCATGGTTCAAAATTACGCGGACCGTCGCCAAAAGCCCTCGTGTTGCTAATCAGTGCGACGTTAATATTCTCTCACTCACTTCGCATACCAATTTTCCAAAAAATTATGTTAATTTTTTTTTTAATAAATGTGTCATTTACCTCTAAAATTGGCTTTCTGAATGGTAGAAAACATTTGAATTTGCAGTCAATTCACACTAACTATAAATATAAAACTCCATCTTTTATCTTGAATTAAAAATTTTATTTACATCTTTTGCATTCACATAAATGATTATGAAATTATTAATCAAAATTTTATCATGTATGATAAATTCAAAAACACGGTTCTGCACATACACCAACATCGCAATCTGGACAGAAGAGAGAGAATCTTATTTCTCTTCTTGCCTTTTACCTTTTCCTGCATCTCTTAGTGCATCAAATAATAAACACACTGTCGTGTTGGGTTAGTTTTCTTTTCTGTTGGGGGAATGTAGTCCACAAAGTTTCTTTCAGACAAGCATTAAGAGGGGTTTTGAGTAGAAGGACGTCCCCTTTTTGTAGAAAATTTCACCGAGTGGTACTTTTCAATTATTTGAAACCATAAAAAGCACATGTGAAATAGTTTGGGAAAGATCAACTGCACAGTGTAAATTTTCACTGCGCCCGAGTTACACTCGAAATGAGCTAGGATGTTTCGTATTGGGAGCCCGAACCCAGCTCTGGAAAATCTTGGAAGGCGGTTAATTTGTCTTAAAAATATTTCATAGAAAAAAATAACGTCTTAAGGTATCCGACTACCCTAAAATTGTGAAATTTTGCCAAAAATTGACATTTTTTTTATGATTTATATTTATGGGCCATCTTATTAGCTTTATAAAAATATCATGTTTATCCTTTTCCGTTTACTAGAACAAAAACGACAAGTGTTTTAGTAAAAGCAGATGCCATTACTTTAAGCAAGATGTCATACTTTAAAACGCGTTTTACTCGAAATGTGATTTTTTGAAAATAATCAAACTAGGTCAGCGATTGCTAAAAATGTTTTGAACATAATTAGAACTAAAAAATTTTCTGTAAGTTCTATATAATAGTAAAATTGTTTTAACTTTCAAATTTATCAATCACTGTTTTATTACAAAATTTACAGTCCCTCATGTGAATATAATCACTGTCTTTTTAACCATTTTCGTATAGTAACCGAGATAAAGTGCCCTAGTTTTTGTAAAAAAGAAAATATTTCTTATCCTGAGGTCATTTCAAAATTGAATAATATAGCAATACATTAGATTGAAAAAATTGAAAATTTGTTCATAACCCTTGGGTGCAGAATGGGCCGCGTTTATGCTATTTTTTGTCAATTTTTACCTATTTTTTTCCCATTTTAGTAATAATAATTTCTTATTCTCTTCTTAATTTTAGCACATTTTTCTTAAAATGCACTAAAAAAATCTAAAAATAACAAAAAAAAATCCCTATATCTCCTTTTTTTTAAAAAAAAAGTTGTCTCAACCAGTTGGATACCTTAAGAACTGTTTTTCTTATGTCATGGTCTCATTGAAATATTCGATATTATAGTTGAAGTTACAAAATTAAGAACTTGACGATATATTACCATCCTGAATTTGTAAGTTGAGCTAAGAATTCGTGCAATTTTTTTAAAAAATTAGTTGCAATTATATACTTTTCTCGAAAAATTATTTATATGTTATGGTATGTTCAAAAACATTTGTACTAAACAGAAAATGTTGCGGAATTCATTTTTTGGATTAGAATATCGTAGGAATCGTAGTTTGAAAAGAAATTTAAATATTTAATTAGCAAATAAAACAATTTTTTCAAGTATACATTTGAAAGAATTTTAAAAAGTTAAGCTGAACTACTTTAGAAAATTTGGTGAAACTTCCTTTTTTTAGAACTTTCTGGAATAAAAGATTTTAGAAAAATTTGAGAAAAGAACTTTTGTCTTATTAACTATTAATTTTAAAATATGAATCGTGTACCAAACTTAATTTTTTAAAAAAATGTTTGTAAAGAAAAGGCCACTTAGAAATAAGGATGAATCTCAATATATTACACATTCAACAATGTGGAGCTGCATTTTTATGCTTTTAACAGCTTACATGGAAAATAAAGGGAAAAAGTCGACTAAAATTAAAAATCAAAAAGCTAAAGCGCTTAAAGCACACCAAATATTTAAAATTCATTTTCCTGCTCCTTATTTATATTTAGAAAAAGATATTCTAGAGTAATTAAAATATGTTTTTAATCTGTCACTGACTTTTTTGAATCATTGATTTTAATACTTAACAATTAGTTAAATTCAAAACCTTGTGCTTTTCATTTTATATAATTCAGAGTTGGAGAAAATAACAAATGGTAAATATTCATTAAAATTTTAAACTTCTTTTTCTGAGAGCTTATTCAACCTTTAGAATTCTTGCGATAACTTGTGCTCATTTATAAAAGGAGCATTATCTTTTAAGAGCAAATTGAAATTTTGGGGACGCTTTTTTTTTAATTTCAGAGCTCAAATATTTTTGAATTTTAAATCTCGAGTCATTTTAATTAATTTTCATAAATAGTTTTTCTTTACTAAAGTACAAATAAAAAATTTAGATGATGTGATAATTATATTTACTTTATGTCTTTTGATTTAAGTGTTAAAAAAATTATGAAAGATTTTTGTTTATCTTTATGCAAGGGTTGAATTTTTTCGAAATTTACATAATGAAGGAGTTATGAGTTTAGAATGCATATAATAGCTTCTTAAAAACTTGTATTTATGTTTATTTCTTCTTTTTCTTCTTAATTTAAAATTCGTGATTATTAGTGTCTTAGAAATCATAATATACTTCACAGATTCTTGAATTTAATTATTACTCTTTCTTATGATGTTAACGAGAAATAACGGTGCGATTGGAAAAGCACTTAGAAGTGAATTATAAGGAAGTATGTTTACTTTAATAAGTATGTAAAAAATATATATGGTTTAGTAATTAAAAGATGAAAGAACCTATTAGATTAAATATGTTTACGTAAGTTAGTTAAAGCATTTGCTATAGCAAAAAAAATTAATATTGAATAATAATAAAAATTTAATTATACATAATTGATAAGCATTTTACCATAATCCTTTTTTTTTACTATTTGCATTTGTTTCATAAGGCTTTTTACTTTCAGTTTATTTTTTTAAATACAGTATAATATTTGAAGATAAATTTATTAAAGAGATGCAATTTGCTTAATTGAAGCCTTAATTTGTATTAAAGGATATTTTTTTAATAAAATTTAGAAATGTGAAATAAGCATCAATTAATTAATTACATTTCAAGCGATTGCACTGTTTAATTAAATTATTACTTTTAAAACTATTTCGACTGGTGATTCTGATAAACGAAAATTATTAAATTGCACATTGAAGGAAAATTTTATCTATGTATTCGTATAAAAGGGACTTTTAATTTCAATATATAAATGAAATTAACCTTCTGAATTGTTTTATGAATTGTTTAACTGAAACTTTTAGAAAAAAAGTATTGCTTTCAAACACTTGATGCCATATAAATGAAGATAAAAACGCTGTAACATAAATTCAAATGAGTGCAACACTACAGTCAACAAAATCACTAGTCTCAAAAAGTTTGACTGAAGTCAAACTCGACTACAGTCAAGTTTGAGTCAACACTACAGACTCAAACTTTAGTCAGCAATATGATGACTTTTGTCATCATAACAAGAAATATACATAAATAAATATAATGTAAGAAGATAAAAAAAATGTAGAGTTTGAGAAACCTTAGTTCTGGCTAATGCTTAAATCAAATTTATTTTCTTAAAAAACTTGAAGAAGATTATGATGTCCTGGAGGACATATGAATTGTAAAGAGAATAGAAAAACAATGTTTTTTTTTTTAAGTTTAAATACATTATGATTGCTCGAAACCAATTCATATTGGTCTTCTTCATATAAGCTAATTATATAATATTTTTAAAATTTAATATTAGTTAGAACATATTATATGGGGGGTAGAGAGATATATAGAGTAATTATCTAATATTTAATCATTTCCCTAATAAATAGCTTTTTTCAAAAACCACAGATGCTTGCTTTCAGGATTGAAAAATAAGATATCCGTCAACTAATTCATAATTTAAAATTCCAAATGCAAACATATAAACATATTTTTTCACTCCAAAAATTTTTTTTTCTTGATCTCTTTTTCATTTTTAGAATCCATTCAAGAGATATGAAGAGTAAAAAATTTCATACATTTCTTTGTACTTTATAAGAGTTAAAATTTGATATGTTTAGTTATAGTAATTCCCTAAAGATGGCGACACTTTCGAAGTAAAAGATTTAAAAAAAAGAACTTTTTTTGTCTTTAGAAGATATAGAGAAAATTGAGCTTTCACGTTAAAACAAAATAAAAAATCAGGCACCCTTATTTTTTTCTCTTTAACTTTTTAAAGGAAAAAATCATTTTTAGACAGAATTTGTCGTTAAATATTTCTTTTTAATATAATTCTCACACATATTTAGAATGCCATAATTATCAGGCTACATAGCTATATTGAACATAGGATTTTGCATTAGGATCAGAATACATAGTTATATTATTTATTATTTATCAAATGCCTGGCCATTGGTCATCAGATCATTAGGCAACGTGCTCTCCAATATTTCTTCACAATACGGTCCAAACTCTTAAGTGCAGAGCTCACGTCTAGACCAGAAATGTCCATGATTTTTCCAGAAGCACACAGAACACAAAAAGATGAATCAGACTGATTAAAATGAAACAAATGAGCACAAAGGCACAGTCATGTCCACTCAATAACCTAAACTCAGCTACAGCAGCAGCACGAGGAGAGTCCGAGGCACACGGGTTTTATTAGCACCCTCCATGGTTTATTTTTGGCAGCACTGGCATACATAGTTATATTGGACACTAGGATTTTGCATTAGAATCAGGATACATAGTTATTTTGGACACTAGGATCAAGATATATGGTTAGAATATTAGGGCTGGAATAAATTTAATTCCAATTTTTAGATGAATCTGATTTATATATATAATTTATTGTTAAGTCAAGTTCTTGTATTCTTGCTTCTTTTTCAGTTTATGTTGGCTACGAATATAGATCATGTCCTAAAATCATCTGGGAAGTGCAAACAACTCAAGTGAGTGGTCATGACATGAGCGTGTCTGATATAGGAGGATGGAACCTGGATATACACCACAAGTACAATTTTCACGAAGGTAAGCTAAATTGTGTAATATTTTTACTAATTAATCACTTTGATTTGATTTTACTTTATTTTCCATAAATTTATTGATTTTCATCATTTTTAGCGTTTTACAAATGAAGAATTTGTTTGAAGAAATCCTTATAACAAATGTTACTCGCCTGTCTATATCATGATCATATTGAAATTTAATTAAAATTGTCTCCTTTCTGACGATTACTTAAATCTAGTTTGAAAAAGAATGAAATGAAAAAAAAAATGTCTAACTGTATAATTGTGAAACGTTTCATGATATTTTTTTTTAGTTTTACTCTTCTTTTCTGACGATGATTTCAGCATAGAGTTTAAAAAAACGAAATATGATCATTATATAGAAAAATATGCAGATTTTTGTCAAAAATTCAAGTGTTTTGTATCCAAGAAAAAAATAGACCTTTTGATGTTCTGCTTCTCTGGAAGAAAAGAAAACGTGCCCAAATCTCTGATGCTATTATATTGTCCATAAAATTAATTGAAATTATGGAAGCCATTATGACGAATTTATCGCCGTTTTTGGCGCCTTGTAATTGTTGAAGCCAAGGTGTAAATGAAAAGGGAATCCAACTCAGTTTGGATACCATACGATACACACTGACCAAAATAAATCTCAACACCAAGAAAGACTTATGTCTGATAAACAAAATTTTGTAGGCGTGTGTATACATCTGAAAGATGACATCGATTCAAATTTCGCGCTTAAGTATGGTGCTAGTAGCGCCACTCGGAACTTGCAAATCAGGGTTGCTTTAAATGCGTCCTGTAAAGTTCGTGTTATTCGTCTGTGAAATTTGACGTATTGAATTGATGTTAGCCAAGAATGACTTTAAGATGACAAAGAAGCCATTACCAACTGTTAACCTAGTTTAAATGAAGTCGTGTAATAAACCTACGAAGAAGTGAATTTTCTTTCCAAATATTGCAGAAAGACTTGGCTGGAATGTATTCACTGTGCATGATTGTTCGAATCAATAGTCAAGGGTTGGTACTGCCTAAAGAAGACCGAGTTCCGGGCGGCCACTTGGCACTACTGAGAGGAAAGACCACCGTATTCGGCGTATGACTGTGGCACATCGTACTAGGTCTGCGGCAGAAATTTGAACTGCATATACAGAAATTCGAGATGCATAGTGACACAACGAACTGTTAGAAATCGGTTACTTCAAGGACAGCTCCGAGTCAAGCGCACTGTAGCTTGTATTCCACGGACTCCATTGCCGTTTACGACGACACTAGTGGTGTCACCAGGGTTTATTGAAGGACAGAGTAGAGCTCTCTGTTGTGTTTTTTGATGCAAGCAGGTTCTGCCTTGGTGCCAGTGATGGCCGTGTGTTAATCAGAAGGAGGCCGAGGGAATGCCTGCAACCAAACTGTCTGTGGCCTAGACACACTGCCAGAAGTGTCAAATCAGAGCTCATTGGAGGACGGAGTGGAGATCTGTTGTGTTTTCTTAAGAATGCAGGTTCTGCTTGGTGCCGTATTGGCCATGTGTTGGTCAGAAGGAGGTCAGGAGAACGCCTGCAACCAAACTGTCTGCGGCCTAGACACACTGGACTTACAGCTAGAGTCATGGTTTGGGCAGCAATTTTCTATGATAGCAGGAGCACTCTCACGGTTATCCCAAAGACACTGACTGCAAATTTGTAGGACAATCTGGTTTTTCAAACTATAGTACTGTCATTCATGAACAGCATTCAAATGGGAGTTTTACAACAGGATAACGCTTGCCCTTACACCGTTGTTGTAACGCAGCGTGCTTTACAGAGTGTTGAAATTTTACCTTCGCCTTCGAGATCACCAGATCTGTCTCCAATTAAGAACTATGGGCTATCAATGAACGACATATCCAGCCTCATCCACAGCCAACCCGTACCGTCCCAGTATTGACCCAACAAGAACAACAAGCATGAAACTCCATACCACGAAGGGACATTTGGTACCTGTATCACAATGCATGCACGCTTGTATTCAAAATTGTAGGTTACACCAGCTATTTAAATAACAATATTTTTCTTGCTCTTAAATTAACCTGTGATCTTGAAAATTTAATCAATTAAACATGTTAACTAGACAATTGCATTGTCAAAATTTCATTACTCTACAATAATTTTTCCTTGTTGTTGGGATTTTTTCCCGTCAGTGTAGAAGAAGTCCAAGCTTTCTGTGCAAGCCAAGAGTCTGTACGCGAAAAACAGTTAAGTTACTTATTGATAGGTTTTTATAAATGGATTGGTATGAAATATAAATACATGTCTTGAATCATTGAAAAAAAATTTAATTGATGAGTTTTTATTCTGTAACAAATAAAACATTAACCATAAAAAAAAAACTTTAAAAATATAATTTAATTTGACACGTTATTTAATTCAACGGCCATTAGATTGATTTTTGTACCAGCCTAAAGCAATTATTCAAATTTTCCAACACTTCAAATTGTTTATGCTTTTCGATTTGTTAATGTACATAACAGAAAAAAAAAATGTTGTTTCCAATTTTATATTCACCAACTTATCATAATTTATCAGACATTTTTGTTTTTGTTCAATTGATAACGATAGAGCTTTGATAAATAGCCTTGATTAAATTTATTTTGCATAGTTTGGATGTTTCAAATGTCTGCGAATTTAAACTGAGGTATATCGTTGACATTTTTTAGAAAAAAGGTAAGACACAGCTGAAAATAAATTAAGAATGATTTTCAATTGAAATCATAAAACGTATCCTTGAAAGCTGAAGTCAAGCTAACAATCCTTTCTGTATATAAAGTCTTAGAATTTAAACACTAAGCTTTTCATTAAAAAAACTGTGCAATGAGAAAAATTATCGCAATCATTTTTTATAGAGGTTTGATATAAAATCAATTTATATCAGAGGGGGGGGATGTAATCGTGCGTAAGGTAACGTACGGTAATGTGTATTGTCAAAAACCCAGAGATCTGTACATCCCTAATATACATAAAGCATTTTATTACATTCTGTGCATGAAGTAAAGTATATCGAAATGAGTCTGATAACTTTAGAAGTATCAAACGTAACTGATGCCTGTATTAAATAATATTTTGTCTGTCTGCTTAACTTTATAATGTCTGGCTGTGTTGTGTACTTAATATCTCATTTAAGCTTGGAACCAGAACCTGAACCTCATTACTGGAACCTCATCTTGAATAATAGAATAATACACCTTCGTTCATAATTAATTCATTTTGTATTAAAGCTGGCTAAAGAGTTCCAGACATTATTCGAAATGTGTCATTATTTCGTGTTCACGTGAGCATTGTTAACACGGCGATTACTCTAAGCGTGCCGGTCTTCTCAATAAATATTTATGCGAACCAACTTCACTTGCCTCTTCCCTCCAATAAAATCCAATTCTCCTCAAAACACACCAGTTAAAAGGGATCCACTCTGCTCACTTCTGGAAAAGTCTCAAACGTATTTGTCTGCCGAGAGTACAATAACAATAAATTGCAGATGATGAAGTTTAAAAAGCGGAAAAGCACCCAAGCATTAATAGCTGCGAATGCAATGCAAATGATAGGGTGGGACTACTTGACTTTTGTTTTGTAGTCGGGTCAATGGGTTGGGCTTCATCAAAGGCCCCCCTCCAATTCAATAAATTAATTTAATTCAAAATAATTCAGTTTCCAGCACTAACGACTCCATATCTAGAATTTCTCTCGCTTCTGAGGATGATTTATTCAGAGTTAAATCAACGCTCGTGCCTTTGATGCAAACCATACAAACAGTTTGGGCTGTTTCATTGATTCCAATGTAATTTATTCGCCCGGGGTAACAGCCGGCAAGTCAGAACTAATGAGCTTTAATCATGACAAACACATCGATGAATCCGTGAGTTTTGGGAAAGGAGCATACAATTGTTTTGGCATAAGTTCCAAAAGAATTGGTGTGCGACAGCGTAGTAGGATTCATTCCTCCTATTCCCGATTTTCATTGGTTCGGTTTGAGTGTCGCGTTGAGTAGTGTGTTTTTATCAAATTGCTTCCATAACTAGTTCCCAGTTTCAAATTAGTTAGCATACAAGCTTTCGAATGATTGAGAATAGCATAATATATACATTATTTCTCATTTTCTATGAAACAGTATTATTAATTAAATTACATTAAGGATTACAGTTATTTAAATTATTCTGTAGTTAATTTAAATTACATCGATAAACGTAATATTTACATACATTGTATTATTGTGGATTTCGTTTCGTTTGTGAAGAGTTTCATTAAAGCTTTTATTAATTCAGATGGTGGTGGTTGATTTTAATATGCTTTATACATCGCATCTAATTCGTTTATTTGTAAATCGGTTTGAGAAAATTGACAAAATGAGTTTAATTAGTTTCCTAAATAACTGTGATTAGATGTTTTGTATCACAATACAATGAAACATTTCATTAATCGTTTCAGGCATTCTACAGAAGGGTGATGGTAATAATATCTACTTGAAAAACAAGCCCAAATTACTGCTGACTACAATGGGAGACGGACAGCAGAGACCTCTACAATGCCAGAGATGTAACGGTTTGGCGAAAACTCAGCGTCTTTTGGCGCCTGTAGCCTTAGCCAGCGGCCCAGATGGAACTATATACGTTGGAGATTTCAATCTTATTCGAAAGATAACTCCTGATGGACAAGTGACGACTGTTGTTGAACTGAGGTAAATTTGAAATAAATTCTTCGAAATTAGTATTTGGATTGTTATATATAATTATATTAACGTGAAACAGGATTTAAAGACGAAATGGTAGAAAATTGATATAATAGTAGAATTTTTTTGTTAAGCCAGAAAGCACCATCCATGTGTAATACATTTCAAAAGTCCACTCCATGACAAAAAATTAAATGAATTCGAAGGTATTAAAATGCTCACCAAATCTAAAAGTTGCCATTTAGGGCAACACAGCATTTACGACATCCTGCTTAAGAATTGTGAAAGCGTTTATTAACAATACCGTATAAAGCAACGTTGGGGTTGTTGGTGACGAACCTCGTACTTCTGAACCACACTCAAGGGACGAGCACAACACTTGAGCTCTGCCCCCCCTTTTTTTTAAACTACACCACTACGCAAATATCTTTAAGTCTTTTTTTAAGTTATCTCATTGTTGAAAAAGCATAATAATGTGTTTTTTTACTATGCCTCCCTTAAATATTGTAAACAAAAAAAATTAAAATTAGTCATTCAATATATTTTTGAGTTAGAATATAATTAATCTCTGAAAAATCTATATGTGTATTACAGTAGCGCACACAAAAAATTTTCAAGGGGGGGGGGGGTTGAGTAAATGGTCGAAAGTCCCCAACTCGTATCATACCTCAGTTGATTCTACTGGTTTTGTTAATTTTGTTAACAAAAGCAGTAACAAATAAATTATTGAATTAATAATTTGCATTTATTAATAAAATAAAGTGTTAATTACAAGTACTTAATAAAATTTTACGTTATATATATAGAAGTATCATTAATCGAAAAAAACTCAAGGGCTTTGGGAGTTGTCCGGACCCTCAGGACACACCCCCCCCCTTGTGGACTCCACTGGTGTATTATAATAATATAGATGATAATATATAATACCGATTATCCGAAAAGTATGACTATACTTTTAAATATTAATTACAAACAAGCCAACAAGTTATTCACTATCGTCTTTTTTGTTTGTTTGTTTTTTTGTTTTTGTAAAGAAATCACTATAGTTTTTTTACAGTGCTTTATTGCTTGACTTCAATGGGCGCATCATTTGTTGCGCACTACACATCGAGTCTAAACGAGATTTGTAGCCACAATTTATAAGGTATTGCAGGGTCAACAATCTGAATGGCAACTGTAATTCGACTTTTCATTTCATTAGTATCGCTAATTGAAGATTGGTAAACAATGTTTGTCACGTTCAGAAGAATTCCAAAGGTTTTACTTCCAGAGATCTGGATGGCTACGCTATTGGACTTCTTCTTTCATCCATCACCCAAAGAAATTTTCTCACTTCCAAACGCTAGTGTGGGGGAGCCTCATTTACGTTGTACATGTGTTCCAAATTTCAATTTCAAAAGACCATGCTACAACTTGCAATTGAAACGAGAATGTTGAAAAATAAGAGCGTTGCATCCCCCCCCCCAATTTGCATTTAATTAAAAAAAAGGATATTTATCTTCTCTCTGTGGAACATTAAAAACCATAAGTGAAAATCTTCGTTTATTTTTAATTAATTTTTGAAAGTAATCGTAATTTACGGACACACACTATATTTTTTTAAATATTCTAAATAGTTAGTTTGTTATTTAATATTGTAAAAATTTACCCTGCTGTCATTTACATATAAGAATAAGCAATTAATCTATATATATAAAAATGGATGTTTGTATGTATTACCTCGCTTTACACTCCAACGCCATTCAACTTATCACTATGAAAATTGGCATTTATATGTATTTTTTATGGGGAATGATTTTGTGCTATCCTCTTCGTTGCAGCTCCCCACCAGGTGGTGCTATAGCATATTAACATCTGGATCGTTCAATCAATCGCCAAGTTGCCAACAGGGTCGTCAAAAATGATGCCAACTTGGCTCTATTGCTAATATTTCGCTATGTTTCCATTAAATCGCCATTATAATGTAAGGAACGGCGTTGCTTGAGAATAATACAATTTTAACATAAAATAAATACAATAGAAAGTAATATTAACGTATTACACATCCAGATACAAATTACTTACACTATTTTAAGCATTCATTATACAAAATTTGTAGCAATGTGTTACTTTTGCTGAGCAGACATCAGCTTAGGAAGGTGTTTTCAAAAATCGACCCACAAGGGAGTTACGAGGGCTTTATAAACTATTAGACCTACAGACTTAAAATTTAACAAATAAGATTTTTTTTTTTTTTTTTTTTGCTGAGAAATGCAAAATGCTCTTTTTTTTTTGTGTTTAATTTGCAATTCACGTAAAATTAACTCATTAAAAACTTCTTTATTCTTCAATTTGTATTGTTTAACTTTTTGATCCACCCTTGCGAAGAACGGGTATACCAACTAGTATATTATATATCATGAAGTTTTTAGCGCGTTTTTCACGTAGTGTAAAAAAAGCGCTATTAGGACGCAAATTTCGTCTTCGACTTCATCCTCGTCTTCATCTTCGTCTTCGTTCCATATTTTGTCGTACCTTTTTCTCAGCCAATAATTAACCGATTGACCTCGGGTTTTCGGCAGTTAGTCGCATTTGTGCCCTAGATGAGCCGAATCATATTTAAGTTTAAAAATTTTAGATTTTTTTTAAAATTTTTAAATTTTTTTTTAAAATTTTATTTTTTTTAATTATAGTACGACTTTCTGTTAGTAAAAAGTTCATTAGTTGCATTATTGTAAAATACAACATGTGAAAACGCGCTAAAATTACTTGGCTATGCCAATGATTGATATCTTGTTTAAACGTTGGTTTGAATTTGTCTTTTCAAACTGGAATTGTTTAACAATAAATGACTTATAAACGACTGTCTTTCAGCCCAGCTCAGGTCTCCTACAGTTACCACCTCACCGTTGGACCTGTAGATGGTCATCTATACATTTCCGATCCTGAACAACATCAAATTTTGCGAACTATCTCCATATCGGAATCTGCTAGCTCTAAAAATAATACCGAGGCTGTCGTAGGCAGCGGGGAAAAGTGTCTGCCTAGAGACAAGGACCAGTGTGGCGACGGAAGATCCGCCAAGGATGCCAGATTGGCGTATCCCAAAGGTAAGAAACATCCCGTTTTGTTGATGTAGATATATTCAAAGTGTGCAACGGATACTAATCACGTAAAACCAAATTCCAAGTGGTTTCTAAATTTAAGGTATCCAACTGCTTGCGACAATTTTTTTTAAAGGGAGACATGGGGATTTTTTTGTGATTTTTAGATTTGTTTAGTACATTTTAGGAAAAATATGCCAAAATTACGAAGAGAAAAAGAAATTATTATTATTAAAATTGGAAAAAAATGGGTAAAAGTTTACAAAAAATTTTGCCCATTCTGTACCAAAAGTTTATGAACAAATTTTAAATTTTTTCAAATTTAATGTGTTACCTTATTATTATTTTGAAATTTTTTTACAAAAACTAGAGCCCTTTATCTTAGTTATTTTATGAAATTGTTTAAAAAAATTGTGATTATATTAACATAAGCGACTACAAATTTTGTAATGAAACAGTGATTGATAAATCTGAAAGTTAAAATACTTCTGCTATTATACAGAACATACACAAAAAATTTCAGTTAATTATTTTCAAAAAAATTTTTAGCAATCACTGTCCCCGTTTGAGCATTTAAAAAAAAAACACATTTGGAATAAAATGCATTTTAAAGTATGACATCTTGCATAAACTACTTTTACTAAAACACTTGTAGTTTTTGTTCTAGTGAACGGAAAATAATACACTTGGTATTTTTATAAAGCAAATAAGATGGCCTATAAAATAAAATCATAAAAAATTGTCAATTTTGGGCAAAATTCCCAATTTTAGGGTAGTTGGATACCTTAATATGCCAAATTATCGTTAAATTTAAGCACGAAGATCTTGCATACTTATTGCAGCAAATAATGATTAGTCAAAAGTACTCCATTAAAAAATATTTGTAGGAAAACTTATCCTAATTGCGTTATTCCTATAGAATACCTTTCTTGCGCATAGTTAACTGAAAATATACGGCACCTATACAATTACAAGATTAACAAATACATAAGATTTGTTGCTGAACTCAAGAGTATTTAACTAATTTCCATTTTAAATAAAAAATATATGTTCATTTTAAAATGAATGAATGTTTATTAACGTCACAAAGTAAAAAGTAAAGTAACTCCAGGATTATGGTGATAGACCTTGTAATTTTCAGTCATAGCCAAGTGACGAGGACGACACCTACTCTCCTAACTTCCACAGCACACCGATGAGAGGACTTTGACTCATGACAGATTTAACCCTTTCACGACGGGTGTGTCATATATTCATCTGTCTCAATCCCCCTTAACGAGTGGTAGGACGTTCAATGCAACATTCCGTAGAGACGATCATTTCTGTAAAACAAGTGCGAACCGCTATTCAGCGGTGCATCATCCGGCTGCCGGTACATAAATCCGGATGCATCCCCCATCATCCGTGCCTCACAGTTTGAGAAACGCTGAATTAAACCAAAAATATTTTCTTGAAAACTTCTATCTTTTTGTTCGTTGTGGCTTATAGGTGATAAAAAATATTCAAGTATAAATTCAACGTTTCTTGTTTTAATTGTGCGTACGCGTGTGTGCGTGCATCTGTGTTATAAACATAAGCCTTCATCTTATACTGTTGGTCAATCACATTTCTTTACAAGTTCAGTGACAACATAATTTGTTATCTTTCCCACTATAGTTGTAGACTTTAATTCATTTATTCGTTTTACCTATTTATTTTTGTTTACATTCTTACATTTTTTATCTTTCAATAATAGGAATTGCTATCACTAAAGACGGAGAAATCTACATTGCAGACGGAACAAATATTCGTTACGTCGATACAAAAGGCATCATTCATACACTCATTGGCGATTATTTCCATAAAAGTTGGCGACCGATACCTTGTTACGTCACACTCAGTTTATCACAGGTATGTAAAAATCCTCTTCACTTTCCAAATCTACCAAATTAAGTTAAATTTTAAAGTCAATAATTCTATTTTATTTACATATATATATAGCTAATAATACAGTACTAGAAAGACAAAAATCAATATCAACGGAATACTAAAGATAAAGGAAACCTAAAACGCAATAGCAAATATTGGAATTTTAAAAAATATGGATGCTGCAGTATTATAAACATTGCTGATTTAGGATAGCTCTTTATATATACAGTCGACTCTCGCTAATTCAAACTTTCGATAATACGAACCTCTCACTAATTCATTCCCTAGAAAAACTCTTGATATTTCGAACTAAAACAATACGTTTTGGTACACTTAATATTTCGAAGTAAAATCTGTGACTTGCCAGAATACAACACGGGATGATTCGAAGTGATCCGGTAAAAACTCTCGACAATTCAAACACTCACTATCATGTAGAATCCTGTAGCAAACAGGTTGGAGCTTATATGTTTTGTGTTGTATTGTCTCTGATTGTCTTCCCTGTAACGTAGCCCCTCTGATGACCATCAGAGTTGGCTTCGATAACTCTGGCAGAAACCAAAGTGTCAGTAAACAAACTATGCAACTTTTTCCATCAAAATCATGTTGATGTGGACGATTTTCAAGCTTCATTTATTCTAAAAAAATCTATTGACAAATTTAGATTGAATGCCATAAAACAAAAACAAAAAAGATAACGTATTTTTCGTCAAAATCAAGTATGTACAGTATTTATTCATTTAATAGTTGTTTTTAATACGTAAATATATTCTTTTTTTTTCAGGACTGTTAACTTCTGTGTAATATTTATACTGCATGATTTGTGTGTACTTTTTAAAAATACTTTAAAAGAATTTTATACATATGTACAATTATTGATTTATTACATAGTTTCAAATTTAAATGTGTTTGAAAATTTTTTGTCTTCGTGTATTTTGTAAGTTTTTCCCTACCCTATTGATAGTTCGAAGTTTTTCATTGGCCCCTTCCTCTACGAATTATCGAGAGTCGACTGAACAAATATATATATTTTCGTCAATATTAGCCTTATACTTTAAACGCTTCGAGATTGTAAGGAGAAAATGTTGTGGAAATCATATAATTAATTTGTGAAACCACTACAATATCGACATATATCCCTAATACATTATCATTTCTCATTCAACGAGTGTATTATAAATTTATATATTATTACAATAACTGTATTCTGATTGATATTTGATAGATGATAGATGAGATGTTTCTCACGGGATTCAATGCAACGCACAGTGATATGAATATATGTGCATTAACTGCCCTCTTTTATGATAAATGTTTCGATTAATGCAAAATAATACAGTAAGTTATAGCATGTAATGAGCAATATCTATGCAGTGCATGAATTATTATCATGTAGTTAATAAAGCGCTTTACATAATACACTGCTGGCCATTAAAATTGGAACACCATGAGGGAAAGTAAACATCAAAATTTTACTTATTGTACGTATAGGAAGAAAATATTAATTTTTCGTGTAATTAGAAGCTTACAGGATCCGAAATAATAACACGCAGCTACCACATATGGCAAGTGAAACGGTTCTAAATTGGTTAGGCATCGAGTCGGACTGGGATTGGATGACAAATATGAAAGTCGTTCATTGTGTTATAAGTCTTTGACACAATTCATCAACCGTAGTGGATAGAGATTGACTGTGTGATCCAGTCTCTCACCAAACCATGACCAGATGTTTTGAGTGGGCGAGAGATCTGGCGAAAGTGCTGGTCAAGGCAATAGACGAATACCTTTTTTTTTTTTTTTTTTAACATTTATAAACCCCGTGCACCACCGAACGTATAACACGGGGGTAAACAACACAGACAGAAGAAAGGATTACAACACAAACATCCATGCCTTCTCCGGGATTCGAACCCAGCCCCTGCGGCACCGCAGTCAGCTTCACTGACCACTATACCGGATGGACGAATACCTTTGGTATCGGAATATGGCGATGGGCAGCATGCGGTCTTGAGTTATCTGTTATTTTTCATTCTTCCCAACCCCCCCCCCTTTTCTTCTCTGTTTCCTTGCCTTCGGATCTTGCTATTCTTTTTTAATTGTTTTTTAAATAAAATAAACTTTCTTCTGGCTCTTTGCTGGTCCACTCCTGCATTTTTCCAGTGTCAACTCCCCCCCCCCCACACACACACTTTCCTACTGATATTCAGAAGGTCTCTCCCCCTTTTCCTCATTTAATAGCTAGCATCCCTTTCCGATTGTTACTTCCTTTGCCCTGGAGAGCAAAGGTATTGGAGAAGGAAGTGGGGTGAATATGCCTTGTGTTGACATTTTTCGTCCCCGGTTTCTTCCCTAGCCACACCTATTGGCCAAATTCGAGCACTTGTGCCTATTTTTAGCGCGTTTGTCACGTAGTGGAACAAAAGCGCTATTAGAACGCAAATTTCGTCTTCGTCTTCGTTCCATATTTTGTCGTACCTTTTTCTCAGCCAATAAGCAACCAATTGACCTCGGGTTTTCGGCATTTGGTCGCATTTGTGCCCTAGATAAGCCGAGTCATATTTAAATTTTCCCATAGTTTTCCCGAATTTTCCTACAAATTTTCCTGAATTTCGCTAGTTTTGCTTTTTTATAGTGCTGATACGTATTTGTGTCATTATTTCTTTTCAGCTAAATAGTAGTACATTTAGAGGAGTGGTACAGTACTACTTTATGTTAGTTAAAAGTTCATTAGTTGCATTATTGTAAAATACAACATGTGAAAAACGCGCTAAAATTATTTGGCCATGCCAATGATTGATATCTTGTTTTCCTCTGTGAGGCCTAATAAAAACTATCTCCCTTGCCCTTTTTCCAAAAATGTAACAAAAAATATTTGGGGACCTTCACACTCTTTCATCTTACCTTTCTCCCTTCCCGGTTTTTGTATTCCTTTTTCAAATGGTATCCTGTGTATCTTATTTCTTTTCCGAGGTCTCGACTGTCTCATTAGTGAGACAGTATCTGTGTGTATGAGTGTTTTTTTTTAAGTATTTTCATTGTTATTTTTATTATCAGTCACATCCTGGCATTCGGTGAGGAGCCACTTTTGTTCAGTACTTTTACTGTTATTTATATTATTTTCCCAATTCACAAGAATTTTGGGGGATTTTTATATTTAAGAATTTTTGAAGAATTTATATCCTTCCGCCCATCTTCAAGAATTTTTTATTCAAGAAACTCGGAGAGTCGGTTCGTAGCTCGAAACCCTTTGGATGAACTCGGTTCTCGCACGTAAGTAAGTAAATATGGCTCCTCGTAGGCCCCAAAGTCAAAGCACATCCAATGACCTTAAGATATGGGAAATGTAAAGCCGATTGCATGAATTACCGATGACACGGAAAAACATTGCTTGTCTCGTGTACCATACCGTTTTTCTTCCTTCGTCAAATATTTGGAGCTCGGACCACTGTCTCCGTGCATTTCTGTGCTGCATTGTCAAGAGAAACTACAATCATAAATGATTGTGGCTTCAAAAAAGTTCCCTTCCTGACTTAAGGTCCATGATGTGGCAGCACGATCCTACAAGGATAACTGACAACATATCTGTCACACGTTATTGGTAGTATGCTGTTGAAATATTCAATGAATTCTTTTTGAATCCCTCGATTTCATATTTTCATGACAGTTGTTGAATTTCTTTCAATCTTTCACACTTTTGATATTCCACGTCCAGCCGCTAATGAATTGCGATACTTTCTGGCAGCCATGTCTGCAATTCTGCTGGCTAACACTCTGTTTGTTTCAAATAATATGTGTAAGTGTGGGAAAGTATTACGTTTTCGACACTTAACTGTTATGAAATGTTGAATTGTTTTTTAATTTGTAAATAAAGATCTTTGAAAACGAAATTTTTCCTGATATAAATTCGGTATAAACTGCGAAAGAGATTGTGCTATTACATATATTTCAATGCATTTTATGTTGATTTAATTCAAACTACGAAAATATTTTTCAGTTATTTGTTTCCCCAGCTAAATCCTCAATCAGTCTATATTTGATATATCGAATTATGATAGTCGATATTCGATCAGTCTACAATTCATGTTTCTCCAAAAGTTGAGCATAGCTATTTTTTGATAAATAGAATTCATACCTAAATTGGCGAGGTTCTCCCATCTTTCCATTCTTCGATTTCAAAGCTTAGAAGCAAACAAAAATTTACTGAGGGCCTTAATATTTGCTTGAACTAATGCAAGGGATTAAAAGGAAAACGTTACCATCTTATCCCTAACGATTAAGGAAATATATGGAATGGAGGCTTTTAATGTTTAGTATTATTTTGCTGCATATTACTTTTATAACTGGAAGGTAAATTTTGGAAAAAATATTAAATATTTGAAGGGTTATAATTCATGAATGGTTCACCGACGATTAATATGATCTTGGTAGTGAATGAGTCACGATTTTGCTTATACAAAAAAATGTCCGCTTTAAGTTCAAAACTAAATCTGTAAAACTAGCAAATCCCTGACATTTCTCCCCAATATTATTGAGCAAAATGTGCCCTATAGTGAAGAAAATGTATAACATAAAAGTCGTGAAGTTCTAAGAAGGAATTAGTTTTGATGATTCTTGTGTTGACGAAGGTTTTTATTTTAGCAATTTCTTGAAAAATAACTCATTATCGCAATTTTTTTCACAGGTTAATCTTCGATGGCCAACAGAACTGTCCATCAATCCCCTAGATGGCTCCCTTCACATACTGGACGATCATTTGGTCTTGAGAGTTACTCCCGATAACCGACTGAAAGTGGTAGTAGGCCGTCCTCTTCAATGTCCATCTGATCCTCGTGAAAAAAGTGATTTGGCGACCGATGTTTACCTAGAATCACCACAAGGAATTGCATTTGCGCCAAATGGTGACCTTTATATCGCCGAAAGTGATTCCCAGACTGTGAATCGAGTGCGTGTAGTTGGAAGCGATGGACGAATATCAAGATTTGCTGGAGCTGAGTCAAAGTGCAGCTGTTTGGAAGAAACGTGCTCTTGCTTTGATGAGGAGCATGTTCTTGCGGCAACCACCAAACTTAGCACTATCTCCTCCATCACTGTGTCTCCAGATGGATTGCTGCATATTTGTGATCAAGGCAACCTTAGGATAAGATCTATTACTGCTTCTCTACCACAGCTAAACGATCTGAGCGAGTATAACATCTATTCGCCAGAATCTCAAGAGATTTATGTATTCAATCGGCATGGGCAGCATATAGCTACCAGAAATACCATCAGTGGTAAAGATGTGTATACGTTCTCGTATAATGTAAACACCAGTTTCGGCAAGTTGAGCACTGTAACTGATGCTGCGGGAAATAAGATTTATATCCTCAGAGATTATAACAATCAAGTAAGTTTTAAAAGGATCTTAATTATTAATTATCAATCCAATTTCCTTAAACTTCAATTAAATAGAATCCGTCAAATTTCTTTCTTCATAATGGTTTCTTCGTAAATATTAATTACTGAACATGAACTAAAAAGTATCTTTATTAAATAATATCGAATAAAAAATTGTTTGCGAATGACTTGAATAAAATTTAAAAGCAATAAGAACCTCCATCGCCTTTCAAAAGTGATTTTTTGCCAATTTATTGCTGCTCTAGCCTTGCGATTATGGTCACGTACATGTGACCGGCGTGTCGCATGTTCGAATCCAGGTGCCACTGAAGACCTGTCATGTAGGGATTCACGTTAATCTGTCTAGCTCAAATTTTGGAAATGAGGTCGTCCTCAAAATTACGAGGTCCCTCCCCAATAGCTCTAATGTTGTTTTACATTGCCACGTCACTCCCCAATATAATACGCCATCAAGCTTTATTTTCCCAAGTACGTTAAAAACAATTATTTAGCATTCTTTTTCAGTTCAAATTACATTGGTTACATTTAAAAGTAAATAAATATTATATATATTTTTAAAGGCTTTCTTTCGGAAATATTAATTATTTTCACATATTTTTGCATAAAAATATCTTCATATGCGTAGCAATACAATCTGTAGAAACTAAAAATTTTAAGTATTCCTCAGTTAGAAGATAACTTTTTCATTCTGGTATAATTTTACAGTATTTTGAATGAAATGTGATCTTCCAGCTTCCCTTAAGACCAGAAAGTCTACAACAAAACACGATCTCTTCCTTCTAAGAATCACGCCAAATCTCGAAAGTGCAGTATCCCTTTAACTCCTGCTAAGTCCCAACAAAAATTTAATCCTTTTCTTCTTTTACTCATATCACAAATGGATCTCGGTCTCTTTTCTATCGGTGCACGCTATCACGCTAAGAGAAATCTCTAGTCTTCATCTTTCGACTCACGCGAAAATATAACAGTAAGGAACAGACAGTTTCTTATCTCTTCCGCCAAGAAGACTTTAACTTCTATTCCTTGACTGCAATTTAGTTTAACAACTACAGAACTATCTTTGTCTATAACTTTTTAATTCTTTTTTTTTTTTCTAATTCTATTCTCAATCACTAACTCTGAAAGAATAGAGTTAAAACATCTTAGAAACAGCGACGCTTTAAGCCTTGAACAGTGGCACTGAAGAACCTTAAAAAAATTCAAATGGGTTGCACTGAGAATGGAAATTATTTTATGGAAACTGACCTATATTCAGGATCTGGGGTAAATGCCATTTTAGTCCTCAGAATAGAGCATGCATTCTAAAGAACAAATCTTCACTAACCTTAAGGAAAAAAAGTTGCTTAAACAGTTATTGACTAGAGGCCAACCCAAGTGACCTCGCGGAACACTTCTAAAAAACATCATAATCCCATGGGCTGCAAAAAGTATATCTCTTTATATTAGTTTTGAACCTATTATAAAAAAATTATTAGATTCAAACAGAGGCAACCTGATTAGATAGAAGCAGTTATGGGATTTATTTGTTAAAAAACACAATAATAAAAGCAAAAACATTGCACAAAATGTCCGCATTTTGTATAGTTATATTGAATCTCTCGAGCCGCAAAATTATTTAGGGTAGGCCGCGGGTTGGTCACCCCTGGTCCAGAACTTCTTAAAATAATTATTTGGCCCTCAGAGACAACAGAAACTCTTTTTGTTTGCAAGTCTCAATTGATCAGATATATAAGAATACCGTAAAATCCGGCGTATAATGCGCACCTATACTTTCGAGGTACATTTTTAATTTTTAGGAATATTCACCGTATAATGCGAATATGCCTATATACGGTGAATATACGCGAATACGTATATTCACCGTATTACGTAAACTCTCTTTTTTAGGATGAATCCTCTACCATACGTGTGCAATATTTTTACGTTTTTGAAGTCATTTATTCGAAATAGTATGCCAGACTTTTTGAAAAAAACTAGTATACTTCTAGAAATATAACCCTATAAGATCATAAGATGTTTCAGTTCTTTTAAATAAACGGTACTTCTCGATATATGTAGAAGCCTTAATTTTTTTATGCTCATCTCTTTTTAATATTCAAAGCTATCAGTTTATTCCCGGCGAATAACACGTACCTGTAAATCTCGATCTTATTTTTGGTGTTAAAAGGGCGCGTTATACACCGGATCTTACGTTACATCCAAAAAAAATAGTTTATAGAACATGAGTGGGATACAGCTTAGATATTGGGAGAAGAAACTTAATAACACATGTGAAAGAATAACGCCTTCTTTAATTCAAAAGCAGCGTTCATAAATTCTTGGTAGAAATAAAACCTTTCTCCTTCAGTTTTGATTAAATAAATCAAATTAGTTTTTTTTTTGTCACATATATTCCACACTATTACATATTTTTTCTTGTAGTTATACTTTAAATTTAACTTGTGGACCACTAATAAAAGCTTTAAAAGAATATAATTGTACACATTTGATGTAATTAATGTTAATATAGACTTGCAAAACTTCAATCAACAATATTTCTATAAGCTAAGAGGGGTGACATCTCAACATACAGAAGATTAACAGCAAATCATGGACTTTTAAATCATTATGTGGCCGCGGTAGCCTAGTGTTCAAGGTATTGGAATCGAGGCAGGCGTGTTATGTGAGTTATGTGAGCGATCCTAGTACCGCTGAAGACCCGCCGTGTAGGGGAGCGATGCACGTTAAATCTGTCGAGAGCTCAAGCATCCTCCCGTTGGTGTGGTGTGATGGTTAGGAGAGGGGGTGCCAGCTCAGAAGTCATCCTTGTCATTTGACTATGGTTCAAAATTACGAGGTACTTCACCAAAAGCCCTCGAGTAGATGAACATTGCGACGTTAATATTCACTCACTCACTCACTTTTAAATCATAATAAAAGCTTAAAGTTTTTAAACCTTTGATCATTTTTTACACTTAACAACCTAATAAACCAGGACATTGTGTTAAGATATAAATAGAACCCTAAAAAAATAAATGCAGGAATGTTAATTTCTAAACCAACTTTCGTATTATAATTTGTTTTTTAAGATAGGGAAGAAAATATAAACCCATAATTTATCTTTACATTTAGACAATATTTTTAGTTGAAACATACTGAAATTCCAGTCAAAGTACTTTCAATCCAATACCTGTTAAACGAAAAGACTGTTAAAAAACATTTTCGAAGAAGAATATCCGTATATTTTGGACTTTTAAATAGAAACACTTCATATTCTTAGAAACTCAGTTGTATGTGAAGAACCATTGGCGGGATATTTATTTGAACTACTGACCTACAAGTCCACATCTACTCCATGTATGCTTTAGACGACTGGGACGAAAAGGAATTCCTATTCAACCCAGGCATTAAGGGCTTTTATTCCTGTCTTTTGTTGTTTGTAACTTGCGGAAGAAGAACCCTCTACATATTTTATCAAATATATGCAAATGAAACTATTTTAGTAATAGATTCACATTTTACAGGTAAACACGATCGAAAACACTCAGGGTGGCAAGTGTCGCTTGGAGGTATCCCGTATGATGATGCTTCAGAGCTTCACCACCCCGTCCAACTTCAAGACAATCTTCGACTACCACGGAAGCACGGGGCTCCTCCGATCCAAGGAAGACTCCACTGGGCGATCCTATCTGTATGGTTTCGATGAGTATGGTCGTCTCACAGAGGCCATCACCCCTTCAGGACAAGTGATCAGATTAGAATACAACCTCAGCCTTAAGGGGGCATCCGTGACCATCACCCGAGATGATAGAGATCCAGTCGCACTACTCATCAAGGGATCGGATGTCACTATGAAGATCGGTAAGAAATTGATTTCTGTGTGAAAATAGTATACAGTTTTTTTTTATATCTTATCGAGTTCAAAAACTTATTGATTAGAGATTAGGACGACAAAAGCGGAAGTTTCTTTTTTATAAAGAGGTAGTGGTTTCTCGAAATAGTTTAGAAATTATTCAAGTCTTAGAACCCATTCGCTATACACGATAGCGCAGTTTATCTGTACCACAAAAATTCATAAAAAAAGAGGGGTTTCATTCTCATCTGTAAGGTCTTCCTACTACATCTTCGCAAAGGTATTCCTAAATAATTCATTTCAGAACAAAAGTTCAAAACATATTTGAACAGTTTGCAAACTATGGGGTGTCCGAAAAGTATGACTACATTTTCAAACTTAAGTAAAAATAATCAAACAAATATTTTCACGTTTTTATGTTTTATAAAGAAAACTTAAAGTTTCTATTATAAATGAAACGCAAACTAGCTGGTACAAGAGTCATTTAAAAGAAACAGAAATTTTCTAACACCAAGAATATTCGCCATTCGATCACGAGAAGGCAATATAACGAAACTGCGTAGAACTTATGAATATTTCTAGATACAACTTCACTACGTACAAGAGCCATTTCTAACATTTTAGGTGTGTGATAGATATGTTCAAGCAATTTCAGCAAGGCGTTATTCAATTTTTGTGAAAAGAAAGCGTGACCTTTTAAATCTTAGGGATAGTTGACGATCGAGTTATTGACCGTCGGAGCCCCAGTTAACGCTAAATGGTATTGTGATACCTTACAGAATTAACACGAGGCCATTAAAAGCAACCAGTTAGCAACTTGTTCCAAGATATGATTTTTCTTTATGATAATTTAAGCTGCACACACACTACCAATGGAACACAAAGTACCGCGTTTTTTCTTCTGGAAGGTGTTAAATCAGCCGCTTTACATTAAGGATTCACTCAAAATAAACGCCTGTACTTTTCTCATCCCCCATGAGTTTCCATAAGTGAGGTGCTTTCAGGATTAGTGCTCCTTTTCTATTTTCACTTTTTGTTCCAAAACTTTCCTTCATGAACCCTTCTTTTCTTGCATTGACAATATTTATTTCTAATAAAAGCTGTATGTTGCTTTTTCCCCGCAAGTTAGCGAGTGTTTGGGGCTGCTTCGACAAGCATGCAAATATAGTATAAATCGACTAAACAACCAACCGAAACAAATATAGTTATGTTTGAGGTTAAAACTCCATGAAAAATTTACAAATTTCTCAGTTCAAGTTATTTTTAAAAAGATCGAACATCAGTTTTCAAACATTAAAATACGAATATAATACTTTATTTGTGTACAATGCATTGTTGGGAAATTATTTATATTTCTATAAAGCAAACTTTAAAAAAAACCGTCTTTATAACTTATATTCCAAACACATCTATTTTGATAACTTGAATGTCTTTATTATTTTTTGCCTCATTCTACAAAATAAAGACTTGTTTATAATAGAAGTCATTAAATTGTGGTATGCATATTTTTAAGGATATGCGAACGCTTAGAAACAATACGCTGATAGGTATATCAAAAAATGTGGTAAGAGTGTTCATCAATAGCTTCCCAAAAAGACGGTATCTGATTAGACACGCGCCATTCCATAAAAACAATAAATTTTCATATAAATCCGTTTATATGAGAACAACGTGAATGGAAGATGAAAGTGTCTCATTTACACAGAAACGATCAATGGGACATTAACTTGCTAACTATTATTCTATTGTAAATTCCGTGGTGAGCATATTACGAAGAGGATAAAATTAGAATATTTTATCTGCTTTTGTAATTAGTAAGTTAGAGCTATAGAAAAGGTAGGAAGATAACAATTATTGGTAATACGGTAAATATAATATTTTTATACACTAAAGCTCAAAATTAACGGGATATTCACGTACGGTTGATTATCTATAAAAAAAATTAATTAAATTAGATAAAATAGGTCAATATGGGGGTGAGCAAATAGCGGCCTGACGAGATAGTCAGAAAATCCGCTTTGAACTAATATTTCTCTCTCATACACGATTAGAGATTCGTCTTATACTTTTTTCCATTAGGAAAACAAACCTCCTTTATTCCTTTGTTAGGAAAACAAAGTAACGAGAAAGAAGATCAATCAAGATCAAGAAAAGATCGTAAGGATATCGTAAGAAAACTCAGCCTAATTCAATTGCTCTGTTATCCCATTGCTGTCTATATTGATACAGCGCCTGAGGAGTACCTGCTTGAACTTATTGAAATATTCAATGCTATGACATTGACTTTTACAAATCTTTGTCAACTGAAAAATTTCCATGTATAAAGAAATCTGCTGGAGAACTGTTCTTTATATTTTAGTCGACATACAGTGGCGTAACGGAGAATATTAGGAACCCCTTGTAAAGTCAGATTTTGCCTTTAATATTTTTTAATTGGTTAAATATGTACTTGGTGTCAGTCAGGCTTTGAACTCCCTAGATTTCTACCCCTTCCTCCACAATGCGGAGTTTGCGGGAGTGTACGTTACGCCCCTGTCGATATTATATTTGTGTGTGAGCAAAGTTTTTCTAGCATGAAGATCAACAAGCTTAAATATAAATTCGAGAACAGAGCAAGATGACTTAAACTTGCAGGTTGTCATGAGAATTTAAACAAGCTACCTTCCTCTTGATTTCAAAACAAATGTAGAAAAGTATGATAAAGTACATTTTTTTTTCTCATTAAACTGATTCAAAAAATAAACGCGCGTGCAGCTGTAGATAATAAGAAATTAGCACAGTAAAAAAATCGAATAAAACTCTGCCACTACTTTATTTAACTTAAATTTATTATTTTTTTATAATGAATGCAATCATTTTAAAAAGGTGTGACCCATCGGTATCCATAATGTGTCAAGCGAGCTAAAACAAGTTGCTTACCCCTGCGGTAATGCACGTATCTAATAAAATTCATATAATTGTTATGATACGTTATGATCCTGCGAACAACTCATCAGTCCAGGGAAGTCTAGGAGGGAGCTTATAACATGGAGCAAATAAATAAATAAATAAGTTAATGAGCAGCACGGTCCAGACTTACAACTCTGCAGCTTTCACATTAGTTCATTCCGAAAATGAGACGTTGAATCTCCGTGGCCTTCAGTCTCCTTCCTGCGGCTCTGTTCTCGGGTTCTTGATGATTCTAGAAAAAAGAAGAACAGGTGCAGTTGCAAATTACAGAGCAGTCTATATATACTCTATATCATGGTTGGCCAATTTTCGAAAACATTAGATCGACTATTTATCTTAATCCTGTTCGTGATCGACTGTTATGATAAACTGACGATCGACTTCAAATCGTAAGAGTAGATAGTAGTAGAAGTTTTCAGTCTCTCTCTCTTAAAATACATAAAAGCCTCATATAATTATGCGGTAAAAAATAATAATAATTACAATTAACAGCTTGGAAAATAATTTAGATTGCTTCCTTGGCATCCTTACTGTAAAACAGTTAGCATTGAAGAATCGGCTCATAAAGACGGACGTTTCCTACCCATATTTTCATTTTAAAGCCCAGAGGTGAACATAATCACCAGATATTATTTTTCTTTCAAAGTTAACTACAGGGATATGAGAGAAGAATCTGTAACAGGTAAATAAGCTGTAAAGTCAACTCAAAGGCTCCTCTTTTTTCTTCTCCGACACCCAGAGGCGAATAGATTCACCAGATGATATTTTCTTCACAGAGAATTATAGAGAACCTGTTTCCACGGCTGTTCATTCCTATGTCCTCTCTAACATTTGGCTGTGCTACACATGAAAGGAAAGGAGTGTCGGCTATTGTAAGAAAGAAATGCCAATTATGGTATTCTCAGTGACAAAGTGACAGGTCGATTTACAGACCCTTGATAACATTTACGATGTACACCGACCAGAGGATCTTAGTCCAGACAGGCCTTTGTCCGAAAAGAACCACAATGATGGTTGGGACCAAGACAGGGGATGCCGGGTGCAAACCAGAGTTCCTTCCAATTAAAAATGGTAAGGGGGCGTAAGAAAGGTCTACCCAGGGGGCTTAAAGAGATGGATCGAAAGGAGACCAGTGACTTTTTGGCGATACCAGTGAAAGGCTACGGGGTAGCCAAACCAGCGATCCGTGAGAAATAGAATAGGCGAAAGGGTGCTAGGCGGTGGGAAGACCAGAGACAGGAAGAACGATTTGGACTGGGATGTTTTCCAGGGAAAGGCTACGAGGCTGCTAAAGTTTGATACTGGCAAGTTCCGGGATAGTAGGGAGCTCATCTAAAGTTGTGAGAGCTCTAGTAGAATATTTTCACTATTTCGGTGAAGTGTGTGTGTTACGATATCCAGTTTCAAACCATTAAGAACGCCCCCAAAAATCGTCGCTATTCAGTATATGATGAGCGAAAGATATATCTTATAGATCCAATAGAACGTGAGTAAAATCAGCATTTAACTAATTGTAAATAAAAGGTAATATTTTGCTAAAGCTGTTAAATCTCTCTGGGTACCCAAAAATTAAGTAAATTTGGGGTCACTATATTATTGTATGCTTTACCATGCATTATTTTTGGTTTGTAATTTACATATCATAAGCGATTGACACAAATTGCCTTCCGGATTTATCGGTCGATCGTTGGCCACTTCTGCTCTCTAGGATTTATTGGCTAATCCATCTGGTGCAAATTCTCATTTTCCTGAAACTCATCCTTTAGAGATCTACGTAGACGAGTGTCGCCATCTATAGAAAGAAAATCAGTATGAGCTGTCGAACGTAAGGCTCCCCCAAAAAATTGAACATAAAGCTCCAAAATGTCAATCCTATATCTAACAGAGTCTCTAGGAAAAACGTGGAAGTTTGCCCGCCCAACATGGTGCCGCGCAGATCCTGATCAAACCTCCATTGCTACATAAGTTTCTTTCATGAACGTTTGAGGACATGTAGACGATCTCTGGTTCCCTCCAGATAAATGTACAGCAAAAAACAGTGGTTAACTTGAAAATGGACTCGTCATTGAGCAGAACAGTCTTGCACCGATCTTTGTTCCCTGCACCATACTAAACACGAACTCTTCTGTTCACAGAAATGAACGGAATGCAATAACAGCTCTTCCTGTAAGCAAACTTTTCCCTTTCACCATTTTGGAGCCTTAGAAATTTCGTTTTTGTATGTACTTGAAGTCACGCGACACCTGAGAAACTATTGAGCTCTTATTTCACTTCATCTGTAATAGACAACTATCAAAGCTCTTCGACCATCGTGGCTCTTGGATGACCTTGCCTCTTCTGGCTGTTTCGGTACAGATTGGTGTCCTTTAACTGTTTCAATAAATTACACAGAATGCTGGGAATTATGGTATAGGAATTTACTCTTGGAACAAATCTGCCTCGAGTTTTCCAACAGTTCTCTACTCATTCAATTATTCAAATTGCAACTTATTTTGATTGGTGCTAATTATTTTCATTGTTTGCTTTTGGTTTTCACCAATTGTTAACAAAAGAAACACCAATAAAGTCACCAAGATGCGTGAAAGAATGTAGTGCAGCAAATAATACTTGTACTTACAAAGCTATTCCTCCGAATACACAATCCTACGCACGTGTTAACTTCCGAAGTTCAACAATAAAAAAAAATTCGACAAAGTACACCTATTTTCTTAGTATTAAACACCAGTGTGTGAAATTTTAAATACAGATTACGCTTTTCTATTTTTAGGAAGGTATTTTTAAATATGTTTGTTTGAGATAAAGTAAAAAAGAGTGGAATCTTTTTTACTTAAGCAAACCACTTACTCCATTGCTGGTTTAACATTTTATCTCTTGTTGACTCACAGGGGTATTCAACATTTTTTTCTGCTCTGGCCACAAATATATGTGAGCTATTTCCCACGAGCCACAACATCAGTATAAAAGGGGGGGCGGGGTGCTTAAAGACCAAGATAGCATTGGAAATTTAAAATGTGGAAAATTGATCAAAATATTATAACTCCTGTTTTGCTTTTTTTAATTATTACTTTTCATATTTTTTTTTATTTTTATCACTAGCATTAAATTAGAAGCATGCACATTTAAGAAACACTCTTTCACGATTTCTGCATCAGTAAACGATTTCGTATAATTACCAATAATATAACAAACTCTTCATAGAATGTTTTTGTTACCACAGTGACATTACCACTGACAAAACACTTTGTTGCTGTTGCAAAGATTATTCAAGAAAGCCAAATTTTTTTCACCTCTTGAAAGAGATCTTCGAGGAAAAGTGTCATTGAATGATTCCTGTTTATTGGTATTTTTTAAATACAGCACTTTCGTGACGAATCAAACAATTACTGATCCATGTTTGTTTTTCTCTGCAAATTAGTCAACCTCCCAATAGTCTTTAAACGATGTATTTTTTTCGAACATTTTTCGCTTGCAAGATATGAAAGATAGTTAAATATTACTTCCACCCACGAAATTGTCGCTACTCCACTGTTGTCTGGTATCACTAATCATAAACATTACAAATAGAAAAAGAATATTAATTCGCACCCGTACGACATCGACAGCAAAAAGCAAAATTGATATATTTGATTTCTTGAAAAAGAATTTCCCACCAAATTTTTAACGCTTTGTTCTTAAATAAGTGAATTTCTTAGAACAATAGGACATAACTCGGCCGCAGGTTGAGTATCGCTGGTTTAACATCTTGGAATCTGTTGTGAAAAGGGTCCCTCCCTCCCATAAAGAAAAGTAAAAAAGAAGTTTGCTTGTTAATAATCTTTTCATAAATTTTGTTACACGTTTACAAATCTCTAAAATACATCAAAAAATATACTTAAAGAAAATCCTGATATCGTATGTTTAAAGACATTCTACATTAGGCATGTACTGAATTTAAACATATCGAGAAGTACGCTGGGAGAAAAAATAAACACTACGTCATCCATCTTTAAAACCAACATTGCATGACCAAAATTTCTCTTCATACCCCAAAGTAATCTCATTTAAAATCCATATCTTCAAACCTAAAGTTACCAAAAAAAAAAGACATGTAAGTTTAATCTAAAATATCTAAATTATGACAGGCAGTATATCAAATTATAATCTTCATGATACAAAACCACTTAATTTGAAATTGTTTCTGACATCAAAACCAAAAACTTATTTTGGCTTTTCTAAGAAAACATTCATAATTTATTTTGATCTCAGAAAAGAAATTTGATATACCTAGGGGGAATTATAATACTTCATGAAAACTTTATGTTTCTCAGTTCATCTTGCACTCAATCTACCCATTCTAGTGAAAACATTAAAAAAAATCATGAATACAATCCTGTGAGTATCTTTGTGGGTATCGTTCTTGCATGCGCGCTTACAAAAATAAATTTAATCATAAATATTAAATTCCTGTCTTTAGAGATAGGTATGTGGCGCCATCTATATATGACATGCTAAACTACATTTAACAATGAAGCTTTACTTTCAGTAAAAATTCATCAAAATAGTAAAGTAAAACTAACGAAAGAGCGAAACATAATTTTTTTTTTTAGCATAGCAAACTTTTGAAACTTTTGACAATGTAATAGTTTGTATTTTGAAAGATTTCCTTCAAAAAGTATAAAAGCTTAAAAACTTTAAAGGACAATTGAAGGGAATTGCTTTCAATATTCCTTATTTAGCATCCATATATATGGAATTTTCTTCGAATTCCTTTCTGCCTTTTGATAATCTTTTTTTAAATGTACTTGTTTTAAATACACTGAAATGAAAAAATAAAATTACTAGTTATATCCATCTAACTGCATATCACCAAAAATTCCAAAAATGTATAAAATTCCCGATTTAAAAGATAATGTATTCTGATAACTACTCGCAGCGATTTTCTTAGAAAACTCTTTCGAAATAGAGACATGCAAAATCTCTCTGTTATAGACAGCAATGTTTTCTTTGTGTTTGTCTGCGACGTCTGAAAGATTTGTCTCTTTATAGAAAAATTCTTATATATGAAAGCATATTCCAGATAATATTTCCGTTTCCATTCATGTATTTACTTTATGTGCCTTCCTTTCATTATATTCATGAATACGTTTTACTTCAATACATGTCTGTACATCTGCATGAAAGTTTCATTAAAAAGTAAGAAAGGGACTTTCGACCTTGCCTTTAATACAAGTTCAACCACTATAAGCAATATAATAACAAAAACAATTTTTTATATATTTCAATTTTCGTATTGCCAAACTCAGCTTCGATGACTGCTTTGGAAATGGTTTTATCACAATAAAGTAATTTTAATTTTTAAACAACAAAGGAAATAAATAGAAGTTTACTTAAAAGAAAGATTTTTCTGTCAATTTTTTAATACAATATCTAGAAACTTTGCACAGAGTGTAATTCTGCGTTAAGTATTATTGTCAATTTTTACAATATTTGATTGTTGTTTTATTTCAGCGAGATCTAATGCAAATTCATTATTAAAATAATGTTGAATTTGTAATTTTTTAATTATATTATGCTATTATTCATAAAATTGTATGAAGTATAAAGAAAATCTGCAATGCTAGATCTAGTATGTAATTTTTATCAAGTTTGGCTGTTTTAAAAGGATATTACCATTGATGGTTTCGTCTCAAAATCCTAAATTTATACTCTCTTTCTCTCTGTATATATATATATATATATATATATATATATATATATTATATAGAAAGTTTAGCTTCAAAATTAAGTAAATAATCGCGTAAGGATTTGAGGGTGAATAAGACTACTTAAAGGTATAGAGAACGCTGACGTAGAGAGAGAGAGTAAGCGGAAAGATAGCTGGTGACTCCTCGCTGCAATGTTGTTTTTTATTCTACTCGGTTGCGCGCCAAAGGGCCGCCATGTTGGATTTAATGTGTTAGAAGAATAATAAAGATGTTATTTAGATATGATGCTCTCCTCATTTTACCAGCGGGCCTGTGGCCTGTCATATATATATATATATATATATATATAATCCAGGCGTGAGTGGTTTTCTTACATTACTTAACCACTGAAGACTTGGTGTTCGAAAATTTATCTGTTTTTTTTTATTACTGCAGATGTAGAAGGTATATTGACATATGATGGAGGAGACTTGTTGTAGAGTAGTAGTTCTTTTTAACTAACATGGAGACACTTATACGAAACACAAAGTAAAAGCGACATAGTACAAAAAGCAGTAACAGATAATAACAAAACATGTTAAAAAATACAAAGAGTGGCATGAATTTTCCAATAAATTTGGACTTTTTATATGAAGCACAGACCTGAAGTTCCAAAACTCACATTACATTCGTTGACGGATCTTGTGATTGGTGGAAATATATCGTACGAGAGGGGAAAGGATCGTTGAAAAAATGCTGAATACATAAAATTTTGCAGTGTTAAAGTAACGATTACATCCCGTTAGGCGGATAAGCTAACAGTTAATTATTTACGCGCAAGTCCTGAAGGGTCAGGACCATTACAAATTAAAAACTTGAAAGATGAAATTATGTGAATTTTTACATATAAACATTATATATACACGGCATTTTCGATCCTGTATTGGTATGGGATTCTGAGTCGTCTTTGTAACCCCTATACACCCTGAAAGTTTGTCGGTCTTAACGAATCACACTGTATAGCTGGATGAATACTGTCAACTCTATATAGCTTAAATTATAATAATTCCCACACTTTAACTGAGACTGAATTATCACCTGAAGAAGTGATAGATCTGCAAATAAATGTCTGGGGATAACTGGAGCTATGACTTCAGAATGTAAGTGTCTTAAAATGTCAAAGAGTTGTCTTGTATTTCTCAACACTCCCATTTAACTAGCCACATTGTCGAGAAATGAAGAAAACTGCACAAAATATCGATTGTTCAATGCAATTGTTTCTTCTCTTTTAAAACTAGTATCCTTTTAACTATACTAATATCCTTCTTTATTGTTTCAGGCTCAACGGAAGAGCGTATTACCCAGCATCCTGACGGAAGCCTGTCTATCATCCAGAGAGATTCCAGCAAACTGGATGTGGAGACGGTTCCCAATCCGGTTCTTTCCAATTCAAATCCAGTCTCGGGAGAAATGTTTCCGGTTCCGTCTAGAATGCGTATGGCTTTCAGCGACGACAATGTCCAGTATCTGGAGTGGCACTACTTCGTTCACGCCGATGGCAAGAATGGCAATCGTAGAATTACTCGAGTTGGTAGGAAATTCAAGGTAAATATCAATCTTTTTCAATCAACATCTCCTTTTTCGTTTTATATCGGTTGTTCAAAGGACTATCTTTCATGTTTCTTGCAGTTCAAATATCAACACAAACTACCTCTAGCTGAGATTTTAGCTGGGTTATTAACTTCTAACATGGTGTCCACAGTAGCCTAATGGTTATAGTCACGACCTCGGGGCCTGAGTGTCGATGGCTTTAATCCTGGTGCCATGAAGACTCACCGTATACACACAGGGGGAAGATGCACGTTAAAACTGCCGAGGCTCAATGTCCTCCCATTGGTGTGGTGCGGTAGTAAGGAGAGAGAAGTGCCAGCTCAGTTTTCGTCATTAATATAACTCTCACTCACAATCTTGATCTGTGATAAAAATATAAAGAATAAAAAGCTTTAAAAGATTCTCATAAATCACGACAACTAGCTAAACATGATAATCGTTTTTTCTGAATTATAATATATAAGGGGTTGCCAATGAAAAGGTTGCCCAAATGGAAAGTAGACAAGTTGAAAAAAAATTGTAAATAAAATAAATCACCCTCGGCGATGTAACGCAAATTTTATCGTTTCAACAGTAGCGCTATGCCATCGCTGTAGGAAGATCATGGTTGATTTTCGAGGAAATCCTGCATAACTTTTTTTACTTCATCGTCCGCATGGAAACGTGATGCTCTCTTAAGTGGAAAAAGGGTGGAAGGCTTCATGCAGACAAATACGGACTTTTCGGTGGATGTTCCAAAACTTTTCAACAGAATGTTCTAAAGGTTGTCTGGGTTTCACGAGAGACGTTGAGGTCGGCATTGTCATGGATATCTGATATCGTTCACCACTCTTCACGAAAAGGTTTCCATCAATTATTTGAATTAAGCAGTGCTCCCATTCGCTGATCCCTTCATCCAGCTCACATTAGGCAATCAGAAGCTATACAAACAGCGCATTGTTCAGATCTGGACGCATGCATAAATAGCACGACTTTACTTTTGATGTACTTCCTCAACCTCAAACGGTTTCCATTATCATGGTGTGTAGTACCTTTCAATTACATGCTTCCTTCATATTCATACTGGTGGCACTGCTATAGCTGCACCACTTGACACAATTGCTGACTTTCATTAGAGCAAACCTTATAAGATAAAAATAATAAATATCTACATTGTAATACTTTTAAAGTTAAATATCTGCTACAGTCCTGTCGGTAAATACATAATTAAAGTATCAAGTCAATGCTTTGACTATCATATAAATCACTTATATATATATATTTCTCACGCAACAAGAGCAGTTCTTCATCCTCTTTGCAGAAACTGCAGGTTTTTTCTCTTTTATAATACAAATGCAACTTCTTCATTCCTTTTCCTAACAAGGATTTTACCTTTCCTCCTGCAAAATAAATAACTAAACATCTTCCGGAATGTATCTAATTCAAACTTTTCCTTCCCTTTTTTTCAGAGGAATGGAGAACTCATTCGGTGTCTGACAAGACCAGAACCTCCGAGATAATCCACGACTCCATCAAGATGGCTAGTGAGCCACATTAGACGTGATGGCACGAACGTGCAGGGGCGTCACTTAAAACATCACCCTGTAAGAGTGATTCTGATCAATTTGGAAGATTGACCAAGTGGATATGTGCATCCTACCAAGAACATGGATCATTGAGCATCGCAGAGAGGTGGCAAGCAGGCATCTCAGACAGTCAATGAAAACCGATGAACATATGACAAGAAGATGTGACATGTAAGCATCTATTGCTGGTAATGTACTGCTTTTATCCTATATAACAATTCATTAAAGTAACTTTTACTACTATAAATTATATTTTAATCAATAAAGACGGATGATATTCAAAGTTCTGTCAAAAATTGTTTTATTCAAAAGATTCACCTCAAACTTTATTTAATTTTGTTCTGATTACATATGGATCCTAGGATAGCATCATTTGGAAATGAAGAAGTTTTAGAATACGTTTGAAAACCGAAGTATTAGTTAATAACAATTGTTGCAGCACAGTTTTATAATTATCTTCATTAGCTCTTTACTTAGATTTTCAAAATGATCTCTAAATTATAATATATCATAAATATAACTAAATTATAGGAGATATTTCTGAAAACTCTTGATAGGCTATCAATATTATTTTGAGAAAATCGCAAAATGTTTAGTTACCAATAAGAGTTATAACGATAGAAGTTACAGAAATGCTTTGAGTCTCATCTTTCTATCTTGTTAGGCTATAATATCAGACTATGCTTTCTTTTTATTGTTTATCTATTTATTCTTTTTATCTCATGGCCTCAGCGATTGATCTGCCTAGGGTAAAGCAGATACTCTCCAGTACATAGCTGTGGTTTCACACACATTAATACTTAATGGCTTCACAAACACGAAGTGCCATGGAGATCCTTGGGTTTCGTATAAACTACTTACTAGCCTGTTCCAAATCTCCGTTCGTCATGCACTTCAACGACATGCATTTGGTCAAGATGATCCGACCATCAGGAGAGGCTACGTACGATTCAGGGAGAATCGCGAGACAGGACGAACACACGAATATTCTTCTGACCACAAGACTGATCAAGCCATAAAAATAACGCCGGATATGGAAATCAAGAGCGAGTTCAGGTGAGATATCTCTCAAAACATTTTCAATTCTTCATCATTTCCAGAGTTATTGTCATCAATTGGTTGGATTTAAATATTTGAAGGGGTTTACGTATTATACCATCAATCAATTACATCAAGTCAAAATACGTCACCAAATGCCGCTATAGGCATCCAATAGGGGAAACTGTTAACGCGTACTTTCGAACTCAACAATGACAGCCTTTGGCGACATTTTTTGAATTAGCAACGTCTTCTCATTTGGCAAAATTGATCAACAGTATAATACGTAAGTACCGAAATAACTTTATGTATGGGTCATTTAGGTATTTAAAACGAAATAAAATAATTTAATTTTAACAAATAAATATTTTAAAGGAATCTGATTAAAGTACTCCAAAATTGTCGTTTAATTTCTGATGGGAATTTTAATGGAAAATTTTGTTAACATAAATAAAATCCAAAAAAATTTACAGGAACATGAAATGATTCCCTTTGCTTTATTTTGAGGTGGTCTTAACTAAATGATCAATTTCCCATTGACAAGGAGTGACCTCTCAATGGTCAAGCAGTTTCGCGTGGGATAGTATCCCAGGCTGGACACCCCGGTGTTGTCCTAAGGGAAGTCAGCCTCTGACCTCTTTTGATCTCGCCGACAGTAAGATGACCGGCAGTTCCCACGCCAGGCACCGGCTTCAAAGTACAATGCGTGAGGGGTACTTGGTCCAATAGTAGAATGGTTTTCCCGAATACGTCCAAACAGAAGTGACTCTACATCACGTGTCACTTTCGTGGGCGGGACGTATTCCACCTTCAAAGATACTCCCGAATCGCTAGAAAAGTCGCAGAGACATCAATACTGACACAGAGACATTGCTACAATCTTCTACATTCCTACAATCTCTCCAACAATTTTACCAACACCTGCGCCCCAGCATTTTGCAGCTTGTTTTAACACCGCCTTCATCAGAGAAATCCAAGGGATTAGCAGCGAACTTAACAGCTCTGCCCTTAATAGAACCCGAGGTCTCAGAACACTAGCGTCCGGCAATTTTAATATAAGTTCCAATAAATATTTTTGTTGAAATTTAAGAAAAAGTAACATCGAAATTTAGTTTGATTTCATCATAATTACCTACGATTGCAACAGAAGTTGCACATTGTCTATTATTAATGAACCTCGTAATTTTGAGTCATGGTCAAATGACAAGAAAGCTCCTGAGGGGGCGTAAATTAGCCATCTAACTTCAAACACCATACTCTACGAGAACTTTGATGGCCAGTTCTGTTTAGTGTACAGTGAATTCTATTTTTCGGATCTTTGATAGAACTGAATCTTGAACCTGATTTTTTTTTATTTGCCAAAGAGAATTATCATTTTAAAGTTAATAAATATAGCACTGAATAGAATATTGTTTTTGTAATGTATGTATTATAACGTGCCTTATTTTTTATAAAAGATGAAATTGCAGAGAAAATAAAATTTTTGATAACAATCAGAGTTTTTTTGAATCTAAAGGATTATCAGCAGTCAAAATACCATATATTCCCGTGTATAGGCCGATAATTTTTGGAATTTTTTTTAAAGTTATATTTAGGGGGTCGGCTCATATACAGATTCGGAAATGCAGTTTACAAAAAAAGACATTTTTTAAAAATATTTCTATTAGTTATGCTCACAAGCTATTTAGTTCTTTTAACTTATTGAGTGTTTTGAGTAAAGCTTTTATTCAAAAAAAAATCACATAAATCTTTCAAAATCAGTGTTTGAATCTGAATTTTCAAAAGGTTTGTAAAATTCACCTGCTCTTAATAGAATAGATGAATGCATTTATATATATATAATCATCATACAGTGAGTTTTATCCCCTTGCATGAAACATAGGTCAACGATTACGTGCCGTAAACAAATTTCTCTCTTCCCACTCATTTTCCAAACAAAAACAAGCAGAAAGCTAAACAGAAGGAAAAAAAAAAAAAAGCTAACCAGAGAGCTACAGAATCTGGTAACCCTCTTTTTAGCCTCTGGCATTTTACTTTAGAGCAAATTGATTGGAAATTATCCCACCATTTGATAATATTTTCATCTTCATAGCAATCTTCATAATATTTTCAATTTGGCTTGCACACGGGTTTTGAACTTTGGGTAAATTTTTTCAGAAACGGCACGGCTTAAACACGGATTACCTCATATTTGGAAATATACGATGATTTGAATGTATTAAAAGAACGAATCCTTTGTGTCAGTTAGGAGAGTATAAGTCATACTGGTATGTGAATACTCTAAAATGTACTGGGTGTTGCCAAATTCGACCGACAACTTCAGAGGTATTATAGTACGCAGCATGGGGGGCGACAAATCAATATAGAACATGGGGTCGCAAATCACGTTTAGTCGGAATAATTCGCAAAAACAGTTATGAAATGAGTTATATCGAGTAGATTGAAAAGGGGCAACAAGAGGTAAAAAATACATTTACTAGACGTAAACATGTTTATAATAGGAACAATGCATCAAGCTCGACGTCAGAAATACAATGACAAGTGGCTGTCACAGGAATTGTTCCAGTGGCCTAAAGGAGAATATTAGGACCCACCCTGCAAAGTCAGGTCTTAAGCCCCAAGTCGGATCTCACAAAGAATTGCAACTTAGTGTCAATTAGGCTTTGCCCCCCCCTCCCCGCATTGCGGGGTGTACGTTATGCCACTGAATTGTTCTAAGTTGCGGCCGCGTCGGTCATAACACAACCGACACCGAAGGACAGAGGATTGTCTGAAATTTCAAACTAATTCGGTTCTATTTCTGACGTAGACTGTGACGCATTGTTAGTATTATAAATATTCTTTACCTCTAATAAATGTATTTATTATTTTTTAACACCACTTTTCATTCTACTTTACATCATACCCTTTATTTGGTGAATTACCCCGACTAAAAGTGGTTTGCGATCCCATGTTCTATGTTGATTTGTAGTCTCCATGCTGCCTACTATCGCCTCATTGAATTTGTTGGTCGAATTCAGCAACACCTTATATATCAGTGCAATTCATACTAGGAAAAAAAGTAACTACACCATTGTCTCCATTTCTAATATTTGCTTAGGTTATTTTAATTAAAAATCAATATTATGTAATGAAGAGATTCAATAGAACTTGTAATAGGAAATAGAAAATCAGCCTTGTTTTCCTTAAACAAAAAGTGTTATTTGAAAAGTTAAATCATCCTAAAAAATGTTACACCAGATTTTTCTGAAGTTTCTTTTTCAAGCGTAATTCATTCATGGAATAAAAAAAAAGATTGCAAATCGCTCTTATATCAATTGAGTTTCAAAAAGTGCGGTTTTTTCATGACAAATAGCATACAATTTCTTCTATTTTCCTCTTCTCCTAAATGGAAAAATTAAATTTGAATAGAATCAATAATCAAATGAGAAGAATTCAAATCATGCTTTTTATGATCTTTAGTTAGAAAATATTTCTTCGTCTAAAAAAAAAGGTTCAGTGAAATAATTGGATCATGTAAGAAAAATAAGAGAAAATTAAAATATATTAAAAATAAATTGTTTTACTCAAGATAAAAGGTTATCTTCTAGACTCTTGAAATAAATTCTATGTTCTTGTTTTCCAGTCTGGTTGAGGAATTTCTTTTTTCCTCCTTTTTTTGTATTTAATCACCGCCGTTAACTAAAATAATGCGTCTAGATAGAGAAGATGAATGTTTACATTTAGGTGCCAATTTCTAAAAATACCAAACCTTTGCAGATAATAAAACGGGAAAAAATAGTTTCCTGGTGACTTGGCTAATGTTGGTTTCCCTCAGGTCGTATAATCCGAGAATTAAAATGAACTTCGCACTGACTCGTGAAAAAAGGATCAAGTTTTTTCCTTTTCCTTCTGGTTGTCTCTTGTCTTGTTTAGATTGGATAAAAGTATTGGTTTTCATTGCATTAAGTAAATATTCATTAACTTAAGAAAGATTACAGTTATTTATAGAAACTTTTAAAAAATAAAATTCAGTCGATTATTATTTTACTCTGTCATATTATTCCACATTCCAGACATTTAACGTTATTATTATTTTTTCACTTGTATTGAACGAAAAAAAATTTATTAAGTCAAAACTTCCGAACATCAATTTATTAAGATTTTGATTTGTTATTCAAATCACTTTTTATTGATTTTGTTCCCTTTTTATCATAGTCATTTAATAAAGCTGTTCTATATGAAAAAATTATTTATATAAAATAGTATTTATAATTTTTTAAAAAAATGTTTATATAAATATTTTTTAATTTTTAAATAATTTGCTTTAATTTATAAAATTATATTTAATAATCAGAAATAGCAAATGACTAAAACAAATTCATTATTTACATTGCAAGTTAACTTAAGTGTTTTGTAATGTTATTGTTAAAAAAGAAATAGTCATTTTTTATCCCTTATTTTTGAATATTGATATATATCTCTATGTTAAAAAAATTGGTGATACTATAATAAATGTATGTGTACATAAGGTATATTTAAAAAGAATGGGTCATAAAAGTTGAATTTAACTGAAGAAGAGCACCAAGAGCGATTTGTTTCGGATCTCCCCCCCCCCACTTCTAATGATTTCTTGAAACATCCACTTACGTCATAGATCCTGATGTTATAGATTTGTCCAGTAATTTCCAGAAGCATCCATATGGGTGCCAAGTTGCCCAAAATGATGCCAACTTGGTTTTGCTACAGCAGTGGTCTTCAAACTGTGTTCTACGGAACCTTGGGGCTCCACGAGTCTCAGTAAAAAATCGAAAATAAAATTGTAAATATATATACAAAATGGATATGAGGTTTTGTATAACCATAAGTATTTATAGATGATCTCAATCATTTTTAAACTGAAAATTCTATTTCTATATTATAACTTTATTTTTTAACACATTTCAAATTTTTATTGTAATATAATAAAAGAATTGTGAATATAATAAAATAATAATTAATTTTTTCTTCAAATGTACAGCTTACTATATTGTGAGTATTTTATTCTTTACTATCCCAGGCTCTACGAAATAATTTTACACTCGTTAGTACAACGTTTTGCAAAATTAAATAGTTTTCTAATAGAAAATGCATCTTTTTTTTTCATTCGTGGGGAAAAAAACACCTGCAATTAAGAAGAGAGAACAATTTCATTTCACATTTCAACAAGTTCCTCATTAAAATCTAAATATTCGCAAAAACAGCTCCTAAATTTTAGGTTGTAAATTCAGGCAAAATACACAGGATTTTTTACACAGCTATAAGCATTTTAAGTCCTTCTGAACAATAAATTTAAGTGAAAAATATTTCTCAACTTGAGTAGCTACATAAACAAATTATTTTTAAAATATAATCTAAGTGCATAATATGAAATGCGGCTACAAATAATTTCAGTAGACATGGAATATGACAATTTGTTTTAAAAAAGTGTAAGCTCTTATCCCTTTTACTAAATGTAAAGCATGGGTAAGAGCCGCACTTGGATTAAAAATTAATATTTCTAATAAGTAAATAATATTAAAATTACTTTAAATTTCGTTAGTAACAAAATATTATATTTTATTCAATTGTCTATACATAGTGTAACAGCCCTTCCCGTCTACCCTGTGACCCAACTAGCTCAGTCGGTAGAGCACGAGACTTAATCTCGGGGTCGTGCCCCACGTTGGGCGTCAGTGTAATAACCCCCTTACCGTCTACCCTGTGACCCAGATAGTAAAACGTTGGTGAAGAAAGTTAGAAAGTGAAGAAGGATAGATAGTAGAAGGTTAGTTAACTAAAGGTGACAAGAAAGATACAAGATGAAGAATACCGCAAAAGGTTAGAAAGGCCTTGTGAAAGATTAAAGACAGGAAGTTGATATTGATAAATTAAACATTAATTCATTAGAAGACTGCCTACAGTTTAGGTATTGTCACCTTCATATTACATTTCATATTTAAAGTATTAAAGAGGTTAAGCGGCTAATAGTTATATATCTACCGTGTAAAGTAATATTGAGGTAGAAGAACTATTCTAATAAAGTGGTTTATTAGATGTATTCTCTCAAAACGCGACTCGCGTCCCCTCCCTCTGTTGACTGATTGTAACATCCTATTTATTGTGTAGCATTTAATTATGTTTGAGTCGATTAATCAAAAACACCTAAGGGTTCTGTGAATCGAAAAAGTTTGAAGAACACTGTGCTACATTAACACCCTGAATATCTATCATCGTTAATTCCATCGGGAATGCCACTCTCTAAACTGAATTTGAAATTAGGCTGTATCGTCGGGCTGTTAAGAAATTTATGTATTATTGATAGACCATATAATGGCACAAGATTGGTTGTGAAAAATATCCAGGAGAATATACTGTAGTGTGAAATTTTATCAGAAAATATGAAAGGAAGTTTTATGTATACCAAAGATCCCACTGGACACTCGGGGGGACTTGGATACACCATTCGTACAGAAATTACGCAATTTATTGTAAGATTGGCGTTTGCCATGACTCTTAATAAATCACAGGGGCCGAGCTTTGAAAAAGTCGGTTAATGTGTAAAATAGAAGGAAACAATATTTACTCATGGACAATTGTATGTGGATCTGAAGTTGCAGAAGCAAATACAGAAAAAAATTCAGTGAAATTTAGTAGAAAATGTGGTTAAGAACATTGTTTTTTAAGAAGCACTAAATTAAAGTACCAATGAAAATGCGGAGATGTAAACTTAAAATTTATTTTTTCCTTCTTACACACTATATAGAAGAAAAAAATAGAACTACATAAAAACAAATCACAGTTTTATAATTTGAGCAAAGTATGAACAGTCGTATAATTAGTACCATGAAGGTTGGTCCGTGGTTAGGTGGACAGGGTGTAAATCCCGAACACCCCAATACGTATTAAAAAGTAATTTTCACGTGTTATTGTACAGTAAATCTGTTTATATATATAAAAATTATTTTCAAAATACGACGGTAATTCAGAAAATAAAGACACTTAGTTATAAAAAATGAAAAGAAAAAAAACACAATATATATTCGGAAAAAAACAATTCAGTTACATATCTTGAAGCTTCCTACACTCCTCTGCCTTATCAATTCCTTCTTTCAAGTATGAAATACGTATTTGTTCAGTTACAGAACTCCTATATAACATCGTTCTGCCTATATAGTTCACAACATTCAAACAAAAACCCTTCATCTTATCTCTAAGCTGAGGTAAAAAATGGTAAGAATTCTCAAAGGTAAACGTTTTAGAAGAAATGAAAAGATAGAAAATGCAGTGATCACTGGCCTTAATGCACTGACCGCAGAAGAGTGTAACATAAGAATTCTGAACATTTTGAACAAGCACGGCAAATTTTTAGATGTAGGAAATGATATGTAGAGAAGTGAAGGAAGCTTTAAGTTATGTATCAAAATTGGGGTGGTTGCAATATATATTACGTTTTTCATTCTTTATAACTAAACGGTCTTTATTTTCTGGATGGACCTCGTATTCAATAGAACTTAAATATCAAAAAGCGTTTTTATCCCTGTAATAGGTTCAAAAAAGTTAAAAATGCCAGTATTGGTAATTAATAACACAATGAAATTATTATTTAATATAAGAAATTTATCAATTTAAAATAAACTATTTGACTTTGATTCATCGTAATCTCGATATTTTATTAAACTAATTTACATTCTTAATTTGGCTATGAATGTTACTTACTTTGAGTACTATCATTTAAATGTCTAAGAAGAAAAAATATTCAATTCAATTTTACTTTATAGAAGAATACCTTTTTCTATTTTATTATTTTTGAATTTATTAAAAATTCTCTCACTGTATTTCAGTCTCAGAAATAAACATTTTCATTTGGTCTTCCATTTGCATCATATTGTTATACTCTTCCTAAAGAATTTGTCAACAATAATTACTGATACTTCTCCTAGTTTTGTCTGATGTATTTAAAACATTATGCATTTCGTGCTTGCATCCTGTATATAGAATTTTTATTGCTCTAGATATCAAGGAATTTTGGTCCGAGAGGAACGTGTGCGTTTCTCTGACGACAGCAACTTCAACAGTTTCAAATATCGATACAGGTATGAGGGTCAAGTCACAGTGGTCGAGATCGAAACCATCGGAAAAGTGGTCGCTGATTCGAGATACCGGTACACCGGCCAGTCTGGCTCTCTGGAACAAGTACAACAGTTCCTTGTGCACCGACCCAAAGTCCACAATGTTTTCATTCAGGATGAGCAGCGACACTTTAGCAAGACGATTGGCCACGATTCCTTCGGTTTCATCTCCCTATTGGCTGTTACCTTGTGGAATAGAGAAGTGTATTCACTGTCTATACATTATGATAACAGAGGAAGAGTAAAACAAACTCAGTCAAAGACGGAACAGGACACAGGAGTTGAGACCACGGAATACTCATATACTCAGGATGGATATTTGGCTGAAGTTTCTGGCAGAAGAAGATATAGGTAAGTGGGTTGAGATTCCCTACAGAATTGCCACCCTTGCAATGATACTATTCTGCATATTTAAAATTTTTAACATTCGTATAACGTTCCCTCGGAAATCTGGGATTGGAGAAATTCAAAGTAATTTTAGTAATCAAACAGTCTTAATACAGTCTTTTTATTATATACAGGGGGGAGGGGGGGGTTCAAAATAATATTAACAAATTTATTTCAATGACTTTGAATTATGTGAGTAGATAATATTTATAATAGTTATTTAACTAGCTGAACCCGATCTTGCAATGTTGTGACTTAACCTAGTTAACTGGAAAAGAAAGAAAAGAGAGCAAAGGCAGACGTTCCTTATATATGTTTAATTTCACAATGCTTGTGTAGGGTTACTGTACTTTTTTTGTTGTTCCATTGCCTGTGAAGATATAAAGGTTGTTTTGTGTGCTGATTCTAGAACACATAATTACCCATAGAGAAGCAATCCGTGTCTTTAAATTTATAACGCACAATTCTAAAGAATGGACCCTAGTTTTGTTGATGGTGATTGCCAAAGCCCATTGAATTAAGAATTGCAATCTTTTAAATTAAAATGGTACATATCGATGGAATAATATAAATCCCAGGTATGTAATCTAGAACCGAACCATTTTGTCATTTTATAGAAATGAACTAATCATAACATTGTTATTGAGAAGTATTCATTACTTCCCAAATTCAGATATAAAAGAAAATTGAATAGGTCCGTTATCCATTTGTGATAACGGATACATCTGTATACTAATTAACTCTGAATGAAGAAGAACTAATTTCGCTCTGTAACAGTCGAGGTTTAGTTTCAAAACATTCGAAAGGGTCAATTAATTCATTTTGGATTATAATTAGAGGCGATTATCCCATAATAGCCAAAAATGCTTTAAAAATATTGTTACAATTTTTTACATCGTTTTGCGTGAATTCAGATTTTTAGCATTAATGAATATAAATTTTTTTTAAAAATCTAGACTTTTAAATGTAGATGGCGAAATAAGTGTGGCATTATCATTTTTACGACCAAATATAAACGAAATTATCAATAATCATCAAGCTCAAATTTCACATTATATATATTCTTATAATTAATTTGTAATTAATTACATTAATATTTTATTATCCTTGTTGAACATATTATTGTATTTAAAATTGGAAAATATTATCATAAACAATTTTACATAGTGTATTATAGATAAGTAAAATTATTTTAGGCATATTTTATTGTTAGTGTGACGCCAAATTTTGAAATTGAGTGAATTAAAAAGTGTACCACAAAAAAAGGGTTGAAACTTACTGCCTTAGTGTAATGTTACATATATGAAGCAAATTCAAAAACTCAGTAAGATCTAATAAGGTTTTATTTACAGATATCTGTACGACGTCAACGGCAACATGAACTCTTTCTGGAACGGCGATCGCCAAATCACCTTGAAATACGACGAAGGCGATCGTTTGATTAGTTATGACAACAACATACCTTACGAGGTGGATTCTCGTGGCTTCATCGTCTCCAGGGGAACAGAAAAGTTCATCTTCAACGCCAAATCTCAACTCCTGAATGCGATTCAGGCTGGACATTACGATGTAATGTACGTGTATGATGTACTGGACAGACTGGTCGCTTGGAAAAACGGAGAATCCAACATCACTCAGTTCCTGTATACCAATCCAAAGGATCCGAAACAGATGACACATGTCTATTTGAGGAATTCGAAACTCACCTTATCGTTCTTTTATGACACCAATGGTCATCTGATCTACGTAGAGGACACAGCTACGAACAAGTATTTCGTTGCTAGTGACCATGTTGGCTCTCCGGTGGTGGTATTTGATTCGAATGGAAAGATCGTGAAAAGAATTGTCAGGTGATTGATTTTCGAATTCTTACGTTTTAAGTTAATTTGGTGATTCGAATTACAAAAAGAGTAGCGAGTTTTTCTGTTGTTGAGTTGTAATTTATAATGTTAAGCCAATAAATAAAATTCAATGAAACTTTTTTCGTTCTAAATACGTAAATTATAGATCGGAAAGAATTTAAAGTCGGTTTTTAAAAATATGAATTATCAAAAAATTAAAATTCCTAAATGTTTTGGTTTTTTTTCCTGTAAATATGCATTTTTAATATTAATAATAATTTTTGAAGTTGAATAAAAAAATTATGCAATGATTTTCTAAATTTTTTATTTGAAATAACGTTTTTGTAAAAATAAAAAAAATAGAGATTTATTACAAAATGAAGGAGAAAACAGGACGTCTTAAAGCATGGACCAAAAGCCTCGTCTCATTCTCGATTTGGCCTTAATAATATCAGGATCTGAATAACTTAACTCGTCAAATGTTATTCTTGAACATATTGTCCGAAGGACTGGGAATTTCGAACTATATGCCAACTGGCCAACTTACATTATTATGCCATGTCTATCGACCGTGTCTTAGTCTAACACCATATACCATTATTTAGTTTAAAGTGTCAGTCAGTCGAGTCGGTTTGTGCTTAGGTTTGTGAGAGTGTAAGTCACGCACATTCATTTGTTACAGGATACTGTTTGTACGAGTATTTGACAATGTTTGATATTAATGTCTATTTAAAATGGTCGCAGGTAAGGGATCCACTGATACAAAGGGTACCAGAGCCTCTAAAGGCCTTAAACGTCACTGATGAGAATAGATTTTTTTTTTTATTACTCATCCATGTCTCTATAATATTTACTCATAATTTTCGTTTTTGTACTTTTTTATGCTCCAATTTTGTAAAAATTTAATTTTAGTTGTTTTAATGAAACCGTATCAACGAATACTTAAATACTATATAGTATATATTTCAATCTCTATACGGGCTACTTTTGTATTTAATAATGTAACATAAATATTTTCAAAACTAGTGACTTTAACGTCAACAACTTTTAAATAATTTTAAACGAAATCTCTTGCTATGAGATAACGGATTTCTTAAGATTTTGTTACAAATGTCTTCTACCAAACATGCTGGCAAAGTTTTGAATATATTCTAATTATAGTACCTTGCTAAGGATACAAATTTATCGCCTTTCTTGTCACTCTTCATCCACAGATCTCCTTTTGGTGAAACAATATCTGATTCCAACCCTCAATTCTTGCTCTACATCGACTACAGAGGCGGCATACGGGATCCCTTCACGGGGCTGGTGTTCTTCGAGGGTAGGGCCTACCAGCCGGAAGTGGCCCAATGGCTGACCCCCAAATGGGAGGCTGTGGCAAGAGTTCTAAAGGCTCCTTACAACATCCATATGTACAGGTTCAAGAACAATGATCCGCTTAGTCCTGGTACAATAGACGAAGATCTTATGATGGGTAAGTTTTTTATCAGGAAGAAACTTGTTTTTTTCCTGTAACAATTAATTAACATTTCTTGTACCCAAGGAAGGCAAAACAAACTTTAAAAAATGTATAAATTATTTGTAAAAAAAATATGTTACACGAAAACGTTTAATACAAAAGTACTAGATAGTTTCCAATTTCTTATGCAACAAATTATTCATTGATGTAGACCAAGGGTGTCGAACTCAAAGTCAAACTTGGGCCAAACAAACAAGATTTAATTTTAGTAGAGCCGCAAAAAAATCAATATTCATAGAAACTTAAGTTTATTTCGAATAATACATTATAATAAACATATATAAAAGAACAAGAAAATTTTAATGTTTGCAACCTGACTCTTAACATCTCTGCTTCAGAACTATCTTTCCTATTTGAAGTGAACTTTTTTATTTTATTTCATATTGCTGTGTGCCGATATATTGGCCGGGCCATAAAAATGTTTGCCGCGAGTTTTACACCCCCTAATGTAGACTGTTATTGTTACGAATTTATAATTCTACAATTGTGGATTTTAAAAATTCCTCAGCCATATAATTGTTTATATATTTGTAATATTGAATGATTTAAAGGTTTTCTATTAATTTTAATGGAGAGAGAGAGCCATGCATTAAAAATGTGTAAATATTGTAATAAAATATTGGTTTTTTTAATTACTTATACTCAATAAATACTATATAAATTGTTAAATAACATTTTTTTCTAGGAATGGATTTTTAACTGTTGGTGCATAATAAATGATATATATTCATTGGGTGTATTTATAACCCAAAAAATATCCGCTAATTTTAGCTGAAAGTTTTCCATAACAAAAAAAAATTGACATTTTAATTTCATATATATAGAGACCCTGTAACAATATTTCACCAAAACGGAAAATTACTTCAGAGATTTTTTTAAAAAATTACTTAATTTTAAATATTACTGGAATCCACGATAAGGATGTGGAACATCCACACGTAGTCTCTCCTCAGTCTCAACAATATTAAACCTTTGTGAGATTCTTTAGAACTGTGTTTCTCAACCACCGGACCATGGACCGACATCAGTTAGTTAAAACTTTTCTCGGCCCACGGGACTGATGCCAGGCTTCAAAAATTATATGTGAAGTTTTCAAATTGAGAGTCATATCTTCACTATTAAAATCTAAGAATAAACAAATGTGTCTACCTATCTAAGTAAGGCTTACGAACTGCTGAAAGCAGAAACACTAAAAGATGTGAAATAATATGAGAAATCCATTTATCTTTATTTAAATATTTTACTGTAGAGTGTATGTAAATTATTAGAACAAAACTGATAAAAAAAACATTAAAGTTCAACAGTTTTTTATCTCTGAATATTATATATATATGCCACTAGTCCAAAGTAATAAGACCACTCTACTCGAAGAATGGTGCAAATTCCCTTGAACATTGAGCACGACGGTTGTTTGTCAATCCCACGTCTAAATCAAATTATAGTTTAGGCCAAGGTTAGCTCAACCCCCTACTAATAAAACGTTTGCTTTTTCATTCACAAATGTTCCAATTATTTTGTTTTACTATGCATAGATTTATCTTTGAGTAATGCAACATTTATTTTCTGATTTGTTACTTTTTCTCATGATTCTCACCCCATAAAATTCCTTTGCTTACCCCCAAGAGCAAATATACCAAAATTTGACAGACACTGAAGTATAAGATATAAATCTACTTATTACCTTTAAAGTATTTCTAAACAAACTAAAAATAGAGTTTATGGCTTAGGTCTAGCAGGCATTTTCAGTTCGTTAAGTTAATGATAGTCTGATGAAATTTCAAATTTATTTTTCAGATTGAGATTGTCCGATTTATTTAAATGTCAAACACATCTGAATGAAATTAATTTTTAGTTTTATAAAACAATTAATAAAATTGTCTTTAAATATTTCTTTAAAATATCTGAAGACGCACAAATGAATCTGTAAAAGTAAACACAAAAATATTATCAAAAGTTGGGAAAATATACGAGTCAAAAAATTTTCATCCCCCCCCCCACAGTCTTCCGGATACATTTTACAGCATTCCAATAAATACACCATTTAAAATTTGAAAAAGAAAATAGAAACTATGTAGAATTTCACATATCATAGTGATGAATGCAAAATGGATGGTAGAAAAAGGCTTAAGTCTTCCACTAAGGCTCCCTTCACACTAAACAAATCTCAGTCAGTCTCAATCAACCCGAACCACAGCGAGGCTAACTGAACAAAATTCGGCTTCGAAATTTCCGGCTCAAATAAACGTAGAATCAGTTCCTGCCTTCACACCAGTCGGAACCGGTTATATCCGTCATTAATCTCGTTCCCGCGTGATTCAGCAGATCAGATTTTCTTCAATCGTCCATCAACAGTCGGGCGCGGTGGATACTGCAATTTCTTCAAGAACAAGTGAATTTTAACTAATAGTGTGTTGATTTTTATTGTTTTTTTTTTATTTTGAAAGGGATTATATCATATAAAATTTCTATTCAAGGTATTGATTTCAGATGTGTTAAAGATAATGACTTTATCTATAGTGTTAACATGATTTTCTTTTTATGCTAATAGATGCGCTTGTATGTTTAGTATTCATAGCATTATTTTACATTATCTAAACTAACTCAAGCTCTTGTCACCGAGTGTGCAGGTTGTATTTTATCTGTGCTAATGTTGCGTAAATAATAAGTTTTCATGTATTATTGATAGTTACAAAAGTAGTTGTTATATGCTACAGTTCATTTGTGTGTGAAATGCCTTTTTAAAACTTTTGTTATATTATTCGTAAAAGTAATTGCATTTTAAAATATAATTGCATTACATATTTATAATTTGTTACTTCTTTTCAGACTATAATTACACTTGATATTAACATGGAAAATATTAGAAAAATAAAGCCTTTCTAATATTTTTTGTTTTATGTATTTCAATTTGAAACTAAATGAATAAGAACATAGTTGTGAAATTAATAGCTTGATGCCTTAATCGCGCGTCTAAAAACATCAAAAACAGCATTTATGTTTGAACAGCAACTGATGGAAGAAAGGTAGATTTTTTTGTATTGACTTGCTTGGTGGTGTGAAGGAGAAGCATGTCCAGTCAAATGATTCACTGTGATTTGGATTGATTGTGACTGACTGTGATTCGTTTGGTGTAAAGAGAGCCAAACGGTCATTTTGAATTCATAAATATGTTGTCATCCAATGGAAATTTTACTTTCCCTCTCAAACTTAGATTAGTTCATCTATTTGAATACAATAAAGTCAAATTGTATTTAAATAAATACATTAATTACTTCAGGTTTGATGAAGAAAATTGACTTTCCATAATATTAGCATTACGTTCAAGAATTCAAAATGGTGAGTAGACAGGAGCCTTAAGACAAACCCACACAATCTTTCTAAGCCATTAACAGAGTTACAGTAATAACAATGGAATGAATTCAATTACAGTGAATACACTCAAACATTTTTTTTAACCATTTTTCTTTTTTCCCCAGGCTTACCTAAATGGCTCTCGTCTTTCGGTTACAACATGGACTACTACCTCCGCAGTCCGTTCTCCTTGAGAAACGCCATGCCAAGTCGGGCGTCCATGAGACAGAGTCTTCCGGTCATTTCTGGACTTAGCTGCACAGCGGAAGTCGTTACCAAGCACTTTGCTGGGCTTAGCGCCGCCCCTCTCTCCACCGCCAAGTGAGTGCTCTTCTTTTCAGATGGGACACATTAATCTTGGATCCTCTTTTCCTCTTGTCGACATTTCCGGGTCACCGCATTTTTTCCCCCTCTTGTCCGGCCGAGATTTCGCTCCACTCCGTATTCAATAATTCAAGAAGTGATGCGACGTTGGCAGTCACTTTCTTTCTTACACAAAAAAACGCCATGATTGCACTTTTAGATCGATAAGTCGACACAATTCTAAATTTTGCTTATAGTTAGTCTAAATTTTAGAACGATTTTTTTTAGGTAAGAACTTATATGATTTTATACTCTTTGTTGTGAAAAGTAACTTATAAAATTAACGTGATGTAATATGCGTTTTGTCCGAACTTATGCTGTTATTAGTTTTCACTGTCCATAAATTATTCAATTCTTCTAAAGTCCATAAAACTATACACTATTTCAAAATTTTAATGCCAATTATTTTTCACTCCTATATGCGTAAAAAAAGTTTTAAATCATATATTTCCTTTCAACATGTTTTCTTCATAATGCTTAGTTTCTATTAGAGAGAGGAATTAATATATATAATGGTGTGCGTGTTTTAATTTTTATAAAGTCGCGCTTATTTTATCGCGCGCTATTACATCCAACACGAAGAATGTAGCCGGGGTAGCCTAGTGGTGTCGTGGTGGCGTAGTGGTCAGGGTCATGAGCCTAGTGACTGGGATGAGTCCGACACCCAAGTGTAGAGGGGCTGATGCACGTTAAATTTGTCGTGGCTCAGTCCTCTCTTTGGCGTGCTGTAATAGTTTGGAGAGGGGTACTAACTCAGGTGTCGTCCTTGTCATTTGATCAAGGTTAAAAATTTTGAGGTTCGTCACCAGCAGTCCTCGTATTGCCTTATAGTGCGACGTTAATAAACATGCACTTTCACCCGATATAAAGAATTAAAGTAATTGGTAATGTTTCTATGTGAGAAGAAAGTTTTATAATTAAAAGATTTTAACATAAAAAAACTACCTTGATTATTTGAGGTACTGTAGCACCCACTGTATATTCTGGGTTAACTATGTTTATGTTCATAATAGTAATCGCTTTATAATTAATATATTTGTAAATTAAAGAACAAAATAACAGCTTCAAAACTAATAATCAATGGAATAAAATCCATCTTAGTTGTTGAACTGAGCTGTACTACAACAAATCGATAGCGGAACGATTTTGATCGAATACACCCGATAAAAAATAATTTAAAAAACAAACACGATTAATCGTGACCCATCAACTTAGTTCCACGGTATTCTGGCTCCATCACCCACACCCAAACAGCCTATGCGCATAAAAATGGTAGATGCAGAAAAGCTTAAGCAACACTCCAAAATCTTCATAGATTCTGCTTTTAAAACGTGCTTTTTGCTTTGATGATACCCGCATCGATTGGATTTATATCATCTATCTGCCAGATTTTATGATTTTGTAAAAATTAGGTTACTAAGCGCAGTGTCTGGTTTTGTTTTAAAAAGAAATGGAATATAATATTTTTGCCTGGAAAACTTCTGACACATTTAATATTAAAACGAAAAATGCATTAGAAAATGAAATTATGACTCATTAAATATTTAACTTTACAATCCAGAGAACTTGACAGACTTTTTGGTAGTACATCCTTCGAGAAATGTATTCCAGGATCACCAAACATAGCCACTATATCTATTCATGCATATATATGTACCGGGTATCCAGCCTTAATGTGATCCAATAGCTAATTCCCGAACCATTCGGTTTAGATATGCACTTCCAATTTGAAAAATGTTTTAAAACAGGTAAAGAATGTTTTTACGTGCTTTTCGAACCAAAGAACCCATTTAGAAAAAAATTACAAAAATTAATTTTTTATACGGTCCCCAGGTTCTATCACTTATATTTAGGAAAAGATGCAGTACACAAAAACAAAGTAAACACAAAAAGTTTCATTTTATTACTATAAAAACTGACCTAGTTATGCCTACATAAATTTGAAGCATACGAGTTGCTCAGAAATGGGTGTCGTCTATAAATTGAATTTAGAGAGCAGTAATTCACTATCTACAGAAAGAGCAAAAGAAAAACATCACAGTAATATTAAAACATCGTAGTAAACATCATAGATTGACAATTTGCATTGCTGTATAGCAAACAATAAAAATTAAATTAAAGAAATAGAACTTGTACCGAAAATATTAAAACAGCTTGTTTTAACAAGTAGCAACAAAATAATGCAGGATTTGCCGTTTAAATTATAGCATAATGTGGAATGATGCGCCAATCATGAATCAGGGGCTTTATTATACCAGAATGACCAAATTAACTTAAATAATGGTGAAGGCACGAGGTGTGGCACCAGACAAGGAATACGTCTATGACAGCTCTCAGTTTTATACAAGCGTTGAACAGCACGGGCAATTGTACAATAAGATGGATGTCTACGAGTGGGAAATTTAATGGCATAAAGTCTTGCCGCCTCTCTCTTATTTCGATTACACTGCCCATAAAACAGTACCATTTCGCAGTATTCATTTGTATACATCTCGTTCTCCTGTACTAGAATTCGTAATATTAGAATACGACTGTATGCAATTGCAAGCGACTACACAACAGATTTTTAACGTTCGTCATGATCAGCAAAAACGCAGCAAATCAGACTGAAACCGCAGCATATAAGTCTATATTTTGGAACTGCTTTTGAAATGTTTCCTTCACCTAAAATATTTTTTCTGTTTTACACGTACACAGAATAAATTTTATTTCTTAAGTACTCAATAATTGTATTATTAATGTATGCTTTTAAATTTAAAAACGATTTACATAAAAGCGACGTTCAAGAGCGAAAATTTCCTGGCAGAGTTCCAACTAATTTCACCCCTTACTAGCTTCTTGAAAATAGCCGAGAAAATGGATAAAATATGTGATTTTCAAATTCCATAACTTGACCAGTTTTAATCGTAATAAAGTGAAACTTTTGTGTTTACTTTGTTTTTGTGTACTGCATCTTTTCCTAAATATAAATAATAGGACCTGGGGACCGTATAAAAATTAATTTATGTAATTTTTCTCTAAATGAGTTTTGTGTTTCGAAAAGCACATAAAAACATTCTTTACCTGTTTTAAAACATTTTTCAAATTGGAAGTGCATATCTAAACCAAACGGTTCAAGAATTAGCTATTGGGTCACATTAAAAGGCTGGACACCCTGTATATAATAATTCTCAATTTAGGCTTTCCTACAAGATTTTTTCTCTAATTTATGATCTTGAACCCTCCAAAACACCGCATGATCATTAGTTCTTTTCCCTTACCTGCCCTCCTATACCATTTTAAACACAGCTTTATCTCCTAAAAAACTGTCAAGTTGACACATTTCACGGTGAAATAATACAATATTGCGTCAGCCACTAAACCTGACCATTCAGCATATAAAACCTCGGAAATCGTTTGATTAACGAAGATTCGAGACGCTTCCAGTAGAAAAAGGTATCAAAGCTGAGATCTCTGGAATGAGAAGGAAGAGCGATTTTGTCCATTGTCGTCTATCCGTGTGTGTGTGTTGTTGTTTTTTCTCTGTGTGTTCGTCAATACAATATGGAATTGAAATAAAAAATATTTCTTCAAATACAAATTTGACTGCAACCAGATAAAAAATATCCCCACACCACCTTTGAGATTCCAGTTAAAATACTATTTATGTACAAAAAGGTCTTAGATTTGGAGTAAAATGTACCTTAGAATATTTAATAGATTTTTTGATTGTAAGAGCCATGTTTGCTAACTTGCCGAATTCGTCAAAAAAAAAAAAAAAGTACATATTGGTTCTTGGTTCAATTTGCAGTCTAAATGCCATTCTTTTACAGAAAAAACAAATTTTTTCTCGTGAATATAAAAACGAACCTCTTCTTCACGATTAAATAAATTTTCGCCGTACATACCAAACAAAAAATATAATAAATTCCATGCTGATTTTCTTTTCCCAGTGTTAAAGAAAAGAATAAGATCAAAATTGGATATTTCTAGTCTCTTATGGTATAATAACTTGTCTACGCTGCGTCAGTTCGTGTCTCTAATTCTTGATCTATACTCTCCAAATTATAATTAAAACTCCAAACAAAAAAACTCACTGGCTGGATGCCAAGTATCTCATTAAACCTTGATGTTGACGACCTTAATTTTTAATTCGCTTTTTGTCTAAATTTTCCTTTATGTGTGAAATCTGTCGAAATAAGTTTTCTTTAATGAATCACACTTCTTTTTTTCTTTCGAAATAGGCTACAATATTTTTTTTTAAAAAAACAATACATAGAAATAATTTTAGCGTACACCCATCGTGAATATTTTGAAAAATGTTTTTACCTACATGAATAGATAGATATACAACTATTTACAACAAAAACAAATTTAGAACATTTATTATTTTTTTAATTTATGTTTTACTACAAAGCATATATAAAAAATTTTAAATAATAGAATGAATATTAGTTAATTTTTTTATTTGTAGAATTGCAATTTATTCGAATAAATAAAGGCTCAAAACAGAAATACGTATTCCGATATTCGTGCGAGAGATTTTTAGAACAGTGATATTTTTTACAGAAATCTACTCATTTATTTCATTGCATTTATTTTATTTAAATAATGCAATGAACATTCCTCTAATAATAAAAAATATTACGTAATCAAGCGCCAGGTCTTATTATTTTGCATCGCTCTCTCTCTCTCTGTTTATACTTCATCTTTATTTTTCTGGAATGACAACAAAAAATTGTTTTCTATTTTGAATATTAAAAGATTATGAGCCATTCCTCAAGAACAATTTATCTCATGTATTAATAACGTCGGATTATGCTACATATATATTCTTTTCATTTCCTCGCAATAAAATATAGATGTAATTTATATCAAAGACAAAATCAATTTACAAGGAAAAAAAATTCTTGTTAGTCAGGCATATTAGTACATTTCAAATATAATAGTTAACGCTATCTTTTTACATTCATGTCCATAAATTAAGGATACTGAAGTTCAGGCAAAGAAAAGAGACAGAAGCAAAACAAATTTGACTTATTTGTAAAGTCTATTTATTAAACAAAAGGTAAAGAGCAAAAAAGATGCTATATGTTTGACATAATTAATAAAACATGCGATTTTTACTCCCTGGAGCAAATTTCAAAAAAGATCCTATTTACAAAAAACAGTATAACATCGTTACTATGATGGTTAATACGGAGTATGCCTCCCGGACGATGCAATACAGGCCTTACAACGCCTACGCATGCTGAGTATCAAATTATCAATCTGATCTTGGGGACTATTACACCACTCATCAAGCAATGTGCTCCGAAGTTCCGCTAGACAGGTGGGAGGGGGTTGACGGGATGCAATTCGTCGGCCAAGCATATTTCACACATGCTCTATTGGATTCAAGTCCGGTGAGTATGCTGGCCAATCCATACGGGGGATATCCTCCGATTGAAGGCATTCGTCTACAATGTTTGCACGGTGAGGACGGGCGTTGTCATCCATAAACAGAAATTCAGCACCCATGGCACAGCGAAACAAACGTACATGTTGTTCCAGAATGACATCCCGATAGATGTGGCCTGTCATCGTTACACTCTGAACATGCAGGTCAGATTTGCAACCAAGAATAATTCCTCCCCAAAAGAGCCATCCTCCACCACTGTAACGGTGTCGTTCAATGGTGTTCTCTTGGTGTTAACGGGTACCTGGCGCTCTCCATATGAAAGTCCGGCGAGAATCAGACTGCAAACTAAACCTGGACTCGTCGGAAAACATCACACAAGACCACTGTTGCGGTGTCCACAATGCATGCTCTCTACTCCAGGTTAATCGCAGGCGACAGTGAATTGCGGTAATGGGAACACATCTGACAGGCCTACGAACATATAGATCAATGTGCCCTAAGCGTCTGTACACGGTCTGCCTTGAAACTGTCGTACCGGTAACTGAAGAGAGCTGACGAGATAGGTCTGATGCTGTGCTCCGTCTGTTTCTTTTGGCAGTAACTGCCAAATACCGGTCCTCATTCGGCGTTGTAACTCGGGGGCGACCTGTGCTGTAACATCTACTCACATTACCATCATCTTGGAATCGTTGCCAAAGCCTGGAGATGACACTCTGGGCGATTCCAAGTTCCTCGGATACTTCCAGCTGGGTACGTCCACATTCCAGTTGTCCGATAATTCTACCACGTAAAAAATCATCCAAATGCTTCTTTTGTGCCATAACTATGCGGTTATTGCACTGAAAGGCTTTTAAAGCGCTTGTGAACAATTTTACTTCTTTGCCACTATTCCTTATATACCCCTCTCTTACACTCTCGTCATTGTGACGTACTATCCGCGCCATCTGGTGGTTTCCTGTAATTTGCATATTCTTCTTCAAGATGTGTGTGATTCTGAATTATCCTTAATTTATGGACATGAGTGTAATTTGAAGAAAGCAAAAGGAACTTTTGAAGGAACTGAAAGAAGATGATAGTGCTTTTAAAAAACTATAAAATTAAAGTGGCCGTCCTGAACCCTTGAGTAGAAGTTCGCTTTAACGTTGCAATAAAGTTATCTCAAATTAAATGCTACTCCAAAGAAGTATTTCCATTGGAATAATTTTTTAAAACAGTATTTTTTAAACAGAATTCGTGAATCATCAGGAGTACTAGCTATCTTAAAAACAATGGATAAGAATATTGCTATAACAAAATTCGTCATAATCGAAGATCATGTACATATTTAATAAAATACATAAAAATATGGTTTATATTGTAAAAGTTAATATAGAATATTAATAAACTTTCTAGTCACTATCTTAACTATTTCAGAACTATATTAACTATCTTAGCCATTATAGTGACTATTTTAGATATTACATACTATACGTTGACAAATTTTGTCAAATCAAAAGTCCCCTAATGCCGCCGTATGCAGCAAATAGTGAAAACACATTCCTGCACATACTCAAACACAATAATAATGGCAGTATTTGTCGACATTTTTTGTCTTGGTGACGTCGTTTGATTTGACGAAATTGATCGAGGATATAATACGTAAGTATCTTATCCTCGTAAGTAAAAGGATATAATACGTACTTATCTTATTACAAAAGACTTGATTTTTCCAGTGGAAATAAGGGTAGAGACTTATTAACTAGATTATTTGAAATATTGAGTAATAAAAGATGTGATCCCCAAATCCGTTTTAGTACATCAGAAAAATGTGTGTGACCTAAAAATTCGTGAAGAAATAATGCTTGTGTGTTTATATTTAATTTGGAAGTCATTTTCTAAGACTTGAAAGAATACTTCAAGCCCTAGACGGTGAGAGTTCACCTGGGCAAATAAAAGTTATAATATCTTATTAATCACAACAAATCTACCCAAAAAAATACAATCGAAATGTTCCAACATGGTCTGATTTTCTAACATAATACGAAGCTTACATATTTTTCCAACAAATTAAGAATCACAAATAGTAGAACTGTGCTTTCTCACACATTTTATGTAATAATGTTTAAAAACAAATTTTTGCAACAGGTATCAGCCTGAATTGCAAGCACAATTCGCCAATCTGCCATCAGTTTTGGGAGACGGTCTTCTCATGTCCACCAGTCAAGGCCGAGCTTACATTCACGTTCTTAGTGACGCAAGCCCGATCTTACGTGACGTCATGACTGAGGTTCTCAATGACACTGCTTTCGTGGACGTGCGATTCTCACTCAACGGTCAAGATTCCTTCTACTTGGTCCAAACGGACCAGAAAAGGGTCCAAGAGGACTGGGATCAGCTTCAGAGACTGGGAACAATGTTCAACGTCACCATGCATGCAGGAGACACGCATGTGGATCTCCGGCTAAGGAGTCCGGCTTTGCTGTTAAATATTAGATATGGTGGTAAGAATGAATTATTTTTATATAGAAGGATTTAATAGAGAGCAAAATTTTTAAATCGTGGATAATACATAAGAAATAGCTTGATAATAAGTGTTAGTTTGTTTCAAATGGGCTACATTTTGGCAGCTAAGCCATTCGCAAACACGGCAAGAGTGGAAGCCATTTCATTGGTGGCACCATCTAGTGGCGACTTCCGCTATCAAATTGTGAATGAATTTTTTTCAATTCCAACTCGAGTCGAATGCTAGATATTGCCATGATTTAATTTTTCTGAGAATACTAGAACTAAATTGATACTTAAGGGATCTTTTATATGCCACATAATCATATGACATGCATGCATACGATGTTCGCATCCAGGGATCGAACCCGCAACCTTAGGCTTCAAGGCTTGCCCGCTACCTCACAGTCACCGAGCGGACGCATGATAAATATCATCTCCATTCAATTCAAAATTGACATTAGACTTGGATTTATTTTAGAAAAATTTAGATAAATTTCAAATCTGATATATACTTAGAGAGATATTATACTTAAATAAGATTCTTCAAAAAGTTTTCCCAAAATTAAAAAAAAAAAATCTTGTGTTATTATTGTTGAAAAATATTTAAATTTTAAAAGAAAGTTTCTGGAAAAGGCAAGAGTTGGCAACAGTAAAGCGTTGAACTGATTGGTTGGAAAGACGTGACTGCAAGCTACGGATGACGACAGGCGTACATCTAGCCCTTTGCCGCGATTAATTTCGTAAGCTTTGATTTGAGGTGGCATTAGTAGTAGTAACAAAGTCATCTTCTTATTCATTTGGCGATTTCGAGCAGGCAAAAAGTATTACATGATCTTAAGTAACTTCGCTGTAAAATATTGAAAAACTCACAAAAGGATTCTAAGCGTACACGATCAAACTTTAATATTTATGTATCTGTTTCAGGCAGTCCCAGTGACGAGAAGAAACGTCTGGTGCGCCATGCCAAGCGCAAGGCTGTGGACGATGCATGGGCGAGAGAAGCAGAGATGGTCAGAAAAGGGTTTAGAGGTCGGCAACAGTGGACACCAGAGGAGAGGAGAGAACTCATGGAAAAAGGATCGGTCACAGGGTATTATGGAATGAGCGTACATGTCACGGATCTGTTCACAGATCTGGCAGACGATCCTACGGCTGTCACATTCCACAGGATAGAGCCTGGTTCTCAGTACAGGGTCTGAAGGTGAGAAAAGTTAATATTTGTTGAATATTTCTAGTTGTGGGGATTTTGTTTGTAGGCGTGTAGTTAAATAGCATCTCATTTCATATTCTACTTTTTTTCAAACAGTGATGGCAACGTGTTTTCTCAATTCAAATTTTAAAAAAAATTCTTCTCTGTTTGGCTTATTAGTTTAATAAACTCTAGCACCGTATTTGGGAGGCCGGTGCCGAGTGGTCTAGGCATCGGATCATGGCTAGCGTGTCATGAGTTCGATCCTGGTACCACTAAAGATCCGCCGTGTAGGGGCGCGATGCACGTTAAATCTGTCGAGAGCTCAAACGTCCTCCCGTTTATGTGGTAGTTAGGAGAGGGGGGTGCCAGCTCAGGTGTCGTCCGCGTCACTTGACCATGGTTCAAAATTACGCGGACCGTCGCCAAAAGCCCTCGTGTTGCTAATCAGTGTGACGTTAATATTCTCTCACTCACACCGTATTTGGGTCAGTCGCACCAAATAATCGTTTATTTATGAAAGGAATGGATATTTGTAATCCGTATTAAGCTCTCTAAATGTTTTTTCCCTGCAATGGGGCTGCAGATTAGTATTTTACCATAGCAGACCTAGTACATTTCCCGGGAGCTGGTATCACTTCTTAGTACGTCACCACATAAGTGAAATACCAATCACCGCAATGTAATTTTGTCAACCAGTTTCCACCCCAGAAGGATTCACTTGAGCTCTGAAGATGCGAAATGGTACCAGGAATTTAATTTTGCCAAAAGCACCCAAGCCGAACATTCATTCTATGGATCTGTCACATGCCACATAATTATACGACATAGACGCTGTCAATTTTTCTGCATCATGAAAATCCATCGACTTGGGCCAGGGTCGAACCCGCTAACTTGAGCCTACTAGGCAATCTCTAAATGTAAGAAATAAAAGAAAATGGGGGGGGGGCACAGAATAAAGAGGAGTGTTGAAAACAGAAAGATCGCTGGTCTATCCGGAGGGGGAAGGGAGTATCACTCGACTCGTGTAACCCTAAGTTATTAAACTCCATAGATTAAGGAAAGCACCTTGGGGTCTAAATACCAGACTTAACCTTCTGAAACTTATTTTCTCTACGGAAAAATTGAAAAAAAAAAAAAAAAAAAACGTTTGTAGTATTCCTGATATAGTTTTAAATCAGTATGTTATAAATCTATATGTATATATATGAAGAAACCTTACATATATATAATAGAAATTATGACATTAATTCAAACCAAGAAGCAACCTTCAATATAAAAATAAAGGTCTAATTTTGATGAAACTACCATAAACAGCTCAGAACAAAAAGATCATGTCAGAAAATCTCATACGTAAATAAAGAAAACTCGTATTAGTCTTCATATTCTAACGTATTAGCATCACCACAGCCAAACTGGCATTAAGCAAATCACGCTATTTCCCACCAAAATCGGACTGATTTTTTTTCATATAAAAACACTTAAGAATCTTTGTTGTTTTGATATCAAGGAGCAAATTCGCGCATGGCGCCAATTTGGCTGGGGTGACGCTAATATGTATAAGTATCAAAAATTCTAACTTAAATCACGATATTGGCAATCTGATCATCTCAATTAGTTTGAATACAGTGTCATTTTCTATGGTACTTACATATTATCCCAACCTATTGGCGACATAACATGAAATGAAGCACATGGTTGCCAATTAAGCGCGTACAGCACATATGAAATCGGGGTTACCAATTTGGCAATAATACGTCAGTAACCTTTTCTTTTTGTTATAAGCTATATTTTTGTACAAATTTGGTACATCGATAAAACATGGTGTGGCGGTAACTAAGTAAGCCAGTAACAGCCTTCGGACAGAAGTTATCACTTTTGTCTAGTGGTATGTTACGTACTTACGGACCCATAGGTCGCGGGTTCTAATTTTTCACACATGGAATTTGTCGACAAAGGAAAAACTGGCGCTTATATTCGTCTCACCCAACCGGTAGGTTAAGTTCCGCGGTTGTATATATGTCTTTCTGAAATAGGGTCCATTACTTTGTTCTTCTATCAGTAAAACTATACCGAAGATTTTGGAATGCAATAAATTAACCTTGACAGTGTTTACGAAGGATTTGCTTATTTCAGAGAAAATTTACTTTATATATATATGCCTTCTCTATTCCTCTCAACACACCGCATACGCGTAGCTTTCTGAAAAATGGTGGCACTGGGAAGCGAATCGCTTAACTTTTAATCGGCAGCTAAGAAGTTAATGATTAGAATATAATCCGCTGATTTGATATTTTTTTAAGTGATGATTAAGCTATAGTGAAAAAAAAATAATAACTAATATTAGAGATGCTGAATTATTAATATGGCTTAAGTATTTTTTTTATTAATATGGCTAAAGTATTTTTTTTTTTTTTTTGCAGATGAATGGGAACACTCGCTTGTTCGCCTGTGGGAGAATTTACCAAGCTGAGGGGAGGTTGTTTAAAGCACGACCTCCTCACCCCAGCTCCGTCCAATCAACAGCCTAACGTTCAAGCATTGCGCAATCACGAGACTTTGGTGCACGTTGCACATTTTGAAACAATGAACGATTAAAGAATAGTGCCAATGTGGAATAAGGTGCAAGATCACCTACAGCCACCAGTGAAAGAAGATCTTTGTTTTTTAATTTCCTTCTCAACTTTCTATCTGTTTTCTGACGACGAAAACTCTAGTCTATTGTGGCTAGAAGACCTTAAATGTCTCTCTGGCAAACATATACATTCCAAGGAGAAATTCTTATTAAAAACTCTTGGTGATTTCCAATGCCAAAACAAAAGGCATTTTTTTTTGTTTAATTTTGCAAAAAAAAAAAGATAATTCTCTAGTTTCTGTATTTAACATGTTATTTCATATTCATACACATTTCATAAATACTGTATATTTGAGCTCTTGAAGTTTTTATGTTTAAAAATTGGCCCACCTAAATTTTTCAAATCAAAGATTTCGCTTAGATGTATTTTACTGACAATTGTTATCTTTCTTTTATTACTACTAATGTCTTCAATTACCAATGTTAATTTTTGGCTAAAATTTAAAAATACCATGCATACTTTAATTGAGAGTTTATTGAAGACTCATTTATTGATTTAAATAAGTCATACTCTTCTGTATTAACATGTAAGAAATGTCAATACTCTCTAACATGTTTCTTTGACATGTAAGAAAAGAAATTGCATTAAGGGTAGAAGTTTTATTTCATTTCTTTTTATCAGAGAAAAAAATTGAATCAGATAAACTTGTCATACATACGAGATTGAATCATTTTTTACGCCGATAGTATCAAATTTTTTTTAAGTTCGAGTATGACAAATCTTGCTCACAGTTCATTTTCAGAACTATTCTTACACAAGGGAAATTTTATTGCCTATTTTTAATCAAATAAACTTAAAGTACTAATTTATAATACAAAAAAGAATTATGATAGATAATACCATTCCATTTTTTTTAGTCCAATACGAAGAAAAATAATTCCAAATGAAATGATCGAATAAATATTTCGAAGTTACAAAAATGTAAAGCTATTGCAGAAAATGTTCAATTAAATTTAATAAAAAGTTGAACAAATTTATGAAATTCAATCCAGAAATACGAACCAAACTATTTCAAACAATGGTATATAATTGGATTAATTCGCACCAATCCTAAAATGGCTTAATTTTTATAACTAATTTGAAAGTAGAAGGAAAAAAATGTAATTCCTTTTATTTACATGATTTTTTTTTTATTTTAGCAACAATATTAAAAAAAAATCCCTCGGTGTTGTTCTCAGGACGAAAAATTAAATTTTCTACCACCATCTCTGCAACTTTCTTTAGCATAGCAATATTTCACTGTGTTTGTTTTGTACATAAATAAAACAAAGCGAAAGTGCTTTACTGAAACAGGGTATATGAATATAATAAAAGCCTTATCCACAGCCATGTTTTAACTTAAAACAAAATTTCTCTTTCGCAGTAATGTAGAGAGGAATGTTAAGTAAAATATTAATTCAGTTATCAGAATATTACAATTTTATGTTTGAAAGAATTGCTAGTTTGAATCAGTTTGATACAGAATACAATAAAAATCCTTACATATGAAAAAAGATACATAATTAACTTTTAAGGAAAATAATGTGTTCAGAAAAAAAACCCATTCTACAGTAATAAAATTAAGATACATTGGATATATTAACGGAGCATACACTGTCCATTATCAAGAGCTTAAAGTAATTCAGACTTTTTTTAATTAACTGTAACCATTACTTTAAAATTTATATTATGAACTACATTTTTAAATAAAAATATTCCAGAACTTTCAAATTCATTTGGCTTTAAAAATGTTATCTTCAAAAAGTCTTTCTCCGCAAATTATGCATAAAGCACCAATAATGATTCGCTTAAAACATAAAAATACATTAAGAGTTAAGCAGATACTTAAAAAATGGAAAATATGTTTTTCTTTTTAAGTATCAAGGATTTCAGTAACAAATTCAAGTCTCTTATTGCAAAATATCTTACATTTATTTAAGGGTGTGGCAAATCAAGAAATATTCAAAATAACTTTAAATTACTAAAACTCTCTGAAAGTGAAAAGTATCAAAAGTCTTCAACTGTAAATGAAACATATCAATAGAAAAATAGAACATTTAAATTTTTTCATATATTTAATCAAGAGTTAAGATACAAAATTTAATAACAGTTCAAAATATATGAAAAAAAAGTGATTCAAACTAGCAATTTAAAACCTGAGTGCTTTTGTAAAGTTGCAGAGAAAATAAAAAGTATGGGTTTACATCACATTATTCGAATTGTAAAGAAGTTTCTATAAATCAATTTTTCTAAGGTATAATGCATGTTCGCACAAGTGTAAACTACTCTAAGTATTACTTGTAATTTTGTACAAAGAAAAAAAATAAACCATCTGAAGCATTATTTGCGTTACCTAAGGTCACTGTGTACATAGATTGCTTCAAGTGGTGAATAAATTAAAATGTTCTTTGTTTTGCTTAATAAATGGATACTGTGTATCGATTTAAAAATGTCCTCTCGTGCATTTAAGAACTGGACAGCATGGACCATAACTAAAAAAAAAATGATTATGAAAAGAATATGAACTAGTGAAATGAGAATGCAAAGTGTTGCATATTTTCTGCACAGAATGAAAATTGCACTGAAAAGAACAATTTTTGATGGTTGAAGTGATACTGCAGAATAAATGCATTGAGAACGAACTTGTAATCAATCATATATATTTTATTTCTTATTCGCACCATGGATTTCGAATGTTTTTGTACAGCCTTTCAAATTTACCAAAAACGTCTCTACTGTTCCAAACGAGAGGACGTAACCTATTTCTGTGCTCAAAAGACTCCTGTTGGGAAACCTTTCTTTTTTTTTCTTTTCAACTTCCTTTCACACATCTTGCTGTTTCATTCCGAACAAAATACAACAAAAGAATTCGACTATGTGATGTGATTTGAGACATTTTGTTGTTTTCTGCAAGGAAGTCATTGTGATGTTCTGAAGAATTTACCTGAGGGTAAATAATCCCATGTTATTGACTTATAACTGAATAAATAACGATGTGCTTGTTATAGATTTTTGTGTCTTATTTAATAAAGTACCTAACTTCTTTAAAACATGTCAGAAAAAATCATGCAATCCATAAAATTTTTATCGAGTACAATTACTAAATAAAATACCCCAAGTACTCAAATATATTAGCACGTGCAGGAGAGATGTCCTATTTAAGAACGCCTGCAAATTAATAAAACTGTCACAAGACAATATAAAAAAAAGTTTTATAAAAACTATAATCATATACATATCTTGTATATCTTCATACATGTTCTGAATTACAAAAAAGAATTCATAATAGAATAAGTATGATCAACATAATGAATGAATGTGGAATAAAAAAATGTTTAAATTCGATATTGGTATTTGCTACTAAACCTAGGAAAAATTCTACTTTTATTTAAATTCTACACAGACCTAGTTTTTTATTGAGAAAAATAAGTTAATCTAAAACAGAGCCACTATTCTCCCCGCTACCAGGTTTTTGATATGCTTGAATTTATTCAAACTCTTGTCGGATACTAAATACTGCCATGATTTAATTTTGCTGAGAGTATTAGAGCCAAACGTACTCAAGGAATTTTTTACATGCCACATAATCATATGAGATGCATGCCTACGATTTTTGCATCCAGAAAATCTATCAACTCTAGCTGGCAACGAACTCTCAACCTTGGGCTTACAAGGTGGGACACGCTACCTGTAAATTACCAAGGCGACAATTTTCTAAAATTTCTTTAGCAAAACTGACAAAATTCTGAAAAATGTCAAAGACATAAAAATAAATATGGCTTCAATTCATACACAAAAGAATTCCTCCTTCATGTCTGAAAGTTATTTATCAACATTGAACATCAAATTGCAGAGTAATAAGGTCTGTCTTAGAATTTAATAATGATAATGAGTTATTAAATTAGATGAATCAAATAATATAAAATAATCTAAATTTAACCAACACATGTAACTTTATGTATAAAATAGAATTAGAGTAATTAATACACCAGTATAAAAAGATAACAGGAACTTGCAACGAAAACAGAGGCGAATCATGAAGCCAGCTGTTTCATCGGTCAATGTCTCTCATATATTTCTAAATATAACTTCCAAATTTCTCCAAATTCAGAATTATTAAAAATCAGGCAAATATGCTCCTAATTAGCTTTCAAAATCATCATCAAATTTTCAAAAATTCAGTTTTATCAAAAATATATTTCTTAATATGTCAACAAAATTAAATAATATAGCAACAAGCATTTTACTAACAGTAGCATTTCTATAGTAAGGCATTACAAAATTTTAAATTACGATTTCATTAATGGAAAAATGAGATTCTTTTACCTAACCTAATAAATGTTGAAATACTCACTCACTAAGCAAAATCAACAAAATAATTTCAAAAATATTGAACTTTTAGTCAGAAACATTCAACAAAATAATTTCAAAAATATTTGCAAAAATATTGAACTTTTAGACAGAAACATTACAACATGGGACATTTATTAGGTGTTGGAAATAGGAATAAAATAAGCACTTTGCAGCAATTATCTATTGATATAAATTACAAAACTCCAGGATATTTTTTTTAAAATAAAGTAAACACATTTAACAAACATAGATATTTATTATAAGTACCTTCAACTGCAATACAGTAAGTCAAACTTTCACAATGCAATAACTAATAGCTTCAAGTATACAAAATTGTACATGTACATATGCAGTACGTTATCAAAAATTATAACTTTTCCCATGGAAATCAGCATTTTATCACAATATAAAGCAAATGCAAAATGGCAGGGTGATTATTAGTGTAATGATTTAAAGTTTATGATTCAGTCCTATCATATTTACAGAAAGAATAAAAAATTCTAAGGTCAAAAATAAAATTCTCTTCAATAACTTTAAAGTGTACATGTAATATCCTGCAAAAATAAATTAAATCATTTAGCATGTTTTCATATAGAACTTTGCAAATCAATAAGTACACTTAATACTTGGCTTTTTTAATTAGGAGACAGTGATTGCATTCGCAATTATATCATTCAAATATTAATAAATGAAACAAAAATATTTTCATTCACAGTAAAAGAAAGCTAAAACTTCTAAAATACTGTATAGTCATGAATATAAAAAAATAATAAATAATTACTCAACTATTACTTTTCTGACTGTACATTGCATTTTAAATCTGTTCATCAAATAACTAAGAATAAAATAAAAACCAAAATTTTGAAATACAGAAACAATTCACAATTTTTATAATAATTTATATCTAATATTGTAATTTAAACTAAACATTCAATAGTGTTTTTTCTGTACATATTATTCATAAATAAAAAAATTTTTACACACAGAATTTATTTTATCTTCTAATAAATGGCAATACAAATGAAATTGTAGTAACAGCTTTGAAAATTTTTGAAATTCCAATATAAATTTATCTTTAACACTGCATCAATATTTAGATTACTTTAATACTTTCATTCACTTCAGTTCCTCTTGAAACTTAACATTTTCTCTGATCAACTTCCGAGTTTTCTAATTTTTAGCATAACAAAATAATTTTAAATATATAGTTATTTTGTTGAGCATCATGCAAACTACATTTCTTATTAAAGGAATACCTAAGGATAGTAATTAATATCTTTCAAAATTATTCATCATTAAACATAATAATCAGTAATATTATCAGAATATGCAACAAATTATTGTTCACTTACCGGTATCAGTTCTTTAAAAAAAAGCCTTAAAATCTCAATTAAGGAAACATTTTATACTGAATGTTTCAAGTCTAAACTCAATTCATTAAAAAAAAAAAAATCAGCATATATGTTTTTTATTACAGTTATACAAGGGCTTAAGTATTATATAACCAAATTTGTAAATTTAGAAATTGTGTTTAGCAAAATAGCAATTCATACACACAATAAAAAGAATTTAAAATGATTTCTTAGAATAACTAAAGAATACTCTTGACTAGATGCATTGCCATATATAGTGAAACATACCTGAATAATTTCCACAAATAAATTTCATTGAATTCATGAAGTAAATGATAATTCAACAATAGTCAAATGGTGGAATTGGTGACTGAAATATTTGGCAATTGCTGAAATAATTTAATGTACAATTAATTATGTCTTAATACAGTTAATATTAGAAGAAATGAAACACAAAATGTTTTTAAAATGCTTGATAAAAATTTATTAATTGAAAGTATTTTTAAATTTAAATGCACCAGGATTCTAAAGAATTGTTTTGCTAATATAGATTAAGGTATCAATAAACTTATCTGTTTACTTCAATCATAATTAAATTCCGCTTTTAAAAATATTTAAAAGAATAATAAGTGCAGAAATATTTTTTTTTTTTCTATTTTAGATAGAACAAATTTAATTACATTTGAAAAGCTTCATTTGAGTATTTTTTAAATACAGTATTTTTAGAGATTTGTTGATTATACAAAGCAAAATTCTAATTACAATTTTTTTTATATAAAAAAACTTGTATAAGCATAGAAGATAGTTTTTAACTTTAAAAACGTATAAATTATTTCTTTTCTTCATCTTAAATTGAAAAAAATAAGATGCTCAGATATATTCCAGCAACAAAGAAATAAATGATAAAATGAGTTTCTTAAATATCAACAAAACAGATTATCTCCTTATTCATCCAAAAACAGGCACTAAATAAACCAGGGGTACGTATATTCTTTCTCCCTACATGAATTTATTATAAAATGGAATCGAGTAAAACATTAACAAAATATGCAAAAACTTATTTAGGTCAACAACAAACAAGTTCTCTCAAAAAGTACTTCATTAATAATACAAGTAATAAGGGCACAAAATTTGAGATAATTTAAACCAGCAATACTCAACCAGCGGCCCACCGAGTTTTTTTAAGTCGCATGGTCAGTGCCCATTGCTCTGAAAAATGCACTTAAGAAAAAATTTATTAAAAATATTGTGTCAAGAAACCAAATATATCAATTTTGCTTTTTGCTGTCAATGTTGTATGAGTGTGCATTGATATTCTTTTTCTATTTGTAAGGGTTACAGTTAGTGATAACAGACAACAATGGAGTAGTGACAGTTTTATAAGTGGAACTAATTTTTAACTATCTTTCATACCTTGCAAACGAAAAATATCCAAAGAAAATATATCGTTTCAAGACAATTAGGAGGTTAACTGTTTTGTAGTGAAAAACAAATACGGATCACTAATTGCTTGATTTGTCACAAAAGGGCTGTATTTAAAAAATACCAATAAACAGAAATCATTCAATGGCCCTTTTCCTCGAAGATATCTTTCAAGAGTTAATAAATAGGCTTTCTTGAATAATCTTTGCAACAGCAACTAAGTGTTTTGTCAGTGGTAATGTCACAGCAGTAACAAAGAAATCTTATGAAGTTTGTTAGATCATTGGTAATCATGCAATCATTTACTGATGCAGAAATTGTGAAGGAATCTAGCAGAAAAAAAGGTTGAGTACCCCTGATTTAAACAGTAAAAGATATTAGGAAAAAAATAACTAAAATATTTGTATTTATATTGATAATAAGTATGGCATTATAAATCTATCACATCAAAATTATTTCTGCAATAAACAGATGAATAAATTACTACTAGCCTATAACATGACCAACAAAATCCTAAAGTCTAATTAATCTTAATCAAACAAGAATATACAAATATATTTGTCAAACATTTTAAATATGGACAAGTGTTACCAATAAGAAAAGTCGACAATTTCACAGATTTCTTACAAGTGTAATGTTTACATAAATATGGATATTTTTCCTCAGACAGTAAAAGAATAAAGAAATTCTTTAGCAATCCAACTGAAGTAATTCAAACAGCATAAAAAATATTCATCTTCAAAAGAATAATGAAAAATGTTACATCATTTAAGAAAACAAATAATTTTATGAATTAATACATACTTACAATATCGGAGAAACATCAAATGCAGGACACTTCAAAATTTTGAGAAACTAGATATTAGACATAGAAATTTAACGAAATCCAGTGAAGTCAGTTTTTTTCTTTTACTTTATAAGAAATTCATTGCAATAATTTTTTTTTTAAAATTTGATGCAAATTTTAAACAATTTGAATGCAAAAGTATTTTAAATCCTTTCATATTAATAATTTTTTGTCACAAGTGAAGTTAAACACATACATAAAAAAAAAGTTGAGAAAATTCTACTCAATGCGAACAAAAACGATTTCCAACGAAAAAATTGCAAAAAGATTTAAGAGAAATCATAAGATTCAAAATAGAACATCCGTTCTACCATTCATCAAAATACAGTGATAATTTCAATACAATGGTCATAATTTTAAATGGAATGGCAAATTGAATGAAAAATTTACTCAAATACAAATACATTAATACCATTTTTTTTTAGAAAAAAAATTGGTTTTAAAATGTGAAATGTCCCAAGTAGAGTTGCACTGCCAGGAAGTTTAAATGTCACAGATCTAATAAATATTTCTAGAGTACATTATATTAAATAACTTTATACAGCCACCAATCCTAAAAATAATATTGACCCATTAGTAATACTTTCAGAAATCAATAATAAAAAAATTAAAAATATAACTAAATGCTTTCGAACATTAAGAATCATAAAGTATAAATGAATCAAGAACATTGAAAACTTGATTGATATGTAATACATATCTATTCTCTAAATTAAAGTGTAATTTTTTTTTCAATTTTTTTATAAAAAAACTAAAAACATCTTTGGGAGGTACTGATTCGTACTGAAATTGATGTATTATATGTGTGTGATTCAATTTTAACTTTTCAATACTAACTAATGAGTTGGTGAACTATTATCTCAAAGTATTAGATTTTTCAAAAAATTTTATTAAGTAAACTAGGCCAAAAATTTACTATTATAACAATTCTAAATGAATGGCTAATCTATACATATATAAAGAATGCAGATTTTGAATATTATTTATACTTCTTTAGGGCTAAAATAAAATATGATAAAGAATATTACATCAAAAGATAAAAATTAGTTAAGATATTACCAGTTGTTTCGAATAACATATTTTTCAAGTAAAGCACCCGAAACCTGATTAACTATATTTCAACGCAATCAAAAATTAAAGTAAATAACTCAATAAGAAAATTATGTTTTATTTAAGAAAATACAACTTATATTGAATAAATATTGGACAGGATTTAATATAAGTTGAGCAAGATTTAGAATGAGTAGTTTCAACGCAATTTCAGTGTTAAATATTACCTATACATTAAAAACACATAAAGCAAAAATGTCAATTTACCACAAAATATATTCATTGTATCTTTCTTTTTGTGTGTCCATAATATTATTTATTTTTAAAAGTAAATAAAAAGTAGAAATCAAACAGTAAAAGTAAGGTACATGAAAAATAAAGCCAAGAAAAAAGAAAACAACTTACGTTTAAAAAAAGAAACACAACTTAACAAGAAAATAACATTTTTAATAAAACGATGTCCAACAAAATCTTGATTGACAAAATAAACATTTAATAATTATATCACACAGATTCTTTTCTAATTTATTTCTGATAAAATTTTAGAAACATCCAGTCTAAGTTCATCAAAAAAGATAAATAAATTAAAATTTAAAAGGGATAGTTCACACTAATTGGCACTGATATGCACAGAAGAGTGATTGTATCAATAACTGGAAACACACTGCAACAATATTTTGTTAAAATGAAAAATCAAGTATAAACATGTTAAAAAGAATCTCATTAAAAGATGAAAAAATTACAAATGAATTGCATTGATTTTTATTAAAAGCTTAAAAGTGAATGATTGAAACCATATACAGTTCATTCATAGCACAAATGATCTCTTACATTCATTATTAACATTTTATAGATTTTATTAAAATTAAATAAGATTTTTTTTAACTTATAAAACAAAAACATGTTTTTTAAAATAAAAAAAAAACATTTAAAAGCTGAAAAAGAAAAAAATACACACCAATTAAAAACAACAGAGCATTCTATCAACTGTGCTAAACAGTGCAAAAAGATTAAAAAGCTTTAACACAATACATTTCTAAATACGCTGAGTATTAACAGCTGTCATTTTGAAATTGTTACATAATAAAACTGCAAAAAATGAGTATTTCAATTTCAAAGTACACTTATAAATATATGTGAAACGGCACTTTTAAAAAATCCCACAAAATAAAGTATAGGCATATACTCTTTTGTATTTTTCATCTATAAAAATAGGCAAATTTTTACTAAAAATATTTGCTTTTGTATTTATATCATGTGCATAACTTCATATCACAGCTGTAAGTTTTCAAGAAAGAAATGCAAGAAAGGAAATATTTTGAAACACATATACATGAAAATTTGTGCAGTTTCAAGATGCCTACAAAAGAAACACGGAATGTGTTAAGACACTACAATGTACATAGTGTACGTTAGAATATTTTAATTCTTAACAATCTTATTGCTAAAGATAAACAAAATTAATATTGTAGAAAAGTTAGATTCTTTTTATTTCTTTCAAAAAATAGTTTTACATGTATTATGTAAGTATTTATTTAAAAATGAGCTGATTAGTTGACTAAAGCCAATTTGCTCATAGAACATGATTTATGATATTAATGAGTTCAACACTATTGAAATTTATATCTCACTGGTCTCTACGCAACTGATAAGAAAGTAATAGTTACAACTAATACATTCACTGGACTTTTATTTACAAAATTGTTTGGCAGATATCAGTCTGTTTAAGAAACCAGTATTATGTTTTAACAAATCAAATAGCCAATAGGTCAAATTTGTGTTAATAATTTTTCATGTGTAAAACAGTAAACTGTGCATGTTGCATTATTTTGTACTTGCCACATAAATTTTTCATGAAAACGATTTTTTGAAAAATACAAGATGAGGTAAAGAAACATTAGATTCATTTGGCATAAGATTTGTTGAAAATTCCATAAAGAAAGACAATATATGTCCTAGAATTAATTTGCAGCTTCTGTAAACAAATGTTGAATGATTGGTAAACAATGCAAAGGTTTATGGACAGATACATATAAAATCCTTTCTGTACATCTCATTAAATTTATTTACATAGATATCCTTTTTTACCAACACAGATAAAAAGTTCAAAACTTGTAGCTCTTACACAACTAATAGTTTTTTATTCCTATTTGAAGAATAATTTCTTTCACCGGACAGCTTCACCATTAGTTACATTTTCTCTACTGTGGGAATATATATTGCTTCTAGACCGACTTCTATTTAGCTGGGCTCTTCTCTCTAAAAAAATTATTTGGAGGGGAAAAGTACATGTTAAAAATTAATAACAAAAATATATTAAAAACAGATAAGAAAAATAACAGAACAATAACTGAAAAAAATAAAACAGAACTATTCTTAGTATAGCAATAATGGAATAAACAAAACTAGTCAAAAATAACTGATGCACCATATTCAAATTAAAAACATACAGCCATTTAAAATACTTTCTGAAATCTAAGCTTATTGTTATGGTATAATGTATTTAAAATTTTAGTTTAATATCTTCTTTAGAAAGACCCTAAGTAAATTAGATTTAGATGAATTAAATTTTTTCATTTAAGTATGGCATTCAATGACTTTAAGAAGCAAGAAAAAATTTCTTCATATAATCAAAACTGTAATTATCTTAAATATTCTGAAAGTTTCGCCATGCACAAATGAATTACTGTTTAGGAAATATATTTAAGATTTAACATGCACAACTTAAAGCAACAGAGCATGCAACAAATATAAATAGTATACAATCATCATAAACAGTTGTAAATGAGTAAATAATAATAAAGATAATTAGATTACTATATAATTGGGAGAGAATATTTCCTTGTTTATATAATTTAATACTGAAATTTGAAATAAAGCATATTAACTTAAAATATGAATAATATAAATTACGAATAGTATACTTTCAAAAATATTTAAGACTAAAATTTGATTTTAATTTAAAAAGTAATTTCAATTGCCAAATGAGTTGAAAATTGCCATTTTTTTCAAAGCAATAACAAGTTATTGTTTCTAAATGCTTAAAGAAATTATTAATCAAGCAAATTTATATAAATAAACATCCATACTTTATCAATCTTACGAAATAATCCTTTAGACAGGCAGGTTTTAAAAAGAGAAATCAAAAAATTTTCAAGCTTGAACTATTCCATAAAAATTAAGGTATAATACTTTTAAAAGAATTTTAACTTTTATGTTCTTAAATTTAAAAAAAAAAAAGAATAGAACGAAAACTCCATCATTATTTCTGCATTTTAAAAGGGTTTCAATAATTAATTTTCATAAATATCTGAGCAATAAGTAACAATAAATATTCATTAAATTTTTATGTAATACGATTTTAATTATTACACAACACTGATCTCAATTTAGTGCATGCAGGTAACATTCTGCAACATTCGTACACATGCAAATATTACTTGCATATTACCACAGCAGGCATAAATTGTAAAAACCTGCCTCTTAACTAAGGATTGGTCAGAATTCAACTAAAATTGCTGATTACTGCAGTTGTTCTACAAGGTCGTCTAACAGGAACAAAACAATATTATAAATACACAATACAGTAATAAAGAATTTTTTAAAAAATCTGACAAATAAAACATATTAAATGTACGAGTTTTTATAACAGTTTAAATAATCCCAATTAAAATACAACTAAATTAATTCAGATTATAAATAACAAAGAAAACAAAAGTGAAACCTGCCTAGCATGTTTTTTGAAGCATGTAAATGAAGCCTTTAGTTACACGATCATAAATTTTTTACATAACAATTTACAATAATTTTTCCATAATCTGAAATTTCAATTTTAAAAATATTTATTAATATTAAATATTTGAGAATTAAAGGCTTTAAAAAGATTTTATGAATAATAAATTAATGTTTATTCAGTTTGGCACACATGCTTTCGAGATATTCTAGAATATTCAATATTTCTCCCAGTTTAATTTGATTTTATAATTCTATATTTATATGTTTACTTTTTTATATTCTTTTAATTATAAATACTATTCAAACACTATCTGTTAAATACAAATAACAAATTTAAAAAACAAAGAAAGGAAAAAACATATAACTGAATTTATAATCAGTTTTAAAAAATTAGATATTCTCCTTTGAGAATATTCTAATATGTTGGGAGACGAAATGTTAAAATATATATATTTTTTACACATATATTTATTCAATGTAAAGAAATAATTATATAGCGTGAAACATTTATGATCCTATAAGGACTGAAATATTTTTTAGCTTATTAAAAAAAAGTTTTATAATTTTTTACTTTAGATATATATAATAAACAATTCAATTCTTAAAACAAGGTTTTAAATTCCTTTTTTTTTTTTTTACTTTCTTGAAATTGCCATTCTCTAAAAAGACTTAACAATACATACATCACAGTAATCAGTAAAATAATAAAAATTTATAGAGGTCATAACATAAGTAAAAAGTATGTACTTTCCAAACTAATTTTAAGATGCATAATATATATATATTTATATATATAATTTTGAAATGCCTAATTTATGTAAAAAAAAAAATATTTTCAATTTAATTTTATAAATCAATTCTAAAACTGCTTTGAGCATGAATATCCGAAAATCAGAATATGAGCATTCCCAGAACATTCTATACTAAGAATGATAAGAATAAATGAAAACTACAGAAAATATTCATATTCCAAATCAAAATCCTGACAATTTTCTAAAAACAGTAATAGCAGCAGCTATGTCACTGAGTTTGAAACATCAGACCAAATGGTCTCAGCACATTTGTAGCATTACATAAACAGCAAGCTAGGGAATCTACTAAATCGAATTTGAACAGATATTTTGTACACAATGCATTTTTTTAAAAATCTTTATGTAAATTTCAATTCTATATTAGATTATATTGTTTGATATATTGAAAAACGAGGACTTCTAAGCTCTAAATAACATATTATTGAAATAAACTACAAAATTATTTTAATTAAGTTACAACATAATAAAAACATTCATTTATATTTATTGCATTAAATCATAATTCTTTCTTCTCATCCTTGAAAAATATTTATTTATGGAACTAGTGTCATATCAATGCTAGATGTAATGTCAAATATTAATGGAACCAGTAGATGCACAAAAAAAATTTTCAAGGGGGGGGGGGGAGTCCATGGTCGAGAAAGACTCCAACTTGCATCATACCTCTCGACACCAATTGATTCTTCTGATTTTGTCGATTTTGTTAACAAAAAAACAGTAACAAATAAATTATTGAATTAATTTATAAAATAAATTGTTAATTACAAGTACTTAATTAAATTTTACATTATATATAGAGAGAGAATTATCATCAATAAAAAAAAACTCAAGGGCTTTGGGGGGTGTCTGGACCCCCAGGACACCCCCCTTGTGTGCGCCACTGAATGGAACTAATGTCAGATGGCTTGCTTCTTTTAATTTAAAAATAAAAGCAAGTTTCATTTAATATTTTATTGTAAACCATCTAAATAACAGAAAATAATTTGAAAGTAATTCTAAAACTTCCCCAGACATAAATAGCAGAAAAATTCTCAATAAGATTTAGATTATATAAAAATGTTAACATCAGAACAAATGTACAATTGTAATAAATGCAACTTTAACAATGTTATTCATTGGCAGGTTTATTTTATGTTAGAGAAAATTCTAGCAATGCTCAGGCAGAAAAATAAGTTTAGTTAAGGCAGATAAGCTAAAATTTATTTACATAAAGAATTTTTATTGGAAAACTATCACTCCATAACTATTAAACTTTGATAATTAAGTAGTGAAACTTTTAAAAAGAAATCAAAATAAACATTTTAAAAAAATGGTTTCAAGTCATTGCAATTAATGTTCAAGATTAATACCTTTTAATAAAACTATTGAATCATTAGACAATACTATTTTCACTTAATACTATAAAAGAAGTCAGAAGATTTTAGAGGAAAAGATTTAAAGTTTTTAGTGAAAGATAACAAAGGTATAAAAAACCATTTATATGGCATATGAGTGTGCATCCAGAAGACCCTGCCCCAGCAGCAACTAGTCATTATTTAAGACTTTCGTGCTCCAATTCATATTTTTAACAGGTACACAAATTTTTTAATAACACATAGAGGCAGAAATCTGAAGAACCACAACCATTGATGCAACACAGAAAACCAAGCATGGCTCACAAAACCTAGTTAGTCAACCCCTGAATTATACTAATACTATTCTCAATGGAAATATTTCACAGTGAATTATTAATATAAAATTCTACAACAATTCAAAATGTCAAAATATTATTAAAAACTCACCAGCTGCCCCTCTAGCAGGCGCTTTACGTCGAGGTTTATGCGAGAAAGCAGAACCAGTTTTTAGAGCTTCAAGTAAACTATCCATCACCCCTTCTTGATCTTCTCCTAAAATTAAAAAAAAAAACCATACATAAAATAAGATAATTTTTAAAAAGTTTTTTTTTTCACTAACCCATAGTCTAATTCACATCAAACTTCACATATTTAATCATATAATCTGTTCATTGGTTTTATTAAGAATGCACAGATAATACTATCAGTTGGAAAAAATATCCCTGAAAAAAAATTAATTAAATTCTTATTCCTATTTACTGAAATAATAGAATTTTGAAAAAAGGGTATGATTTCTAAAATGGGGAAAAGGAAGCTAATAAACTAACATGTCTCAGTTTCAAATTGATATGAAAATTTATGCTAATACCGCATTTACTCGAATCTAAACCACACTTTTCCCCACGAAAATCAGGTGCGGCTTGGAATCAAAGGGAAAGAAATTTGTTGTATGGGATATTTAGAGCAATTACAGGTTCATGTATTGTACTGATAATACTGATAAAATAACTTATTCACCTCTTATTACTTCTCATTTTAAATTTATTTTAATTTCTTAAAATTTGATACCAATAAACGATTTTACACTGTTTTTTATTTTTCACAAAAACTTGTTGAGAATTTGGGGTGCAGTTTAGATTCGAATAAATATGGTAGTTTTAATATTAATGTTGGCTAAGTACTTAATTTGAAAAGCAATTAATCACAAAAAAATCTTTATTTATCATCCATACTTAAAGAAAATGCTCCGAATTTTGCACAAAATTAAAATAAGTGAAAACATACCTGAACTAATATCAATTAACTGTTTCTTTTTCGCTAGCCTTTCTTGCTTTTCTTTCACTGCTTTTTCTTTTGCTTCTTTAGCTCTTCTCATTTTTTCTTCTAATTCTCTTTGATGTAGATTGTCTTTATGTGCTTCCTATAACATGCAAAGATTTGTTAATCACAAAAATATATGTTAATTGTTATATTTTAAAATAAGAAAGTAATCTATAAAAGAAACTATTAAACATGCATATTAATGTGCATTCACTTTAAATTATTTTGATTTTCCCTTATATTATTCCTCAGATAGTTTTAGTGCCACTTTTCTAGTATTAAACATATTATTGAAAATCTTACAGAATACAAAATGTGAATATACAAAGAAAATTTCCTTTCAATACCCCCTTGAGTCAATTAACATTTGATAGTAATATTATCAAAAATATTTCTAAAATTTTCTTCTGAATTTCATGATTATTGCTACAACTCGCATTTCACAGCATTTCATATTCAAGGGAAAATGATGCGTTTAATAGAATTTAATTTTGATAGATATTTTTTTATACAATATAAAACTTTAAAGAGTCAGAAAAATAAATTGTACTAAAATACACTATTATTTACATAAATTACATAATTTTAAACATGGGATCCAGAATATTTCATCTAATTATAATCAATAAAATAAAAACTTAAAATATAATATAATCAATATTGATGAATAAAAAGATTTTTAATTATTAAACTGCCAATATTTAATTATAAACATCTACACATACCATCAATAGTAAAATGAATTTGAGTAACAATTACAATAATTTTTGAATAAAAAAATCTCACAGAAGTTAAACTGAGCATTACAATGTATAAAATGTTAATTATAACATTCAAAATGTTCTATTAAATGATTTTAAACATTGTATTGCATTTTTATTTACTTTGAAAAGTACAATTTTGCCTTAAATACTTCCTAATTCTGATATTGATAAATAAATACTTTACTTTTGAAACATACAGTAAAATAATAAGTTAAAATTAATATGAATTATTTTTTTACAAAAATTCTGCTATATCAACAAATATTTTATACCTTGTGAATTTTGATCATTAATATTTTATTAAATATTACATTGTAAATGTTTGAAAATAGTACAACAGCACATTTTATGACTCTTTTAAATCCAGCAAAAGTATTCATAATTTTTTTTTTTCTTTTGAGATTTACTTTTTATAGTTTAGATTTTATTTTACCTCAGTTTTAATGAACTACACTTCTTGCATTTAATGTAAAAAAAAATGCTTTCAAATACACAAACTACATTTTTATCTGTATTTTGATAATGGTCTATAAATCTATAACACAATTACAAAGTTTTACAAATCCTATCTAACTTACTTGGAACATATCTTTAAATGTTTTGATATCTGTAAAAAATTCATCTGAAGCATATTTTTTAGGATCAAAAGCAAAATAAACAGATAAATCTTCATAGAGTTTCTCCATCTGCTTAAACATGTTTTCCAAAATTTCATACTGTGCAGATGCCTCAGTAAGAAAACCCTAATAGATTGTTAAGGAAAGTGCAGAAAAATTTTAAATACAACATTCAAGTACAAACTGATTTTAAAAAACAAAAATTTAAAAAAAAAAACAGATCGCTTCACAAAAGCATGAGAATATAATAGATATGATTGTTAAAGCATTAAATTAAATTATGTCACTCACGTCAAAGTGTAGGAAGTTCTTATTTATTAATAAGTCTTAATTTGAACATATTTGAGTTTGATAGAGACTAAGAATTCTCACTTTTGATTGAGTAACTTGTTGTATAGCAATGAGAAGAGGGAGAGTAAATAATGAAAGCACACTCTCCTATACGATGAGCAGTAATTACATCAAAGAATGATTAGATACAATCACACTATTATAATTTTTAAAAAAAGACTTTCTAAGTATAAGCATAGCAAACAGAAGTAGCAATTTAAAATAACATTATATTTCACAAAATTGCATGAAAAGATTCTGCCTTTGTTTGCATTAAAATGGATTTAATTTTTAGAAATCCTGAACAGCAAGTTTCAGTTCAGATTTCACTCAAAACCCATCATTTCAAACAATGGGGCTGCTCTTTGAACAGGGTCTAAAACCTCCTGTGTATTGTGAAAATTAACACATAGTTAAAGTTTTGTTCTTATCTGATAATGGCTCAAAAATTAAGAGACCCATTCCCACAACTTTACTCTCATCCACATGCTATCCTGGTGTAATATTAACAAAATCTTGTATATCAAAAAAGGAAAGAGCTAATGATCATCTGGTTTCTAAATCACTGCTAATCCAATATGAAATGAATAACATTATTTTACTGGAAAAAAAATACTCTGAACTTTAAGCTCTAATCAACAAAATTGATTTTCATCTGAAATTTTTAAATTTATAGCAATTCAAAATTATACAAACAAAATAAATGGATCATTGGTATAACAAAGCACCAATATATACAATAAATGAAAATACAGTTCAATATATATCAAAAATAAATAATTCAAATTCTTCAAAAAAAATACTTTTTTTCAAAAAAGGATACAGACATCACATCTGCAAACTTATCCTCATCATTGTGAGGACGGAAATTCTTTAAATCTGTTTCTAATTGTTTCACAGATTTTTTCATTTGGCTAAGATTTTTCTGTATTTGCTCGGCTGATACTAAAAAGAAAATATTATATTTAAACACATTTAAATAAGGCACACACAATATTTTTCAAAAAATAAAATATAGATGAAGTTAATTTAAAAATTTTTTTATTTCACATACAAATGTATCAGCCCAATACAAGAAAATAAAAAACATCTGGTTACTTTCTATTCAACAGTCATGTAAAAAACCTCAGTTTATTAAAAATTGAACTTCTACATTCTCAAACAAAAGTTTTACAAATTACAACAGAAACTTAAGTAATGAAAAGTAAGAAAAATAAAAATGCTAAATTACCTCTTGCTGCTCTGTCAATGTGCATTAATTCTTCAGCAAAATTTAATGCATCAGGATATTTCTTTTCAATAATTTCAGCAAGATAATGGAGAAGAGTTGTCTTATGATCAGCAGCTTTAGTAGAATTTAACTATATAAAAGTTTTTACATGAGCAAAACATAAAAAGAATAAATAATAAAAAGTAAACACCAAATAAATGATACATATAACCTTTGTAAAAGCAGATATGAAAAATTCCGCAATAAATATACAAAATTTGAAATATTTCATTCATGCAGATAAATATTTAAATTTTATTCAAGAAATATGAATGAGAAAAGAAATTATATTTTGATTACTCAACAAAAAAATCACCTGATTTACATAACTGCTCAATGGTATAATCGATATTAAATATATTCTTTAAAACATAAGCTATAATTTAAAAAAAGCCCAAAAAATATTGCATTAACTAAAAAAAAATTAAGGGCAAATAATAATAATGATCATAAATAAATTTAAATATCTAGAAACAAGGTTAAAAATTTTTTTAATATATGTATTAGATACACAAAAAGAAAATTATACAAAATTTACTAATTCAATAACAAAGAACTTGAGGTATAAAACTACGTAAACAAAAACACACAAATTCTCTGAATAGAAATAATTGAATTGGTAAAAATCTTTAACACTTATTTAAAACTTTAAAAAATACTAACCGTACAATGCAGTTAGTCCCAAAAGTCATGGGATAGAAATATGCAAATATCCAGATGGCAGTAACATCCATAAGAAATTTATAAACGGACAGTGGTTTTCAAGGTTTTCATCTGTGTTTAAATGATTAATGTGTAAAGTTTTCTGACATGATTATGACCACATGACAGAAATTAATAAGACTTTGAATGCAGAATGCTAGTTGAAGCTAGATGCATTAGGTATTCCATTTCGATAATTGTTAGATAATTATACATTTATCAACCAACAATATCACAAGGGTATGCCAAGAATACACAAATTTAGACATTACATCTACTACTTATGAGTAATGAAGTGTCCAACTGAATTTACTTAATGATCAAACCTATCACATCTGCATAGAGTAGTTAAAGTTACCAGGCAAGCAACAATACATCAAATTACAGCAAAAACCAACATGAAATTAGGGTTTCTTTCCTTGGATCCCGGGAAATCATAAGAATTTCATACTTTTTGTATGCCTGGGAATGATTACATAACTGTAATAATATGAGGCAGCAAGTTTTGACTGGACTGTGGATTTTGACCTTTAATCAAAATTTCAGCTCACAGCAAGGCTGCAATTTGCGATCATTTACCCCAAATTCAAACGTAAGTCAGCGATACTCAACCTGCAGCCTGTAGGCCACATATGGCCCACTGGACCTTTCTGAGTTGTCCAGCCATGGCCATTGCACTAATAAATATTAAAAAAGAACAATAATTAAAAATTTAGCAAAAAATTCTATTAATCAAACAATGACATATATCAATTTTGCTATCAATTTTGTTGGTATAAATTACAAGATAACTTTTCTCCTTTATGTAATTGTAACAGTTAGTGATAACAAATAGAGGAGTAATGACCATTTTATATGCGAATCTAATTTTCAGTTAACCCTCATGTCTTCCAACCAAAAAATATCTTAAGATTTTATGCTGTTTCAAGACGATTGGGAACTTGACTATTTGATAGAGTAAAACATGGATCAACAACTTGTTTTATTTGTTGTGAAAATGTTATATTTAGAATAGATAATTTTGATTGTCACTAAGCACAAATCTTTTAATAGCTTTTTTTCTTGTCTCTATTCTTTAAAAATATCTTTGCAACAGCAACAAATTATTGGGGGAGGAGGGGAGGAAATCTACAGGGAAACCCATTACTGGGTAAAAAAAAAGCACAAACTTTTTTTTTTTGTGAGTAAAGTTTGATGGAATTAAATATAGTTTTAAAATAAAATCCAAAATTATGAATTTTAATATTTTGATCAATTTTCTGCATTTTAAATGTCCTTGATAATATAGTCCCCCCCCCCTTCCACCATTAATCTTCACGTAGAGGGCCAAGTGAAATAGTTGTCATATGCATGTGGCCCAGTGGTAAAAAAGGTTAAGTACCCCTGACGTAAGTACTTACATTTAAAATTGCTAATTACTTAATCTGCTACTTTCAATTTTTTTGAATACTTTCAGACATAGGGAATGAACCCCCAAACTGTTTAGTGGAGAATATTTTTTTAAAATCTCACAACTTTTTAATTTTTTATTTTTCTCAACCAAACTTTTACGTGAGATTCTTACATTAATACTTAGTTATTTTTATCAAACAAAAATATTAGCAATTTCAAAAACAAGAAATTAGTTACAAATAAAATCTCTAAATACAAAAATTCATATTTTTAACATAAATGATCATTACTCCAGTAGCAAATAAATGTTCAAGTATTCATTAATATTTATCTCTTAGTAGCAACATTAAAAAAATAATTGATTCAGGATTGATTAAAAAGTAATTGGAAGTTGATCCCAAAACATGAAACTGGGTGAGGTATTGAAAACAATTTCTTAGACATCAGCTGAAGCTGTGAGAGCATTTTTTGCAGCAGGGCTATTCATTATAAAGCTAAGAACTAGACTGAGTGATAAAAGCATAGATCATTTATGTTTGCTGAATCCCACTTTAAAAAGGAATAATTAAAATATTTCTTTTTTTTTAGTTCAATGTATAAAATGAGTAAAAAATTGGAATTTATATATATCCCTTTTTATATAATTATTATTGATATGAATTAAAAATAACATGTTTTCAAATTTTTAAAAAATCTGATGTATTTTCTGGAATTATGTGAATGACAATTACGTTCCCAGGATTTCCCGAAAATTCCCGTGAATGGAAAAAGCTGGGAAATCAGCTACCCTAAATGAGATATATGATAGATGTGACCATCACAATAAGGCAGCAAAATTTGGTGTTGATTGGATATGGCAGCAGAAGACTAACTCAAGTGCTTTAAAAACAAATGATTCGCTGTAGTGTCTATGCTGAACTCATGAACATATTGGTTTGGCCTTAGATGACAGAAAAAATGTTGCTTGGTCAGTTGAGTCACAATTCCATTGGTAATAGCTGATAGTAGGATATAAGTATGTCACAGACCAAAATTGTCTAGAAAACACAGTGCAAGTTGTTAAGAATTCCAGAATTGAGTGGGCTGTTTTCACATGGCATATACTGAGTCCTTTGATTGAACTCAACCAATCACTGACCGCAAGTAGCATGTTTTGCCACCTATAGACCATTTGTAACTATTCATGAATTTCACAAACACGATAGAATTTTTCAGGATAGTAACGCATCACAACACCAGGTCAAAATCCTTCATAATTAGTTTGAGAAGTATTCTTCCCAATTCTAGTAAAAGATTAGTCCACCTAGATCACCAGAAACAAATCCCACCGAGAATATATTTGACATGATAGAAATATTAGCTCATGTGCAAAATCCTGCACCAAATTACACTCTCACAATTATAGACTTGTAGAGGCAGCAATGCTGAAAATTTCTTCAAGGGACTTCCAATATGACTAATTGGGTCAATGCAATGTAGAGTACCACAATTCACTGGCCAAAATGATGTCTCACAGGATATTACAAGATATCCCATATCTTTGAGCACTCGCAAAGAACAAGATAGTTCTTTATGAGTGATGGAAATTTATTGTTGAGAAAACAATCCTTGAAATACAGAATTTAGCAGCAAAATTTACAAAATAAATAACAGAAGGTCTTCACACCTTCTACAGAGCTCAGACACAACTATTAGTGTCTAAAATACAAGTATGGTAGATCATTCACAAGCACTCGCTCGTCCTACTAATAACTGGTTGAGTCCTCAACGTCAAGGCAAGACTACAAATTGCTAGTCAAAAAAGGATTTACTCAGTTTCAGCAAGCATCTCCCTATTTATAGCCCTCAAAAATCTTTTGAGAAAGATCCAGTTGTGTCATAGTTGTGAAATTAATGGATTTCTCCACTAATTTCCAGAAGAATCCATAGAATCACAAACTTCCCGAAAATAATCGCCAACAAGGTCGCCAAAAATGATACCAACTTGGCTCTATCGCAAAGATTTCATCAAGTTCCCATTAAATCGCCATTATAATGTAAGGGACGGTGTTGCTTGCAGATATTACAAATTTATCATAAAATAAATGTAACATACAGTAATATAAATGCATCCAAATACAAATTATTTACACTATTTCGTACAAAATTTTTAACACTATAAATCAGCAGTTCTTAAACTGTAGTCTGTGAACCTCTGTGGGTCCCCAGTGCCTTTCTGGGAGGGGGGTTCTACGGTCTACCTTTTAATGTTAAGATTTCCCTCTTTTACAGACTCTGAAAGGCCTTGTAAAATAATTGAAAAATGTGCCATCCTAAACAAGATCAATAAATTGCTGCCAATGAAAAATCTTTACTAGAACATGTATTTTGATCAAGAATTTTAATTGAGGGAGGGGGGTTCAAAATCTTGGATGCCAGCGATGTCAGGTTAATATATAATGGTGGGGGGGGGGGAGGCACAGTGATCAAAAGCTTAAGAACCACTGATACAACTTAATTTTTAGTTTTGGCATTGAAAGGACTTAATGATAATTTGCTTTAATATCTTAACTTGCACAAATTTTTGACAAAGTAAAATACATCAAACTCAAAATAATTGATATACTAGAAAAAGAGAATAATGTAAAATGTATATGTACAAGAAATGTGCAACTAAAACTTACTTTTACTTTAGAAAACACACAAATTATCTAAAAATTTCATTATTTCATAAAGTAAACAAAAAATTTTACCTTGGTCAGTAAATTTATTTCAAATCCCACTGCTTGTTCATTTCTAGACCCTGCATTCATGTAATTTCCTATTAGCAGGATTATTTGCAAAATCAAACAGAATTTTTTACTTGTTTTAACTTCTTCACAAGCAGCAGTGGTTGCTACAATATCCTGTAAAGAAATAAATTTCATTTAATATTTCCTTGATTTCAACAAAAAAAGTTTTTAGATAATATTGAAAAATAATTCAAGAAAAGGGAGCCTTTTTCCTCTCCAAATCAATACTAACAGGTTTAATGTCTTGAACAAGCTCCTGGAACCTCATTTTGAAACTTATAGATTTCAGTCTTGGAACTAACCTCTTTATGCTACCCATCTTTGAAAAATAAAACAAAACATTATTAAATTTTATAGAACTAAAATAAAATAAAAAATTGTTTTCAAATCACAAACATCTATTGAAAAAGTTGCCTTAATATTATACATAATAATTATAAAAATGTTTTCTTCTATACATTTATTTAAATTCAAGTAAAAAAACCTGAATAAATGTTTAAAAGATATGAAAAGTGTACAAAAATACCATTAATTCAACTGATTTATATAAAAAGTCATCTTGAAAACAAATACAGTATTCTATGATTTTTTTTTTATTTAAAAAGCCATAAAGTGAAAATAATATAAATTTTCGGATACAAATTTATAGTAAAAATGTAATGAAATCAGGAACAATCATGAAAATTGAGCATTCTTTAGCACAATTATATACAGTTATCTTTAATAGTAAATAAGCAATATAATGAAATATTCAGCAATGATTCTTCAAATGAAAAAAAAAAATAACAGATTTAATTTACAATCTAAGTTTTTTTTCAGCAAATTTAGTATCTTAAAAGTGATTTTCCAAATTAGTTGAACAGTATTTCAATATCTTAAGTTTTAGTTCATTTAACAACTTACAACTACTTTCATTGTATATACACAATGTAAGTATTAATATTAATTAAATATATAAATATTAATACTTACTGTCATAGCAAATTGCTCTGCTTCAGCTAACTCATTGTACTGATCTTTAAATTGTTCTAATCTAGCTAACTGTTCTGGTTCTGGCATGTATCGAATCAACTGCTGAAGCATTGCATCTGTTAAATGATTTTCATCAACTCTCAATATAAACTTTTGCATATCTTCAGTAGATATTTTCACAGAACCAAGTAAGATCACTAGAAAATAGGAGGAAATGCTTATTATTTTATTATCTATGGGAAAAAAAGGAATAATCACAAAACAAAACAAAAAATTTTATTTTAGAACTAAGAATACTCTTCTTACTTAGATTTTGAGCTGATTTTGCATCTAAAACTTTCAGTTCCTTTGCCTTTTTAGATGGTTTTTTCTCATCCATTTTGTTATTTTCTTTTTTAGCTACAATAAAAATAAATTGATCAGTCTATAATTTCATATCAAGTATCTAATAAATCTATCCTTCACCATGAGTACCTCTCAAAATAAAACTTTACTTTTAGGAAGAAATGTTTACTTTTTTATAATGAATAAGTTTATTATTTGCAAAATATAAATTAAAATATCTCATTCAGAAAATAAATTTTAAAAAACTCATAATTATTAAAAAACTTTTTTCAAAAAATAAGAAATAAAATACACAATATTGCATTTTTTATGTTATTCTCAAAAGTAATTTCACAGAGATGTTTTAGGAATGAAAATGATTCAAATAAAATAAAAGAGTATACAAAAATAAATTCATATATTTATAAATTTATAAATATTTAATAAATTTTACAAATTTTAAAAAAAACAATAAAAATAAAATTTTCATATAGAAAATGATTAAAATTTTTAACTCACTTTGTGGTTTGGAAGAAAATTTTGATGACAAAGTTTCAAAAATATCATCACTTGCTAATTTTTCTTCCCGAACTGAAACCCAAAAGGCTTTATCTGATAACTTTTGAGGAGGTATCTGAAATTATTTTCAAAGAAATAGTAAAAGTACTGGTAAAGCAAATAGTGTAATGAAAAAATTATTTTACAGAAAGACATAAAGCTAATTTCTATAAATTAACTTCTAAATATATTTTTTCACATTTAGATTTACAAAATAAAAACAATTTTATGAATATATACAAAATTCAAAGTATTTAATTACAAAAAATGGGTTGAAGGAATGGGATCACATCTATTTATAAACATATTCTTATCATATGCCTTGAAAAAAACTACTATCGTCATCCCTAGTTTTAGCAACTAAAATTATTACAAAAATTACTTGATTTCTGGAAAACTAGAAACTACTTCATTTCTAAATGCTGCCAATAAAAAATTGCATACTCACAAACATCCACTGCCAACTAAAAACATTCAACAAAAAATATAAAAGGACTAATTTAGATTTTAAACAAGTTTTGGCAAAAATAAGATAATCAATTTATGTAATGTTTCATGTGTATTTAGGATTCTTGATAAATTTTATAAGTTCATTTTTATTATATTCCTCCCAACCATATGAAGAATAACCATATAAAGAAAATTATATGAAATACACAAATAAACATAAATAAATGTAAACAGAAATACTTCCTCCACAAAGTCACAATAATATCTATACAACAATATACCCACTAATCGGATATTTTGCATTGAATATGTTACAGCACATTTATATGACCTAAAAAGAATATTTCTTCAATGATACAAAATAAAATACTATATGAAATGAAAAATATTTATCAATATTTAAATTAACAATATCATTAGTAAAAGTAAAAAGCTACAAGCAGATTCTGTGAAAATAAATAATTAAACTAAAAAATATTTCTTATCCAAGTTTAGAAAAAAGCAACTTTTTTTGTAACTTTAGGGTAAACAAAGAATTACTAATGCACCGCTATTTTTACACATATTCACATTAAATTTCGTGCTGGCCTTTGTTCTTCTAAACTTATATATAAAGCAGAAATTAAAGGTATTAGCTAATGCATGTGCAAAAAAAAACCCCTGAATATAAATACCTTTTTCCAGTTGACTCTTTTAAGTGGTGTTTCCAAGACATATTTTTTCTTGGGTTGCATACCATGTGGTAAGACATTAGTTGGAGGAGGATTTGGAGAGAAACCACCTGGGGGTGGAGGAGGAAATCTCATTCCTCCCATTCCTGGGGGAGGAGGAGGTGGAGGTGGTCCCATACCAGGCATTGGTGGTGGTGGAGGAGGTCCCATTCCAGGCATAGGTGGTGGAGGAGGAGGTCCCATGCCAGGCATAGGAGGAGGAGGAGGAATGCCAGAACCAGGAGGGGGTGGTGGTGGAGGAGGAGGAATACCACCACTACCAGGTGGAGGTGGTGGTGGAGGAGGGATATTTGAACTAGAAGACAAAAATCCAGCTGGAAGCTGTGGTAATTTACCCTAAAAATGAAAAATAAATTAATGTCTCAGCAATGTATTTATATTTAAATGAATTTTTTGTATACTTTTAATTTACGATAGTTACACATTGACTGGACTACTGTTTAAAATAAATTACTTTTTATGAAGAAAAGAATAACTGCATAAAAATTGCTAATCAAATCTATATATTGTAGAATGTATTGGATATTTTCAAAATCAATTTCAAAAACCATTCATTTAACATCAATAAAATATGAGTATAATAAGATAAATTACTAAAAAATATTTTACCCCTTTTCGAACTTCAGAAATTATCGCTTCATATTCTTTTAGGCGATTCTCAACTTGAGATAATTTGGCTTCAGATTCCTGTTTTGCAGTTAGAGCATCTTCCAGCTTTTTACTAAGTTCATCAGATACTCTTTCCTCCTCTTGTTTTGACTTGTCTATAACAGTTTCTACAATAAAAATATTTTTGAAAATTAACCAATAGGATTAGGAATAAAAGAAAATAGTTTAAACAATAAAGGAATAACTAACATAATACAAAATTACATAATTGTATAGTATTTTTAAAAATTAATGCACAAAAATCCTATTAAAATTTTTGAATTATACATACAAATAATATAAATTCAAAATTTATAACTAACTTGAATATTTAGAAATTTTCCACTACATTTAAATATTAATTACAAGTGCCATAACTATCAAATTAAAAATTTTGTCAAAATTTAATATTTAAAAAAGCTATTTATAATTTGACAATTTTATTCCATCATTTAAATTCTTCACAATACTGTATCTTTGATTAAAATGCTAAGAGAATAAATGCACAATGATAATTCCTCTATTGAGGAAATTAATCAAATAATTTTCATATATTAGTTGACTTTAAATCGAATGGTTAGAATAACTTTTTCTTCAAATTAATTCCATGTAAATATACTTTAAATCGAAATTAAATGCATTTGAAAATTAGAGAACTAGCAATGAGAAAACAAAAAACATGTTCTCACCAATTAAAGGTTCAACATCAATTTTAAAACGCTTTGTATGCCGGAAATCAGGATCGCAACCATTTTTATGCAGAACTATTTGAGACACACATTCTTCTATTAATCTGTAGTATGCAGATCTAAATATAATGCAGAAAATATATATATATAATACTAGCAATTGTTGATTTGCAAAAACATTAAAAAAATTAATTTAAAAGTGATTGATAAACTTTAATAAAATTTATAAATAAGCAATTAAAATATTAGTAATTCAATAACATAATTATTAAAATAACCAAAAAGGTTAGTAAAAATATCATTTAAAAATATTTAATGATTAAACTACATAATCAACATTAATTTTTGGAAGATATGACAGAAAAAGCAAAGCATTCTGTGGTTTAAGCAGATTTACATTTTATTTATTTAACAATGAAACACAGCAACAAAGTTAGGATTTAACACATGATACACTTATCTAATCTACTTGTATAAAATAAACTTTTAAGTACAAAATTTTTGACATGTATTCAAACAAAAATATACACCTATCTTCTCAATTCATATGGTACTTTTTATATGATATAAAAAGTAATTATAGGATTAAAAATAAATAAATCTGCAGTAACTTTTTTAATTCCATTACCTTGGTAACATTGGTGCTTTCTAGTTATGCTTTAATACCATTTATTTTCAATCTAAAAATTAGGATTCTCCACTTTTTACGTACAATCATACTTCTCTGTTTATGTGATCCAGTGCAGTAAATTTTTAACATCAAAAAGTGCACGTTTTTCAATTCGGAATTTTTGAAAACTATAGTTTTTGTTTCATTTTTATAACTTTATAAACATTTTAGGGTTTTAATTCTAATGAAGCAATTTTCATTAACAAATGAAAAATGTCATGCTACTTTTAAGAAATAAATATCAACAACCTTCCCATAAATTGGATAGCCAATAAGAAAACTAGGATTACTGCCACATTATTTCAGAAATGATTTTGTAACTTTTTTGCCCTAAACATCAAAAGGTATCTAAATAAAAAGGTGTTCCTCTTAAGGCACTTATTTTAACTGATAATGCCCCGAGACATTCTTAAAATGTGCAACAAGAAAATGTGTAAAGTTGTATTTTGTATCCAAGGATATGACTTCGTTATTGCAACTGTGAGATCAAAGGCTGATTTTGACAAATTTAAGGCCCTGTACACCAAGTGAACTCTCAGGTATATTGTAGAAGAAATAGAAAATGATAAATCACTCCCAATTATGAATGCTTGGAAAAGTTTATAATCTTATACAGTATTAAGCCTGTTGGTGTGTGCCATACACTGAGATCAAGCAATCAACATTCAATGTTTGTTGGAAAAAAATTATGGCCAGATAGAATTTAAAGTAATAATTCTAGATCATGAATATTTTCAAATAATGGAGATGAAAAAGGAGGAGAGGGTTTTGAGGATTGCAGAGGCAGATACTGAAGAACTAAAGGCAGACAAAGAACCAGATGAGAATAATTTAGTTGACATGGTTAATGAAATAAATGGTCAGCTATATATCAATCTTTATTTTACCATGAAATAAATTGCAAAATTATACAAATTTTAGTTCTTTTTTTTTCTTTCTTATCTATACAGTTTTTACATATAAAAATCTATGATTTTGATTTGCAGGTTTTCTAAGGAACCTATCTTCCAAGTAAATCTAGAAATAATAAAACAAGTCATTTTTTTTTAAATTTTGTATCTCACATATTGTTATTAATAATACAAGGCAATAATACTTGGCATGAAATTGTTCACTTTGAATATTTAAAGAACTAATGTACAAAATTATCCTTTTGGGCAACCATACACTTCCAATGGTACTTGTGTAACCTGTAAAACCACTGCTGGAAACCATTAGTTGCAACCCTCCACCATTACTGATGCTGATACCAGCATAGCAATGATTTTATTACCTTATTGAATAACACAAAACATCCCAGAAGATTGTCTTATTAGAAGTAAATAAAAAATCCCAAAGTGTATGATGCCTGATGAATAGGCAGAATACAAATTGTTTATTAGTGTTGAACTTGAAAACAATAAGAGGGTTATTGGTGATGGACCTTGATCAAGTAGCAAGATGAAATCTGAGCTGCGCCCCCTTTTCAAACTTCCAAATCATATCAACATGAACAAGCCTCGATGTGCAGAATGTGGAAGAATTTCAGTTTGGGGCAAAAATTTGTGATCAATTAGGACTGATGTGCAGGTGTGTTGCCAAGCAGAAGGTATTGTTCACTCTGTCCCATTTGAGGCCATTTACAGCAAATACAAGTCTCTCAAATGACTAGTCAATGTATCATTTTTACTGTTCTGTGTTCAGGAATAAATTCAAAGTGAACAATTATTGATAATCAAAAAATACCTCTATTGTTGCTTATTTTGTTTATTGATCCTAGCCCTTCTTTTAAAAAAATCAATGCCACTCATACCCCTTTAAGATCAGTATTGCAGAATCATAGTACACCTACCTAAGCATTCTGAATATTTGCAAATGTTTTACCCAAACACTGAAGAAACTTAATGTAGCAGTAGTACTTTTGAATATCCCTGTTTCAAACACCACAGAACACAGATGACTAACTTCAAAATAAAATGTCTTCTTGTACAGTTCAATGAAGTGACATGGGTAAAATCATTCTGAACAAGGAGAGAAGACAATGGAATGCATTTCATACACTGTATCTTTAACTGTATGTTGTTTTTTATGGATGACAACAGCCACGGAATTTTTGTAATCTTCATTACATACTGATAAATTTAGATAAGAAGTAATAAAATATTTTTTTTTAAAAAAATTAAGTAATTTTTCAGTGATGATCAGATTTGATCATACATGACAACCTTTAAAAAAACTTTTCTATATAAAAAAAGAACAATATCTAATTCACTTTAAAAAAAATTCTAATTAATTACAAAAAAGGCTTTTCATGCCCATAAGTCTCCTGCACATTTATAAAAATTACATTTCCTCAAACTCTTCTCAGACTTTTTAATTTTTTTCACTTTAAGTTAAACTTCTAATCTTTTCCTTCATTTTTTTTCTTGAAGCTCAAATCAATTTGATTGCCAAAACATTAGGTTCAATAAGTACAGCTTACCTCACTGTTACATCATCCCTTACACATAATAAGTGTTGAAGTATTGATAAAAAATCAGCTTCAGCAGGTGTTTCAGCTATAGTTTGACGAATGAGATCATAACAATCATTCATTTCTCTAAAGATAGTTAAGGCTCAAACTGTCAATTTTAGAAACTAAACAATTCTTATTCATAATAGTAATAAAATACAGCTAAAGCTAAGAATATTATTTATAAAAATATAATCTGTAATATAAACTAAAATAAGAACTTAGATGAAAGCATCAATACTACAAATATTACATCATAAGGTACTTCTAAAAGAAAATGAAAAGCATCACTGTTTTGGATAAAATATACTGCAAACACATTACATTAGTTCCTCTTAACACATTGTGGAATTATTATGAAAATTTAAAAATTTAGTAAAATAGTTTTATGGTACCTTAGGGGGGAAAAAAGAGCTAAAACTCAAACATTACTAATATTAAAAATGCACTCATTATATTGCAGTGATTTTTTGACACCACATAAATATGTTACTAATAAAATATTGGTGTCAATATTACAAACAATATTTAACAAATTTCATATAAAAAAATTATTGTGCTAGGCAGAAATAATATATTATAGTTATAAATTTTAGAAAACAAAAGAGGTAAATTGCTAATGCGCTGAAACTAATGACTGATTTCTATCATAGCAGTTCTATTTTCTAAACACAGATGCTTTACAGAAAATATTTCAGTAAAGAAACTTACAGCAATTGGGTGTTAAAAGAAACATTATTTTAAGTACTTTGTAGTTTGATAGTCTTCTTAGCTGCAAGCTCATCATAATTCAAGCAATTAACAATATTTCTATGATTATATTTGTCTTTTAAACTCAAAATGAGTGGAGTTTTTTTTTATCTGCTTAAATTTATAAATTATTTTAAATAGTAGCTATTATAAAATTAGATTGCCTACAAAAAATTTTATTATCAGATAACAATTTGATATATATTTTACTCAATTTTAATTCCTTAAAAAGTTTTGAAACCCACATGCTATATTTTAAAAATTGTGAGTGAGTGAGTGAATATTAACGTCGCACTGATTAGCAACACGAGGGCTTTTGGCGACGGTTCGCGTAATTTTGAACCATGGTCAAGTGACGCGGACGACACCTGAGCTGGCACCCCCTCTCCTAACTACCACACCACACCACACCAACGGGAGGACGTTTGAGCTCTCGACAGATTTAACGTGCATCGCTCCCATACACGGCGGATCTTTAGTGGTACTAGGATCGAACTTATGACACATTAGCCATGATCCGATGCCTAGACCACTCGGCTACCGCGACCTTTTAAAAAATTTGGAATAAAGTAAAACTTTATTTAACACATCAATTTATACACTGACTGTATAAATTGATGAAAATGTAACACCAAACATACATACGTAAAAAGTACCAAAAATCAGCAGAAAGAAAAGGCAATATTGATGAACAAATTATGTTTAATTCAACATGATGTAAGTATATAGTCATTTGCCACTCGTCATCCTCTGAACAATATGCTGGTAGATACAATATCAACCAATCAAGTTCTGATTGCATACGTGAATATCTTGACGCATGTCATAAGAAATTTGGTGTTATCCTCTTGTTAAATGGCAATGGATGCACATTAAAGAACACATCCAATGCCCAGTGCCAGATTATTCTTTAGGCAGAGTACCTATGGGTCCCATGCTTTTTAGGGGCCCACAAGAGCGTGTTCTGTTTTCTGTTAGTGCACCAAAAAGAGGCTACAGGGCCCCAAGAATTCGACTGCCCAGGGGCCTCCATGTCGTTTAACCCGACACCGACACCTGAAGGAAAGATATTGCCACAGCACCTTAGCTACATATCCATGGGCTCTAATAGTGTCATCAGACTGGACCAGGAGTAAACCATGATAAGTGATGGAATTCCATACTATTATGTTGTATTATTAAGTGATATGACATTCCTTAGTTACAATCATATTAAATCTATTGCCACAACAATGCCAGATATGTATACAGTGGTTGTAAAAGTTGAAATAGAAGTGGAAGCTGTCACAGAATATGACTCTGGCATTCCACCTAGCATGGGGATCTAGCCCAACAGAGCACAATTGCAAAAAGAAGCATAGCTGCTGTTGAGTCAAATGACAGAATTCTTAATGGATGCCAGGAATGTGAGATCTTTATCTGTTGAGGTGCCCAATCAACAGATAAAGGTTCTGATCAGTAATGAAAATGTAAGACTCTCCTGCACATGCTGCAGCAGCTTATTAAAAGGAGATAACAGGACCTTAAACACTTGCAACTAATCCATTCTCTAAATGTACTGACGTGTTTCTTACGACACTGACACCCACATTCTCTTTTTGAAGCCATTATCATCACACCTGATGCACTGTAAACGGAAGTAGCTGTCAATTGCAGTACAACTGATGGTTAAAACTTTGCTTTTGAATCAATGTAACTTCTTGTGAACTTAAATTTCAGCAGAAACTACCTCTGTTGTCAATGAAATGGCAGCCCTGCTGCAAACTTTTTTTTCAAGATGACAAACTGCTCCACTTGCTGTTTTTTTTTTTTTTTTTTTTTCCTTTGACAACAGAAAATCATAACTTAAAGAACAAGTGTGCATTTTTTCAGTTCATTCACATAACTCAACGAATTGTACATATTTCTGGCCACTCTGTCTAGATGTTATATATTTTCATTATCAGGCAGTGTAAATAATTTTTTTTCTTTAACATATTCAATATTTCTTTAATTGTAAATAAACTAAAAATTTAAAAATTACTTGCTTGCTTGTTTTTTAAATAACAAATCTGTTTCTTTTAAACATATTATTCAATTGTTTTAGCTAAGACATCTGCTTTTAAATAAGGTAATCAGAGCAATATAATAGAAAGTATAAATAACTCAGTGCTATTTTATATCTAGTAAATACAGGAATGCCATAGTTATAAAATAACCAAAATTAAAGGAAATAAAAAAAAACTTAAATCAAAATACAATTAAAGAGAGAGATATGACATGCAAATTTGACATAACTAAATATTAAAAACAAAGAAAAAAATTTGAACAGTTTAATAAATGTAACTATGACAAAGCATTTTTTATACCAGTCTATAAATTTCCATACACATAATAAATTTACAAATAGTTTTTAATACATAATAAATATCATTTAAAATAAATTTTAGTACAACAAACATTTATTTCTTATTTTGTAATTAGATCATTCTTATAATGACTGTGTGGGAAAAGGATACTCAAATTCCAAACGTATATTCTCATAACGTTGGGAGAATTCATCAAAATCTTCATCTTTGTGATCTTGAAAAATTTTTAACTGTATGCTTAGCTCAGCTGTAGGATTTCCTTCAACTTGCAAATTCTAATAAATATAAGGTGAAAAGGGAACAATAATTTACATAAAGAGAAGTATTCAAAAATAAAAAATACATTTTTAAACTTCGTGATTTATATACTGTAAGAAATATATCATTTATTTATTGAAAAATAAAGATTCAATATGTACACGAGTTCAATTTCGATTTAGAGGCATTCACCTCTAACATATTCAATGTGGTATTGGAAATTCAAAGTAGTTTTTTTATTACAACAATGAACTCAGACAGGAAGTGCCCTCTAGTTGATAAAATATAACTAACATATTTCTCAAGATATACTTACTTCTAACACATCAATGAGTCCTGTTCTCATGAATTCATTCCTCAGATGCAAACGAAAATCCAAGTCATCAGGAGAGGTGACTAAAGCATTTATCAGCTGAATGCAAGCAATCTAAAAAACAATAATAATTAGGAATGTGAGTGAAAAAGAAATACATAATATTAATTGTTCTAGCATTTAAAATCCTTCAATGACACAGTGCCAGTCATTGTAATTAAATATGTTGCTAATTATTTTCTTAAGAAAATGCTGCCTTTTCCAGAAATTTATTTGGCATTAAAAAACTAATAGTGACATTCTCCATTATACAAGGGGTGATCAAATGAAAAGGTACGAAACGACACGGTGGGTACAAATATAGACTTTATTCAAAATATACACCATAGGCCTGAGCACAACGATCCCACTGATGAACAAGCCGCAGGATTCCTTGTTCCCAGAATTCCTGTGGCTGTGACGAGACTTAGTCCTTCACAGTGTCCTTGAGTACGTCGTCCGAGTTGAAGCGCTTTCCTTTCAGGTGTTTCTTCAGTGGACTAAACACATGGAAATCGCAGGGTGACATATCCGGACTGTAGGACGGATGGTCCAACGTCTCCCATTGGAACTTGTCCAGTTCCATTTGTGTGACTCTGGAGACGTGTGGACGCGCGTTATCATGGAGCAGAACCACACCCTCCGTGAGCAGCCCCGGTCTTTTGTTCTTGATGGACCTGCGTAGGCGTCAGAGTGTCTCACAGTACACATCAGAGTTAATGCTTTTTCTGTGCTCGAGTAATTTCCTAAGTTGCGGACCTTGAACGTCGAAAAAGACAGTGAGCAATACCTTGCCTGCTGACTTCACGGCTCTGAACTTTTTAGGGGGAGGTGACGACGCATGCTTCCACTGCATGCTGTCTCGCTTTGTCTCTGGCTCGTAGTGATGGCACCAAGTCTCATCACCTGTAACGATCCGCTTCATGAAAACGGGGTCTTTATGATACCGAAACAGATGTTGCAGTGCTAGTCCCATACGCAGTTTCTTTTGCTGGTCGGTGAGCTGCTTCGGAACCGAAGCGGTACACACCTTCCGAAATCGCAACCTGTCGTAAACAATTGTCTACACGGTTCCATAGCTGACATCCACCTTCAGCGCCAACATTCACAATGTGACACGCCGATCACTTCTCACTAGGTTGTCTACCTTGTCGATGAGATCGCTCGTAATGACAGTGTATACCTGGCATGGTCTCTGGTCATCACCCACATTCTCACGGCCTGCACAAAAACTCGCACTCAATTTTTTGACAGACTTGTCAGACACATTCCTCCCCATAAACGGTCACCATCCTCCGATGAATAGCTGCCGGTTTCTCACCTTCCGCTGTCAGAAATCGGATAACACTTTGCTGCTCCTCAAACGTCGAATTTTGCAACGCGAACGCCATCCTGTCCTCATACGTACTGCCGCATCATTTGGACACTGCTTTTTATAAGAGCCTTTGCTCTCTCCTGCGCATGCAGGCACCCACGCATGATCCAATCCCAGTCAGAGTCTCCAATGGCATCCCGAGATGTCTCGCTACATTCTCCCTTGGCGGAATATGTAAATATTTAACTGTTTCATTTTTATGTCGTTTCGTACCTTTTCATTTGATCACCCCTTGTAGAATATTTTTGTGTTTGACAAGAAGCTAACACAAAAAAATCAAGATAAAAAGAAAAAGAAATTCAATACAAAAATATTAAATTACACAACTATATATTCATATAATTTAAATTTTAGTATTAATGATGAAAAAAAAGCTTATATTTTTCTTTTGCAACCAAAATTTTAGCAGACTTTAAAATTCAAATAGATCCATCTTAATAAATATATTTCAGATTTATTATTTTACAGATATAATTTGAACAAAATGCTTTGATTTTTAATATTTTAATTGTTGGCAGCACAGGTTCATAATTTAATTTTAATGATACATTAAAACATTCAATAGTGTTTTTTAAACTGTTTTAGAGCTTTTTCTCGTCTTTAAAAACTATTGATAAGGCAATGAAATATGCTTTTAATACACAGAAATAATTAACTATAATATAATACAATTTGTTAATATTACATCAATTAGAAGTATCAGGTAAAATGATTCTCAAGTATCAACAATATATTGAATATAATTAAATGTCAATTTACAAAAATACATTCTTTTATTAAAACTTTTTTTCTTCATAAATTAAAATTATATTGGATGTTAAAACAAATCTCATTTTTACTTGTTCTCAAAATTCCTTTCTTTTTATTACATATCACATTTAATCATTTTTAGTTGTGTGAATGCTGTTTACAATCTAAGATTTTGATAATCAAAATGAAATTTTTTAAAATAAATATTTTATTTTCAGTTAATACAAATGCTAAATCTAAAATATTATTTCATATTTTAAAAAAGTTAAAATGAAACTAAATTGCAATAACTAGTTTTCTGGACTAATAGAGAAATTAATATTTTAAGATAACATGTTGAAAATATAAATCATATGTCAAAAGAAAACAAGATTTTTCAATTAGTGAGCACTTCAAAAGCCAAATTGCACACAAAAACAAGTTCATAATTTAAATATGGATAACAAATGCAAATTTATACCTATTTCATAAAATAACAATCTTAATGGATATGTTACCGGCAAAGTATGAAATGCCGGCATTCTGTACAATGCCGGACGTTTTTAGGCAAAGTATGAAATATGAGATTTATTACATACTTTGCCTAGGCATTGTATAGAATGCCTAGACATTCTATAGAATGCCTAAAGCTATTTAGGCAAAGTATGAAAAAAGGTCATGATAAGGATATATCAATGACTTACATTCCTAAAAGTACAAATGTTATTCTGACAAAATAATGAGACTGCCATTAAAAAAAATATTGTTAAATTGTGAATTCGCATATACTTGTATTAAAATTCCTTCAGAAGTTCCAAGTACATAGAAACCATCCTATTTCTCACTCATTACAAGTGCCAATACATTGGCATTCGGAAAAAAATCAAAGTTTTGTACTACAATACCTTTTTTTAAAATAATTTTCTGTTTTGTCTGACAAGTTTCACGTAGGTGCATGTACAGTTCAATATCATAACGAGTAACATTTTTGTACTTGGTTGAAAGTTCTTTCAGAATTTTATCACAACCCCAGAATCCGGAATTTAATTTTGCTCTTGGCAAATTAAATTCCTAGAACAAGTTCACATCGTCAAGCTGGGTGTTAAAATTAACTGTGGCAATTTGTATAGCCTGCAAGGAGCTGCACTAAAAAGGGATATCAGCCCCTGGGGAATGTACTAGGTCTGAAAATGGTAAAAACACCAATCTGCAGCCCCATTGGGGAAAAAAAGAATCCGTGATGCAATACTCTATAGCAGTTCTTCCCAGCAGTTTTCTCTTCTGGACCGGACAACGTTTGATAATTTTACAGCGGGCCACTGAGGGTGGGGCGTTGATTATTTATATTTTAAATTGTTTTGATTTTATAATTTTATTGTATTGAAACATAAGTTCAGAGTAAAATTCAGTTGCACCAAAAAATAATTATAAAATGATTTTATATAAAATATAAAGTGATTTCCATGGAAAGTAGCACAAACCATAGAAAAATACAACCCAATAAATATAATGGAAATAATTTAATGCTCCTTAAGTGGCCTGATACCCTTTGATCCACGGACCAAGGGTTGAGGACGACTGTTTTATGGTACTGATGCCTTCTTTAACAGTTTAAATTAGTTAGCTTTTATTTCCCGCAAACATCACATCATAGCTCTTCAGCAACCAATAGTCCCTGGATTCCCTCTTAGTAGTAATTTTAGCATTTTTTATATCAGTTATTAACTTCTAGTAAGTAATTTCAGTTAAGGAAAAACCTTTTTTTTTTCTGAGCATCAATTTAAATTTTGAGCATTTAGCAGTTGAATAGTTGTTTCATGTCTATGGACCATGAGTTGGTAACCTTTTAGCTGTTGCGTGTCAAACTAATCTACCAATATGATTCAGCAAACCACACAGCAGCGCATTTTTGAAACAATTCAAAAATTTACAAATTTGTTGAGTAGTGCAAAATGCCACTGAGAATTAAACCTCGTGCCACATGCGGCACATGGCCGCGGTAGCCAAGTGGTCAAGGCATCAGATCATGGCTGGCATGTCATGAGTTAAAGCCCAATACCACTGAAGACCCACCATGTAGGGGAGCTATGCACGTTAAATCTGTCGAGAGCTCAAATGTCCTCCCATTGGTGTGGTAGTTAGGAGAGGGGGTGCCAGCTCAGGTGTCGTCCACGTCAGTTGATCATGGTTCAAAATTGCGTGGTCCGTCACCAAAAACCCTCGTGTAGCTGAACTGTGCGACGTTTATATTCACTCACTCACACCACATACGGGCACATGTGACATAGGTTGCCGATCCCTGCTATAGACAATGACACCTTCTCCAACACTATAACTTGCTGCTCCATTTTCAGTTAGCACAGGAAAAAAACAATTTTTTGTTGAACAAGTTTAAGTAAAATTGAGCATTTTGACTTTTCTGAACAAACAGCAATGTACAACTAACAGATTCTGAGCCTGAGATACGCGTTACAAGTTTTATGTCTTGCCAATTGACAATATTCGAAATGAATCTGAGATGTATTTCATACTTTGCCTGTTTCTCATTAGGCATTCTATAGAATGCCTAGGCAATGTGGGAAATAGGAATCATTTCATACATTGCCGGGTAGATTTAGGCATTGTATAGAATGCCGGATTTCATAATTTGCCGGTAACAGATAGATAAAAATAACATAATTCTCATAGTGTATAACAACTTATATTAACTTTTTTAAAGAAAATACAGGATGACAGATTACTGGTATTTTATTCTCAAAATAAAACTTCAAATTAACAATGGAAAAAATAAATTTCTGTAAATTTATAAATAAAGTTAAACCATACTCGTAAAGTCTCATTTCTTGTTTCCAGTCCTTGTACAATTGGAGCAAATCGCTCTCTTCCTTCTATTTCCCCACAAATAGTAATAGCTTCTAAAGCCTTTTCATGTCTAAAATTAAAATGTATTCCATATTAAGACAAATTAAAGTAGTTTTAAAATCAATAAACAATAGTTTTACATTAAAAAACATTTGTATTAAATTTTAATAAAATTCTTTATGCAGAATTTGCTATTTACTAACTGAAAATTAAGTTAATTATGATATACAATGACAAATACCAAAAAAAAATTATAAGAATATCATAAAACATTAAAGAAAGGTTTTGAAAAAAATTAAAGGCTTTCAAAACAAAATTCTTAAATGTGATTTTCTAACAACTTCATGTAGAGAGATATATTATAAATCAAAGTTACTTAGAAAAATATTAGGAATAAAGCAATTAAAAATGATTTTAGCTAAAATCACAAGTCTAAAAGAAAGACAAACAATGTAAATAATAACATAAGTTTAACAAAAGAAAAAAAAATTATTTCAGAAGAAAAGAAATCCTTCAACTTGATATTTTTTAACACAGATTAAAATTAATTCTATATAGTAAAAAAAAACACTTATGAAAAGCTGTAAACTTTTTTAAAAAAGTTATAAAAACAAAGAACTAAACATTCAATCCTCTCTTCATATTTTAAAAACACATTCTTTTTTTTTTTAAATCAACAGTACAGGGAAATAAGTTTTTTTAAACAAAAAGAGAAATCAAATATGAGTATATGCAGAGTATGCTTTTTTAAATAACATGCATAAGCATTTTTCTTAAATTAAACTTTTATGATTAAAATAAGATACAAAAACTTCAAGAATGATCATACCCATTAGGCGGCACAAGACACATTGCTGCCATTAATTTAACAGCATCTGTCATTATCACTGGTAAATTTGGATCAATAGAGCGAGCAAGTATGTTTAGAGCATTATCATGTTTAAAAATTTGTTTTAAACCAACCTAAATAAAAAAAGATTGTCATTAACATTTCTCAAAATACTAAAATATAAAAAATTGAAACTTCATTATAATAGTTATTCATAGAATTTAAAGACTTCCACAGGTGTAAAAACTAACTAAAATAATTACATGAAATAAATCCATATTTTATACAGATATTTACATATTTGTACAAAATAAAATCATAGAACAAACAAAATGTGACTTGGATAATCATGAAATTGTGTAAGTGATCTTTGATACATTGAGAGTCAATTAATACTGAAAAGAAAAATTCTTTTATAATTTCAAGAAATTATATATCTTCACTTAAAATAACTTATGACAAAAAATAATTTAAAAACTGAATTGCAATTGAAGATTTTATGAATTAAAAAGACTTTTTATACCTCAAAAACATTTATTTTAACTTTTAAAAATAAACATTCATCAAAACACACACACAAAATTATTAATTAAAGAGAATTATGTCAAAACAATTATTTTTAAAATCGTTTTCATCACATTATAAAATTTATTTCAAATCATTACTTACAGAATATTTATCATCAAAAAAATTAATTATATTAATGTTACTTGTGAGAAAAAAAATCTTAACATGTGTGTGTAATAGGTTTAACAATAAAAACATTAAGTACAAAGTATGAATTAAACAATCTTACTGTATTATTCATGAGAGCTTTTATACATTTGATGCATTCATGTTGAACACGTTCATATTTGTTACCCCTATAAAAGAAATTTTTTTTAAAAATCCAAACAAGCATTTAGTACTATTAATTCTATATTAAGTATACAAAGAAAATATAAAACAAAATACATTTGTTACACACAAAAATAGCATTAAGTTCAACTTTTCTCAAAGTAATTCAAACAATTATTACAACTGCAATTTGGATTAGACAAAACATTATAATACATGATTAATACTACTTAAAAGAATTCTATTTCAAATCAAGTAATTATTTATTATGAAAAATATATTTCCAATTCATATAAGAAACAATGTACTTTTTTGAAAATTTCCCTTGAATGAAAAATAAACAACTAAAATTTATCTATTAGAAATTTAAACTTTAAAAAAGATAGCAAAATACAGGTACAGTCGACTCTCAATAATTCGAAGTTGGAGGGACCAATGAAGAACTTCGAATTATCAACAGTTTGAATTGTCAATAGGATAGAAAAAAACTCCCAAAATAGACGATGAGAAATTTTTTTCTAGCACATTTAAATTTGAAACTTTTTATCAAAAAATTGTGCATATGTGGAAAATTAATTTAAAGTATTTTTAAAAAGTACATAATTTATAGTATAAATACTACACAGAAGTTAAAAGTTCTGTATAAAAAGTATACATTCAATGCATTCATACACAATCCTACACATTTCTTCTTTGCAATAGTGGACCATCCTTTCTGAACACATGTGTAGCAAAGCCACGTGTTGAACGAAAGATATGGACGACTGACAACAGGTACGGTTGGTCTATTACCCACTTGAAGAAGGAAAGCAATAAAAGTGTCTTTTCGCCTGAGGAACCGAAAAACACTAAGAAGGGGTAGCAGACAGATGGTCATCAAAGGGGTTCCGTTACAGGGGAGACACGCAGAGACATTACAACACAAAATTTGTAAGCTCCAACCTGTTTGGTACAGGACTGTACATGATAATGAGTGTTCGAATTATCGGGAGTTTTATATGATAACTTCGAATTATCGCATGTTTTAGTCTGGCCAGCCACAAATTTTACTTCGAAATATTGAGTGTACCAAAGCGTATTGTTTTAGTTCGAAATATCAAGAGTTTTTCTAGAGACTGAGCATATACTTTTAATTATTGAGAGGTTCATATTATCAAGAGTCGACTGTATATTCATTTTTAAATGAATAGATTTCAAAATATTTCATAAACTTACCTTTCATAGCATACATTTAAAATTTTTAGCAGTTTATCCAAACCTTGGCTTCCAAATTCTTGTACCCAGCTAAAAACAAAAAAAAATTACAAAATTCTCAGTAACAGAATAAATGAAAATATACTTTAAATACAATAATTTTCAGATGTACTTATAATTACTTACCTGACTGTGTTATTTGTTAAGGCTATCCTTAATGATTCCAAGCATTGGAATAATTTATGAACACTAAGGTCGACACTTAAATATGATATATAGTCAGCCGGACTGTCAAGCCTATTTTTCTGCAATATGAAAAATTAAGAATTACAAGATAGATTTTAGATAGCATTAAAATCAATGCTGCTCCTCATTTTTTCTTCAAAATAATTTAGTATAAAATGCATAAAAAGCAATTTTGAAGTATGAATAAGCGATTTATATTACATTAAAACATACTGTCCAAAAATAGCACAATACCGAAGAATAAATTACTCAAGCAAGTTGAAAAATAAACACAAATGTTAATGTTCACACATGTATAACTAAATTTTTTTGTATACAATAATAAAATGTTATTGCTGTTATTTATGCCACCTGATTGACAGTAACATGAGATCAAGAGCTAAATTTTTACGTCTGTCATTAGACTTAGTTTTGAGCACCATGCAGGTGACAGAACGATTTTGCTCGGTTCTACCCCAAATTTGAGAGAGAACACCCTGGGGGTAGTCAGGGGCCTACCACATCTCTTTTCCTTCCACCAACCTCACAAGAGAACTTGCGGTTCGATGGCTATTTAGAGTACCTCCATGCCACGAAGGCACTATACATTTACAAACATCCATGCCTTCTCCAGGATTCAAATCCAGGCCCAACAGCTAAGCAATCAGCATCTCTAACCACTATACCGGATGGGCGGCATTATAAAATATAAGTCTACTTATTTACATTTTAACAACCAAAGGCAAAAATGTAAAGACCCTAAAATATTGCCAAGAATGATATGAACACTGCAATGGTTTGATATGCAATATATTATCTGGAATAATAGTAAAATTATATTTACAAAAAGAGATATTTAGAGCAATTAAAGTTTTTTTAAAATAGGAAATGTCAAATAAAACACATTCTAAAATAATGAAAAATTTACACCAAAGAACTATCAGCAATATTTATATTAACGGATTTTTGTTTATAGAATTCAAGACATTGTGTCTTGAAAGTAGTTATTTTAAAGATAATACACTAAATAAATTTAAACCCCAGTTTACAATATTTATAAAAATTTCCAAACAATCTGAATAAAATTGTTTAAAAATTCTTAAAACTAATGGAAAATGTTTTATTTGTCCCATATGTGTATTCAAAATACACATATGGGAATTTGTATTTTGAATGTATTATGCATTTTTTAATTATATTCATTAAAGACAATTATTCTTTTTAAAAAATATTTTTAATTAAAATAATTAATGAGTGGAAATACTTTTTGTTACTATTATTATTAGTCAATGTTTCAAAAAAAAGATATCTGAGAATCTTGATTCTTCTCTCTCTTCCCTATTTTTCAATCATTACAAACATAAAATATAGGAGTAAATTTGCTATAGAAGAGCAAATAATCAGCTTGATGGCTAAAATTTTGTGAAAATGCAAAACTGAATGATTCTGGCTTAAAGACACAACGAAAGCTTGAAAAATGTAAATTTTACACACAAAGCATAAAAATTGGCAGGTATGAAGTATGTATAAATATATGTAAGCAAACCCCACTTTATGGTTAATTTATTTAAATTCTATTTTTTTATTCGTTCATATTGTAAGAAATAGGAAAAAAATTTAAAATCAAGTTAGATTTCAAATGTGAAGAAATTATCTTTAAAATAACTATTAATATTCAACTTACAAATTTTACATAGTTTTTAAGAATTATAACTGTATTTTGCATGACAATTTTCTTTAATCCTCAAAATGTTTTATAACAAAATTTTATATGAAAATGTGACATTATTTTAGGGTTGTTTGTGTATAAACAAATACAGAGGGATAAATCTTACATATTATGCAGTTATAAGAAACATTAACTTGTACCTTTTGTGAATTTTGTTCTTAACAAAAAAATTTTATAATTACAAAAAAAAAATCTAAAAGTTCTGAAAAACTGAATACATAAAATAAGAAACATATACAAGAAACAAGCACTACAAGCCCATTATTCAGTTTAAACTTGAAATAGAATAGGAAAATAGAAATAAGCTAGAAAATTCATAAATAAATATTTATTCATAAATAAAAATATATTTCTAATTATTCATAAATAAAAATATATTTCTAAAGGTATAACAATGATAATTTATCATAATTATAATGTGTAGCAAAGGACACTTACAACTGTAGTTTTTTTCATATGAAGAATTAATAATTTCTTTTCAGCCATTCCTTTATTCCTCAAAGGCTCTTTATTTTCTTCACTTAAATTCATATCATCCTAAAAAAAAGAGACAATTGTTAATAAATATATACAAAATGTGATGTGTAATCAGAAAACATTTTTTGATTTAAAAAATATTTTTGCCTTTTTACTTGGCTATGCAAAAGGCAACTTTTCTATTGTATAATTGAAGCAAAAAAAAATTTCAATTATTTGGTCCACAATGTTTATATGATTAGAGCCTTTATATACATACATATATGGAGATTTTTATTTTTTAATAAAACTGAAAGTTTGTATTTTAGATATTGAGAATACACAAATTTCATGCACAAGTGAGAATATTCTTTTTATTTAATTTTTACAAGAATCATTCATCAATTAAATCACAGAGTAATATTAATCATAGGTTGATAACACTGGTAACCTGGGAAGGAATAAAGTATATTATCCAGTATCAAAACTTATTCAAAGTATATAGGTCCAATATAGGAGACCCTTGTATTCATTTAAATGTTCATATAGTTTTGGAAAAAAAAATCAAAAAATTGTCCAAAAATTAATCTAGCACAAAAAATGTCAGCAACTTACCAACATCATTTCAAATTGAATGTTAATTTGTTCATCTGTAAGAAAATCCAAGTTTTCTACATCATTTTGAACTTGATCAGTAAAATCATCTGAATGAGGCCTCTGGGTATGAGCCCATTTTGCTTTCTCCTTTTTAGATTTCCCCACCCCAAACTTATCAAGCTGTAAAATATACAAATCAATAAGACAAGACAAATAATTAAAATTCGAAAATTTGAACAAGAATATAAAATACAAGAATGAAGTGTTAAGTAAATATAATGCAAAACTGGATCCTTCAAAATAGAGTATATCTAAATACATTTGAGTATAAGCGATACGCAGTATATTGAATATTCTAATTTATGTTACATCTAAATACAATGATGCAAGATATCTTATGCTCGCTTAAAAATAGGTAAATGTCAAATATTGTTATATAAAAACCATTAAATACATATTGCCAAAGAATTATTTGATTAAAGTTATATGAATTCAGATAATTATATCGTGATTAATATAACTATATATGTAAGAGTACAAACTTTATTACAATTATTCCTATATATACTACACCTTCATCTCATGATTTTATAATAATAGATGCTAAGTGAGTATATTAGTTATCCTCCTTTTCCAAGACAAATATAAACCTTATTTTTTAATCACAGCCATTTATTACAAATAAAATAAAAAGGATATATTTATCAAATAACAAATATGTACAAAATAAATTAAACTATATTTTTTGGGGAAATTATAATCAAAAGAATTATATAAGGTTTCCCATTAAAAGAATTTTTGTTTTGAGAAATGTCTTATACTAAAAAAAACTACAAATCAGTATTCATTACATACGTTTTATGGGATTTGCCTTTGGAATTAGAATAAATAATGCCAAATTAAGGGAAAACATTATCTATATCAGATAAGTGTTATAATATTCTTATTTTTATAATAAATAATGCATTGATTGCAATCATAAAGACTACAATTTAAAAAAACTAACAAAATACCGCTACTTAATAGAAAAATTAAAATGAAAATTTAGTGTTTCCCTTACCCTAATAATCTAGATAACAAAAGGAAATTTACATTTTATAATTATTTCTAGGAAGATTTTTTAAAAGAGTACTTTAAGTATAATTTAGTAAATAAAATGAAAATAACTAATTTGCATATAATACATTATGTTATTTAATTTTGATAGCACTATAACCATACTTTTATTAATTTAAGCAATATTTCTGAAAATATTACAAGATCTAAAGAGAAAAACACAGATTTTCTTTAATTTCCCAAAAAATCTCGGAATTTACCATATTTTAAGTTTGCTGATAATAAACATTAAAATCATACAAAATCAACATCAGATATATACAATAGAATCCATTTTCAAGAATGTTTTATCAAATGTTAATAACTTTGTTTCAATTACTATGTTCTGCATTTACTTGCCCTTTTATTAAGATTATTTTCACATATAGGCAAATTTACAAAATCCAAACTCAGAATACTTTACAGGTAGAAAAACCAAATATAAAAAGAATTTGTGTGATTATACTGCATGTAATCATTTTAGAAATATTCAAAATGTTGGTAGTTTTTCACAACAGACAAAAAATAGGTACATATTAGCATTAAAGAAAAAAATCAAAAATAGAACAAATTTCAGATTTTTTTTAATGGTTCATTTGGAATGAAGAAGTATATCATGATATGTATCTCTGTATATAAAAATTAAATCAAAATAAATTACAGTTTAAAAAAAATTAAAAAACACGCTTTTATAGTGAATTGAACTAAAAAGTAAAAAAAATAATTCTTAACATAAGAACAAAATGATTAACGAGAAAATTAATGTCATTGGGTTGAAAGCGTGGGATGCTCTATATTAATTGCAATAATTTCTTACTAATTCTATTCCAAAATGGTGAGTTAGTTTAAAAATGTAGTAAAAAGCACCTCACGCTTTTACCCCAATGACATTAATTTTCTCGTTAATCATTTTGTTCTTATATTAAGAATTATTTTTTTACTTTTTAGTCCGATTTACTATAAAAGCGTGTTTTTAATTTTTTTTAAGCGATAATTTATTTTTCATTTTTTAGTTTGATCTACAATAAAAGCATGTTTTTTTAGTTTTCAAACTATCATTTACTCATTGTTGAATTTATTCTTGAGTTTGGTATTTGGAGCCGGAGAAGGGGAGTTAAGTAGCAGCTGGAATTAGTCTTGCTCTTCAATGAATATTAATTAATGGGTCTGAAGGGTATTTATTCTCTCTGTTTACGGGGCCTTGGATCAATCCTGTATCATTATATTTTAAAGATCCTGTCACTATAGATACGTCAAACTAATAAAGTGTGCTAAGAAGAAATATTAAATGTCAATCGTATTATCTTTTAAACATATTGCTATAATGTTAGTTCCTATCATCACTTCTAAATGTATCGCTTTATAAAAACAAAAAATATTTAGCAGTTAGAACATAAACTGTTTCTTTTTTTTTTTCACATACACAAGTCTTTTTTTTATTTCCATTTTTAGAAAAACTAGACAATTATATTATGGTAAGAAATCACTGATGCACACCCTCCCTTCCTTTTCTCAAATAAAGAACACTTTTTTTGTTTGTTTTATTTCTATTAACCACAAGTATGTTCGTTTTAGGGTTGCACCTTAATCTTTTAGTCACTAGATCTGGAATTAGCCGCCAATCCGGAAAATGGTATATGCAATAAGTCACAAAAATTCGTTACATACAAGTGAAACTTATAAAAGCGTGTTAAAAAATAGGACATTAATATTCAAAAAATTTTCAATATACAAAGGTTTTAATAGTGTAGATTTTATTCTCAACAATTAGATGAAAACAGTCTTGACCTAAATGTATCATTTGATAAGTAATCATAATACAATGTTTAAATATAAATTATACAACTAAAACCACAATGCTGCATTAATCTGTCTAAATGTGATCACAAATTTTCCATTCATATGAGATATTTGTGTGCATTTTTAATTAAAACACTAATATATAATATTGAAAATCCTCCAAATCTTACTTACACAATTCATATTGTGAAACAAAATTATTTGTCTTTATGTTTATGCAATGAAAAATTTAAATATTCTATAAACTAATCACATAAGGAATACCAAAATACAGGAAACCATTTAAGATTGCATAAATTAGAATAAAAAAAGAGCATTAGATACATATATGTTGGAATTTTATATATGAGAAATTATGAATAAGATCAATGTCACATATTAAGGTAATTTCTACACATAAAAGAATTTTAAATTTTTTATAAAATATAAATATAGTTTTAGAAACCATTTAATTTCAAAAACCTTTATTAAAAGATACAACATATTAACAATTTAATATCTGAAGGATGGCATATCAGAAACTGGAAGAAATTGCTCATTTCTATACACATTTCCAATGTAATCACAATTGAAAAATGTGGTAAAAATTGCTGTTTCCTTATCAAAGTAGCAAAATAAAGAAAAAAGGCAAAACTTTTAACAAATGTACCTATTGATAAAAATATATAATATGAGATAAAATTTATTTTTGAAAATCTAAATATATAATATAAAATAAATCATAATAATTTAAATAGTTCACATAAATATTTACCAAATTTCCTCCTCTTTTGTCCTTTGCTGACATTTTTACCTATTAAAAAAAAATTGTATTAGATATTGTTGTAAAGGAATAAATAAAGTAATGCTTAGCAAAATTTTGTGCACTAGATACAATTACACTAATTTTAAAAAGAATAGATAATGTTACAGGAATTTAAAACAATTAAAGTTTTATCAAACTATTTAATTTTCTTAATTTTCAAAATTTAAATATATTTTTATTGTAAAGAATAAGACTTTGTTGATGAATATGCATTGATATAAATATTGCAGAAAAACAAATCAAAAAGTTATGTATTTAAAATACATTTAAAGTAAAACAAAAAAAATGGGAGGAGCGGAGGGGGGGGGGTCAGAACTGTTTTATGTTTAAATTTTTAATTTTTCAAAGAATCTCAAGAAATTAAAATTCAATGCAAAATTACTCATTATTACATGTTTAAAAAAATTGGTTTCAAAAGTCATAACACTGAAAAAACTGAATCCTTTAAAAAAATTTTGAAATAACTTTTAATACCTGAGTTAGTTTTAAATTGATAATAAATTTTTGAATTAATCTTAATAAATACACATATTTGCATATAATTACAAGTTAAAATTATCAAACATAGATAGTACTATAAAATAATTTTTAAGACTAATTTAAAATTATCAGAAAGAAGAATTTTAAAGTATCACGTCAAAGAAAATTAAATTAAATAAGTGTAAATTGAATACTGAATCTAAGAGTAAACAAAAAAAAAGTAAACAAGATCATCATACACTTTCCCTTCTTAAAACACAACTGTTAAATTACTGGAGCATAAATGAGAAATTAAATTCAAAATAAATTTACTTCAACAAATATCAATCATTTTTCCTCTAATGAAAATAATTTATTAAATTTTTCTTTAAAAATTCACTAAGAATGTTTTACATGCATTTGCATCACTAGAAAATATCAGACTGACATATAAAATATATAATAATGACCATTTTCTAAGATAAAAAGCAATAAAATATTCAGTAAATTACATAAAATTACAAACTTTTTAATAGTTACAAATATAACAGACTTCTTTTAAAAAGGAATCAAATTTTTTTTTCTCTCATGTTCTTATTCAAATGTATTTTTTAACTTTTATTTTGTTTCATTTTAAAAATTATATACTTTTACACATCACGAGCTTACTTTCTTTATATATAAGTCATTCTATATAAAATTCTTTCAAAATATAATCAAATTTCAACATTTTATATATAAAGCATTTCATTCTATAACTCATTTTTTTTTTTATAATTTAAAAAAGGATGAAATGTAATTGAATGCCCATTATATCAATTTATAAGGTACATCCATACAAAAAAAAAAACTTAATAAAGTACATAAAAAAAAAACTTAATTAAGTACATCCATACAAAAAAAAACTTAATTAAGTACATTCATACAAAAAAAAACTTAATCTTTTTTTTAGTAAGGAGGGAGGGACAAGAAAATTAAATAATTCTATTGGACATAGAATATTAAGATAAAATAATGGATTAATTATATAATAATTTTATTTAGATGCATGTACATTGTTGAAGTAATTCTATACTAATTATCCATTTTATAAAATCTATATATCAATGATATTTTATGTAGAGCACTCAGAACAATTTCTTTTACTTGGGAGTTGAAAATTCTTTATATATTCTGATTTCAATTAAAAATAATTGTGTTTCAAGAACATTGAGAGAGAAACATAGACAAAAATTATAATTACAAATTTTTCCAAATTAATCTTATTTGAAATATTTTATGTGGAGACTTGTTTTGAACATGTTGACATTTCATGTGTCATGATACCCAACCGTGTACAGCTTTTACTTATTTATAAAGATTATAAATCATCATGTCCTTTCCAGTTAATCTTCTTTTGAAATATGTTACGATGAAACCTTGTTTCATCAATGACGACATTACATGTCATGATGTTGAGCTGTTGATATGTGTGTTTTCAGCTTGATAATTGAAATTGCATGTATTTAAATTAAAAGAATCAGAAAAAATAGCATTCTACAATTCATTTCACAGCATTTTAATAAAACCATTTACTTAAAATCCCGATGTACTAAATATATTGTATATTTTGTACAAAAGAAAAAATAGAATTTAAAAAGGGACTGTTCATTGTTGACAACTCACCAAAGTTTTATTTATGTATATATTTCACACACATCAAATGTTACATTTTTGGAAAAAAACATAAAGAGATATTATTATTATTGTATTTTTAAAACTTAAGAAATTGATAAATTTTACATGCAATCAAACATTTTTGAGACGTCACATCGATAATGGAATGTTAAATATTATTTCGATCAATTTAAATATATTGAAAACAATGATATTCACTCACATACCATTTTTCAAATTTTTACTCACTTGTTTTGGTTTCTACTTGCGATCAATAACAAGTATCCAAATGAAGTGAACACTGAGTTCGCTAAGTTTTTGTCAGCACAGTTTGTATACAAATAGTAAATAAATCATAGAGTCACTAGTAAATCACTCTCCTCGGTGAATCACTACATAACTTTTGTTTGTAAATAAAAATCACTGTATTTCAAAGTATAGGCTGTATTTATTTAGCTCCAAACCGGTCCTCCCATTTTTGGACAAACTTATAAATGTGATATATGGATATTAGCAAGTTTGGGCGTATGATCTAAAACAAATTTAATGCAGATTATGATATTAACAGTGTAATACAGTCGGTTGACAATAATGTATACCAGAAGGCGATAAACAGTAGGGACGTTGCAGATAAGTTTTAACACAGAAAAAGTTTACAGCGTGCGCCAATTAAAAAAAAACATAGTAAATACCACACACGAATCCTGTTTCCGTATTCAAACTTCTGGCGTTGCCATACGACCTTTTCAGTATATCTGTGACTCACGGCTAAAAAAAGCTACATTGCTGAAACATTATTTCACAATCTAAATGTAATATTTTGTCCCCTCTGTTTTTAGAAAAATAAAAGAACGATTTCTTAAATTTTGAGCTAATTTTTCAAACTAATTTCACCATTATTTTTCATAGCAAATAATATTAAAAGACAATGACTATATTTTTGTATCAATATTTTGTTGTAGTTATCAATCATAACACATCAGCCCAGTTTAAGATCCGATCAAATGTTTTTCAAATTTATTAAAATTGTGCTTGGACCAAATATCACGGGTTTATTTAAAGTCTGAAATTAATTTAAAACATAAAATGAAGAAATTAAGAGCTTTTGGAAAAGCAAAAGCTAGAATTCCTAAAGAAATTTACAAGAGAAATAAGACCATATTTTTCATTCTTGCTTTTATTTAATTTTATAGATGTTAAACTCAAAATAAATAATTTAATGCAAAGTAATAAAAGCGTCTAAAAAGCTATATTATTGAGTGTATGGTCTGTGATCTGCATGTTCGGACTTAATTTCTCTAGACTCGGGGTGTAGAAGGCTGATGCACATTAAATGTGATGGTTCTCAAAGGCTTCGTGTCAAATTTCTGGAACAAATACTTCAAAACAATTGAATAAATTATCCATCTTGCTTTCCCCTTTTTTAAAAAAACTTTCCTCCTATTTTACAAAACATCAGAGAATAAATAGGTAAATAAATGTTATTCATTTTGAATATTCAAAAATATTAAAAGCAAATTTAAAAAAAGAAGCAATAATATTATTATATTTTTATAAACTAATACAGTATTGGAAAAAGCGAGAGCTTTTTTCTTAAAAATGTTGTATAATTTTCAAAGTTTGTCAAAAGTTTAAAAGTACGTATATGTTGGAATAAGTACGTAGAATAGGTACTTCATGAAATAATTAACCAAGAGTCGGTTAAAATGTGTAATATTTCAGTAATTTTCACACTTTAACCATACTTATGCTGCGAAATAGTAATATATTATGTGAAAAAACAAATGATTAATGGATAAAGTGAGGAATAGGCAATTTGGCATTAAAACAAGCCCGTGTTTTTTTTTTTTTTTTAATTTTTGATATTCTATAGTTGTAATAATAAAACAAACCCATTGTTTTGTTATTAATAAAAAATAGTTAAATTCTCTCAAAAAATGCATTTCATATTAATTATGCATAATATGCATAATTATGCATATTAATTTATGCATAACAACGAAAAGCAAAACACATGCAATATTATTACAAGATTAGTTAAACAGCAATAACAAAATAACAAAATTTACTGAGGCAATATTCAAAAGTTTATAACTTATAATTATTTTAATTACTATGATATTTACATTTGCTGGCACTTGAAAATTTATTCTACTTTAAAAATATTACAAAAATTTACTAACACTGTTGTTCTAGTCCCTTTGGAGTAGGAACCAAGCACCACCACTAAGTCCAAAAAACATTGATCCAAAAAAAAGAGCCATAGAAATAATCCTGCTCAACCGACAGCTGTCTCACGAAGACACTAATACATTAAAAAAGGTCAACAAGAGAGGCAGGAAGGGAGAAAGTACAAGATGTCTCATTTTAAATTTGGCAATGGCTGTTTGGAAAGATCTAACTTTCTTGCTCTAAACAGACATCACTGGACTCTTAGCGGCATACCATCAATGAGAAGGATGATACTAACGATATATCAATCGTTTATACTGGGTGCTTCTAAACGAATATCGGAGTTTTACCACTTTATAGAATTTATTACATATAACTTACAAATATAATTCATACATTAAATGAAAGAGTAAATGAAACAGTTTTTTATATACAAGCTTTACAAATTTTCAATGTGAGCCCCATTCGTTACACGGCTGACATCAAGTCGATAGGCGAGTTCATCCCAAACTTTGTTCAGTATTTCTGAAGTAATTCTTACAACAGCTGCTTCAATCCTGTGTCTTAAGTCTGGAAGGTCAGCTAGTAGCGGAAGAACGTACACAAAATCCTTAAAGAACCCCACAGATAAAACAATAGTGCATTATCGGTGAACGTGGAGGCAATGCGAAACAAGCTTTATCGTGAGCCTTTGCGGCCAATCCATTGGATGGGTACAGTGGGTACTGAGAGATGCCAGTGAGGCGATGCACTATTTTGCTGCCAAATGAAGTTATC